>CM050943.1:17324807-17374807 GCA_027789145.1 Solanum arcanum
GGTTACCTATTTTAACCCCCAAGTAATTAGATTTATTAATAATAACCCTCAAACTTTATAATTAACGAAAGAATAGTCCAAAACGTCCCTTAAAACGTGGGAAGAAATCCGATTCTGACTAGGATTACGCGACCCGTGACGGGCCGTCGTGAGTGCGACGGTCCGTCACGCCGGTCGTCGTGACGATCGAAAGTTACCATTCATCACGGGCACTGTGACGGTCCGTCACACCTGTGACGGTCCGTCCTGCCACTCCGTTACGATGTTCAGAGAGTCGATTTTCAGTACCCAATTTCAGAAATTCTAAGTGTTTTGAAACGAAACCTTTGTGACGGACCGTCGTGCCTGTGACGGTCCGTCGGGGTGTCCGTAGTCTTGGCCAGTTTTTTCCAGAAATAAAATCTGCTGCTCAAAACGACTAAACGGGTCGTTACAATAGATACCAATTTACCCATCGTTCGTCCCCGAACGATCAAAAGGAAAAAAACAATGGCGAAAAGGAGTACCTGAATCTGTAAACAGATGTGGGTATTTTCCTTGCATATCTGCCTCCTTCTCCCAAGTAGCCTCTTCAACTGGTCGATTCTTCCATTGAACCTTGATGGATGCAATCTCCCTTGACCTCAACTTGCGAACTTCTCTATCTAGAATAGCAACAGGCTCCTCCTCATATGACAAGTTCTCATCAAACAAAACTGAATCCCAACGGATGATGTAGTTTCCATCTCCATGGTATCTCTTCAACATGGACACATGAAATACCGGATGCACTCCGGACAGCCCTGGAGGCAAGGCTAATTCGTAAGCCACATCTCCTATTCACTTTAGTACCTCAAATGGCCCAATATACCTTGGACTTAGCTTACCTCTTTTACCAAACCGCATCACCCCTTTCATTGGTGAAACTTTCAACAAGACTTGTTCACCCTCCATGAACTCTAAATCCCTAACCTTTCGATCTGCATATTCTTTTTGTCTACTTTGCGCCGCTAGAAGCTTTTCTTGAATAGCCTTCACTTTCTCCATCGAATCCCTCAAGAGATCAGTACCCCAAGGTCTAACCTCGAATGCGTCAAACCACCCAATGGGAGATCTGCATCTCCTTCCATACAATGCTTCAAATGGGGCCATATCAATGCTGGAGTGATAACTATTATTGTATGAAAACTCCGCTAAGGGTAAAAAGCTATCCCAATGGCCACCAAACTCTATCACACATGCCCGAAGCATATCCTCCAACACTTGAATCGTTCGCTCAGACTGACCATCGGTCTGAGGATGGAACGCAGTATTAAGGTCCAACCTAGTTCCCAATTCCGCATGCAATGTTTTCCAAAACTTAGAAGTAAACTGCGTACCTCTATCTGATATGATGGATAGTGGAACTCCATGCAATCGGACGATTTCGGAGATATAGATCTTGGCTAACTTTTCTGCATTGTAAGTCACCTTTACCGGAATGAAATGAGCAGATTTAGTTAACCTATCAACAATCACCCAAATAGAGTCGTACTTACCCATTGTCTTTGGAAGACCAACCACAAAGTCCATAACAATTCTTTCCCACTTCCATTCCGGAATGGGCATTCTCTGAAGTGTTCCTCCGGGCCTTTGGTGTTCATATTTCACTTGTTGACAGTTTGGACACTTGGCAATAAAGTCAACAATATCACGCTTCATTCTACTCCACCAAAAGTGTTGCTTTAGGTCACGGTACATCTTGGTTGCACCAGGATGTATAGAATACCTTGAACTATGAGCCTCTGCCAGAATAGTGTTGATCAAATCATCAACTCGGGGTACACATACCCTTCCCTTGATTCTCAAAACACCTTCTTCATCGATTGTTGCTTCTTTGGCCTCTCCTTGCAACACTTTGTCTTGGATTCGCCTTAGTTTCTCATCATCAAACTGTTTTCCCTTAATCTTGTCGAGAAAAGAAGATCTCGACTCCACACTAGCCAAAAATCCTCCCTTCTCATTTATTTCTAACCTCATCAAAGTCGTTAGCCAGAGTCTGAACCTCTCTAGCCAATGGGCGTCTAGAAGCTTGCAAATGAGCTAGACTTCCCATGCTTCCCGCCTTTCTACTCAAAGCATCTGCCACAACATTCGCCTTCCCCGGATGATACAAAATAGTGATGTCGTAGTCCTTCAGTAGTTCCATCCATCTCCTCTGTCTCAAATTCAAATCTTTCTGAGTAAAGACATACTGAAGGCTACGATGATCCGTGTAGACCTCACACTTAACCCCATATAAATAGTGCCTCCATTGCTTCAATGCAAACACTACCGCGGCCAATTCCAAGTCATGAGTTGGATAGTTACGTTCATGCACTTTTAATTGTCTTGAAGCATAAGCAATCACGTTCTTCTCTTGCATTAGCACTGCACCCAAACCCGAATAGGATGCATCACAATAAACAATGAAGTTCTTACCCTCTACCGGTAAGGTGAGGATAGGTGCGGTAGTCAACAAGGTCTTAAGCTTCTGAAAGCTTTCCTCACATTCATCTGACCATACAAATGGAACATTCTGCTTAGTCAAGTTCGTCAATTGGGAAGCAATAGAAGAGAATCCCTTGACAAATCGGCGGTAGTAGCTAGCTAACCCAACAAAACTTCTTATTTCTGACACATTAGTGGGTCTTACCCAATTCTTCACTGTCTCAATCTTAGAAGGATCTACCATCACCCCCTCCTTAGAAACTACGTGCCCCAAGAAGGACACTGCATCTAGCCAGAACTCACACTTGGAGAATTTCGCATAAAGCTTTTTCTTCCTCAACAACTCTAACACCATTCTCAAATGCTCCTCATGTTCCTTCTTGCTCTTTGAGTATACCAATATATCATCAATAAACACTATCACAAAGAGGTCCAAATACGGCTTAAAAATCCCGTTCATCAAGCTCATGAACGCAGCAGGGGCATTCGTAAGACCAAAAGACATCACCACAAATTCGTAATGTCCATATCTCGTTCGAAAAGCAGTCTTTGGCACATCTGCTGCCCGTATTTTCAATTGGTGATAACCGGATCTCAAGTCAATCTTAGAGAATACACAAGCACCTTGTAACTGATCGAACAAGTCATCAATGCGAGGAAGAGGATACTTGTTCTTAATCGTTACCTTGTTCAACTGTCTATAGTCTATGCACATCCGAAAACTCCCATCCTTCTTCTTCACAAACAAAACCGGAGCACCCCAAGGAGATGCACTTGGTCTAATGAAGCCTTTGCTCAACAACTCTTGAAGTTGTGCCTTTAACTCTCTTAACTCTGCGGGAGCCATTCTATACGGGGGTATAGAAATGGGGCGTGTGCCCGGTTCAAGATCGATACAGAAGTCAATATCCCTATCTGGTGGCATACCAGGAAGATCTGCAGGGAACACATCCAAAAACTCACGGACTATCGAAACCGACTCCATTGAGGGTACTTGAGTAGTGTCATCCTTGAGATGTGCCAAGAAAGCTAAACACCCTTTACTAACCATTTTCTTAGCACGGAGAAAGGATATGATACGCACCGGATTGAAAGTGTAGTCACCCTCCCACACTAACGGATCTGCCCCAGGCTTGGCTAACGTCACCGTTTTAGCATTACAATCCAAAATCGCAAAATTCGGAGAAAGCCAAGTCATACCCAGAATTACATCAAAGTCACCCATTTCTAAAATAACCAAATCTACATAAGTGTTGCTCCCCACAAAATTCACCAAACAAGACCTATACACTTTTTCAACTACCACGCACTACCCACCGGAGTAGAAACACGAATAGGCATATCAAGTAATTCACAATGTAGATTTAGACCATTAGCAAATGATGAAGATACATAAGAAAATGTGGATCCAGGATCAAACAATACGGAAGCCATACAATCACAAATCAAAAGGTTACCTGTGATGACAGCATCTGATGCCTCCGCTTCAGATCTCCCAGGGAAAGCGTAACAATGGGCCCCATTATTTGTCTGTCTGTTGCCCCTACCATGTTGCGTAGTAGTGGCTCCAGTTTGCCCATCTCCTCGGCCGTTTTGGTGACCACCATTACCTCGACCACCACGTCCTCCAGAAAAACGGCCTCTACCATGACCACCTCTACCTCTAGCTAGTGGGGCTCTGTCACTCTGGTTTGGACAATACCTCTTAATGTGTCCAATCTCCCCACATCCGTAACATTCTCTGGATTCACGCATGGGTCTCTCGGAGTAGTGTTGACCGTTCTGAGGTGGACCCCCAACTACAGTCTGTAGTGAAGACTGAATTGGTCGACTTGAGTAACCTCCGGAGCTCTGTCCTCTGGAGTGAGAACCATTAAACTCACCTCCCCTTCGAAACCTTTTGATGTTGATGTAGTGGTGAAGTCATCCGCTTCACTCCTTCCACCTCTATCACAAAGTCTACCACCTCTTGGAAGGATGTTGCCGTAGCGCCGTAAGAAATTTGAAATCCCATGGTCGACCTCAACCCCTTTACAAAATGGCGGATCCGTTCTTGTGGACTGAAACAAAGTTGAGTGGCATACCTTGATAAAGCACGAAACTTAGCCTCATATGCGTTAACCGTCATCCTACCTTGCTCGAGACTCAAGAACTCATCCCTTTTTCTATCTCTCAAAGTCCTTGGGATATACTTCTCCATAAACAGAGTAGAGAAGGATGCCCAAGTCATGGGTGTGGCCTCTGTCGGTTGACACTCGACATGTGATCGCCACCACATTTTGGCGTTCCCTTGAAACTGATAGCTTACGAACTCAACGCCAAACCGTTCTACTATCCCCATCTTGTGTAGTAGCTCATGACAATCAACCAGAAAATCATAAGCATCTTTAGATTCTGCACCCTTGAAGACTGGAGGTTTCAATTTCAAGAACTTACTAAAAAGTTCGTGCTGATCGTTTGTCATTACCGGTCCAGTAGTCAAACGTGAAAATGTGCCTATCTCCAATGAGGCATCCATGCGGGGAGCCATAGTAGCCGCATGTCGTACCTCTGAAACCGGAGGTGTTGGTGCAGAAACCACTGGAGGTGCCTGACCGTGATCAGATAACCCGCTAAGATAAGCGAGAACCTGATTGATCATCTCTGGGGTAGGTTGGGGTGGCAATTCCTCATGTTGCGCTTGTTCATTCTCCCCTTCCTCACCCTCTCTTATCACTTCTGCAGTCGGTGGAGGAGTCACCGCCCTAGTATCAGATGGGCTAGGTGCTCGTCCTCTTCCTCTAGAGGACGTCCTCCCACGACCTCTTCCATGGCCTCTTGCCGTTGCTCTCCCTCGAGCCACAGCCCGGTGGTCGCTCGGATGTTTCTTCTTTGTCATGATTCTTCTTTGGTGCGGTCGTTGCTCTAGTTCTAACCATCTGCGAAATAGAGTGAAGATGGTCGATACCAATCGTATCGCCCAGATACCAATTGGACTCAAGTAGTAGCACGAAAGAAAGAATGAAAGAATGGAATTTTCCTAAAGTCTTATAGCCTCTCAAAGAAAAGTAAAGGCGTCCCCCTACCGTTCCTTAAGACTCTACTAGACCTGTTCTTGTGTGATGAGACCAACGAACCTAATGCTCTGATACCAAGTTTGTCACGACCCAAATCGGGGCCGCGACTGGCACCCACATTTACCCTCCTATGTGGGCGAACCAACCCATATAAATCTTAACATTTTAATACAATATCAACAAAAGAAATGCGGAAGACTTAAACTCATTAATAAAACAATTCAAAACTATTATTAATATCCCCAAAATCTGGAAGTCATCATCACAAGAACATCTATCTCAAATTACTAAACTAGGAATGTCTAAGAAGCTAAAACAAATACTAGCTAGTCCATGCCGGAAGTTCAAGGCATCAAGACTTGAAGAAGAAGACCCAGTCCAAGCTAGACGCATTAGCTCACCCTGAATTTCCGATGAAGTGAAGACTGGCTAGATCTACTGTTGAGTTGAAGTTGACGGAACATTTGCTGCATTACACAAATAACAACGAAGAAAACGTAAAAGTAGGGGGTCAGTACAACCACAAGTACTGAGTAGATATCATCGGCCAACTCAAAATAGAGAACAGTATATATCAATAATAATGCAAATCAACTACAATACTCAACATGTAGCAATAACAACATGAATTCATCAATAACTACAACCGAGTTCACACGTGAGGACTCAAGCCTCAATACCATACTCATTTGGGAATTAAGTTCATTAGATTGAGTATATTCATTATCTTTCAAGATTCATTATCTTTCTTCCTCTTGTGTCGGTACGTGACACTCCGCTCCTCTAATTCTATCCTGGTGCCGGAACGTGGCACTCCGATCCTCATATACTATCCTGGTACCGGAACGTGGCACCCGATCCATATTCTATCCTGGTGTCGGAACGTGACACTCCGATCCTCATATTCATTCTATCCTGGTACCGAAACGTGGCACCCGATCCATATTCTATCCTGGTGTCGGAACGTGACACTCCGATCCTCATATTCATTCTATCCTGGTACCGAACGTGGCACCAACCATATTCTATCCTGGTGTCGGGCGTGACACTCCGATCCTCATATTCATTCTATCCTGGTACCGGAACGTGGCACCCGATCCCCTAATTCATCAAGCCCTCTTTCATACTAAGGCATCATTAATCTCATTATATAATATATCAAGCCTTCTTTTATACGAAGGCATCATCAATCTCATTATATAGTATATCAAGCCTTCTTTTATACTAAGGCATCATCAATCTCATTATATAATATATCAAGCCTTCTTTTATACTAAGGCATCATCATTAACAAGTGAATTAGGGTTTCTTTCAAGATTTGGGATTCAAAACTTCATCATGCTCATATAATCACAAATATATATATACATCATATTCATGCAAGCATACAATTAAGCACATAGTAGGGTTTACAATACTATAAACACATATCATTCACTATTAAGAGTTTACTACGAATATCGTAAGAGAAACCATAACCTACCTCCACCGAAGACTAGTGATCAAGCAAGAATTCCCAAAGCTTTGTTTTCTCCTCAGCCTCTCGATCGGTCCCTCTCTCTCCCTGTTCTTTCCCTCTTGTTTTATTCAAACCCTCTTTCTTTTACCCTAATTATTCTATAATTAAGAATGAAAGATGGTAATAATGACCCACTAATTAACTTAAGGTTACCTATTTTAACCCCCAAGTAATTAGATTTATTAATAATAACCCTCAAACTTTATAATTAAGGAAAGAATAGTCCAAAACGTCCCTTAAAACGTGGGAAGAAATCCGATTCTGACTAGGATTACGCGACCCGTGACGGGCCGTCGTGAGTGCGACAGTCCGTCACGCCGGTCGTCGTGACGATCGAAAGTTACCTTTCATCACGGGCACTGTGACGGTCCGTCACACCTGTGACGGTCCGTCCTGCCACTCCGTTACGATGTTCAGAGAGTCGATTTTCAGTACCCAATTTCAGAAATTCTAAGTGTTTTGAAACGAAACCTTTGTGACGGACCGTCGTGCCTGTGACGGTCCGTCGGGGTGTCCGTAGTCTTGGCCAGTTTTTCCAGAAATAAAATCTGCTGCTCAAAACGACTAAACGGGTCGTTACAATATTATGACTATATAGCTTACAAAAAGTATATATAAAGTTATTAAAGACCTCTCTTTGGCGAAGAAATACAATTGCAATATGTTTTTTAGACTTTTTTCTATTTATTTTTATTACTATGCTATATAAAAAATATTTATAACATAACTCATTTCACTCTTATAATTTTACTAAATATGCAATATAAGAAGTAAGAGAATCTTTTTTAACTCTCTAATATAAAAATCAGTGCTCTTTATTTTTATTATTCCAACAATGTTTAACTCAATGAAATGTTCATCCTTCCATTGACATGTATTGGTGAGTTAAATCATGCTCACAGAGCGTCTCGAGCTATAAAAATGATTGAGAAATTGATGTTCAAGGTGTTTCCAATAATCAATGGAACCAGCCTCGAGATCCGTATACTAGTTGAAAGCATTTCCTTGCAAGGAGCGCACAAATTGTTTAACTAGATAATCTCCATATGTTCCAGCATTATTGCAACTTTCAACAAAATGTGCAATGTGTTGCTTTGGATTTCTCTTACTATCAAATTGTTAAAATTTGGGAGGTTGATAACCTACAGGAATCTTCAAAACATCGATTCTTAAAGTGTATGGCTTGGTATATGTAAACGATGACTTTAAAGGGACATCATTATTTATCTTTGATAGTTCCCAATATGAAGTCTTTTAGTTGATGAATGGGAATTCCCCCTTCAGCAGATACTTGCAGTTCATCGACATGTGTTTTCTTTGTAGTGGATTCTCCTTTTTCTTGTACCATGGGGCGATTTCCTGGTGCATGGCTTGAGCCTCCGTCCATAACATTTTCAACCCTGTCAATTAACATAACAATTTGATTATCGTGATCTTGCACATACTTGTTTGTCATTCAATTACCTTTGTCAAATTTGTCAATTTTTCTTCAACAGTTGAGGTGTTAGTCATCATTTCTTTGATTGGTATTATGGGTGATGGAGTAAATCACGGATTTTCCCACAAACTGAAATCTAATTGGAAAAAGTTACGTGGAGTGACTGGGGCAGATCTAGTGATCAAAACATCATCTTTATCTTGAATAGTACGATCCTAGTTATTGAATGGACTGTGTTGGACCAAAGTCTTTTCAACAATCTCAGTTGTATTCCCTCCTTCTACTAATTCATTCAGAGAGAATCTTTCCACCATTGAAGATGGGTGATCCAGAATAGGAACTGATGTAGAGGACGTCTGAAGTGTTTGTTGTCCTAGTAAGTTTGCTTTGTTCCTAGTGATGGGACCCAAAATTTCCATAGTAGCATCTAGTATGTTCTCCACCACTGAGGAAAACATGGAATTTATAGTCTTAGCAACAATAGATTTGGAGTGAACTTCTTAGAAGTCATCTTAGTGTTCTTGAAACTTGCTGATCGGCGTAAAGAGATGAGAGGTAGAGATTGTTCTAGTGGGTCGCCAAAATTTCTAAACAACAAATTTTCAAGTCAAGAAAAATAAATAATCAAGACAGGAAAATAGAAGTAACAGAATGTAGTATTTGATTTCAAAATATAGTTTGTGTTACAATCTCTATAATACCCTTTTGTTTTTCAAAATAATATGAAATGTGTAGAACTTGAATTTGATTTAGAGTCAAGGGCTTTAATAGCTTGATCTTGATTCTTGAACTTTGAACTTGAGTGTCAATTATTCTTCAAGAACACTTCTATAGTTATGATGAAGAATTAGCATGAACAAGTAACTAGATCTTGAATCTTGAACTTTGAACTTGATTGCTTGAACTTGCAGCTTTTTGATAATTTGTAGCTTTTGATCCACGCGCTCTCTTCTTCCTTCTTATCATTGAAAAAAAAACTCCCTAAGAAGAATGAGAACCCCTATTCATAGTAGTAGGGAGTGGTCTACTGGTGTGATTTGATTGGTCAGTTTGAACCGACCATCCACATTGCTCCCTAGAAAAGCTTTGATCTGATTGGTCAAAATATGTAACACATATACATGTCGTTATTTTGGTGCCTCATTTGATTTGACTTGGATTGCCACATAACCTTTACGTCTGGCATGATTTTAGTGAAACATTTTATTTGTCTTGGATTGCCACATAATCTTGACATGTGACATGATTTTAATGGATTATTTAATTTGACTTGAATTGCCACATAACTTTTACACGTGACATGACCTTAGTGTCATATTTAATTTGACTTGGATTGCCACATAACCTCCACTATTTTCTTGAATTTTATATAATCTAAATTAATTTATGAATTTAAATCCAATAAAATGTTAATGCTTACAGTGACACTCTTCATCAATTATTTGAAAATTTTGAAGAGATTTGTAGGTGGAGTATAGAACACAACACTTGAAGGTTAAATAGTAGACGCCCAGCCAAATGAACTGCAACGTTGTTGATGTAAAGCAATATCACTTTAAAAGATTTATCATTTTATATATCTTAGAATTCCAATTATGTATAGGTATTTAATTATTTTATCCAATAAAATCGTTTCACCTGACACCCCTTGGACTAAGATAAATAAGCCAAACACGAAATAATAACTTCATGAAAAAATTTCTTAAAAAAACATACATGTAATCTCATTGATTATATGAAATAATAACAATTTCGAATGGGGCTTCTTACGAGGTGACATCCCCGATCTCTTTCTCGTGTCACCATCACAACACCTTACTTTTGTTTTATAAGGATATTGACAGAAGTCACACCTATCTTTCAAAATTAAGGATATTGTAATGTGCAAAAATTGAAAATAATAAAACCGAATATCCCATTGGTAACAACTTTTGTTATATCATTTATTTTTATGTTAAATCATGCATAATTCATAGCCAAACTATGAGCATTGTAATTTGATAGTAAATTTATTCTCTTAATTAATGATTCTTAGTGTTTATTTAATCAATTCTACAGTATAAATAAAGAAAAAGATCAGAAGGATTACAAAAAATCCCAAATAAACAAGAAAAAGATACATGTCAATGCTAAGAGGTGATTGACGTCACGTCACTCTCTAAACATATATATATATATATAAATTATTTGTCCTAATTTTACCCTGCATGATTGCACTATATGTCACATATAATATATGTTTCTAGTGTCGTTTCTAGTAATCATCAAATTTTTGTTAACAATCATTATAGTACAAAAATTATAACTACCTATTAAGAATTACAAAAAAATATATAAGAAAATTATCTATAATAATATTGATATAATAAAATAATAAAAGCAATAATTTAATATTATGAAACAACCTCCATTTAATTATAATGTATATGCCTATGGCTTTATTACAAGCTATAAAGTATGTTTTTTCAATTGTTAATTGTTTGTTCGATTGGGTTTGAGTGTACCAAATGTATTTGAGAAATTGCCGGAATTTGGAGTGCCACCATGGTGTATTGGATTTGGCCCCGTAGGAACTGTGCGCATGGATTGAAAAGTTTTTAACTCCATGAAAGATCGAAAAATCTCTTTGACCTTTAACGATTTGGTTGAAATGTTCTCAATTCTAATAGCTGCAACTTCTACTGATATATTTAAAAGGAGAAGGACAACGATAGATACAAAAAGATGAAAATTACTCATGATGAAACTGAAAAATAATATGATTTTTCTTTTTATCTGTTAATTGCTTCTAGGCTTCATTCATTATATAGTGTTTCAAAATTCATTTATGGACTCAATAGAATAAATACACAGAGATTTTCTTACCAAAAAGTATCAAATATGGTTAGTTACCTTAGTATTGAGATTTGTGTTATCTTCAATAGATTAAATTGATATAGATTTATTACCAAAAAATATGGCAAATAAGACTAGTTACTTTAGTGAAAAGATTTTTGTTATCTCCATCTCAATTATAATATAAGGGTGTGTTTGTTATGAAGGAAAATGTTTACTAACTTGCTCATGTTTGGTTGAGTTAAATATTTTCAAAACCAACTCATTTTTTCTCAAATTTAACGAAAAAGACTTCCCTTCAAGACTTAAGGAAAAAAAATTCAAAAGTCTCTTCCAACTTCATATTAATATTTGGTTTTTTGAGAAAATCAATTTATTTTTTCCCTGCGCTCAAACCAGCTCCCCCAACCACCACTACCACCCCCCGCCCCTTTTCCAAACTAAAAAATTTGAAGCTAGTTTTTTTAAGAAATGATTTTTGAACTTCAGTTTTTTTACCCCAGCCTCACCTCTACCCCTTGCCCCCTACAAAAACCACACCATAAAAAATATGAAAAGTTCTTTTTAAAAGATATTTCTATTTTCAATTTTAAATTTTTTACCTCCCACACCTTACCGTCGCCCCTCCCCAATCAGCCCCCCACTCCTTTAAACAAAAAAATTTAGTTTTATTCTTAAAAATAATTTCTACTACAAATATTTTTCTACACACCATCCAAACATGAGAAAATAAGTCTAAATCAACTTGTTTTTCAAGAAAACATTTTCTAGAATATGTCACGACCCAAACCGGGCCGCGACTAGCACCCACACTTACCCTCCTATGTGAGCGAACCAACCAATCTAAACCTTAACATTTCAATATAATACTGACAGAAAATAATGCGGAAGACTTAAACTCATTAATAAAACCAATTCATTAACTTCTAAAATTCAACATCTATTATTCCCCAAAATCTGGAAGTCATCATCACAAGAACATCTATCCTCAAATTTCTAAACTAAAATGTCTAAGAAGCTAAAATACATAAAAAGCTAGTCCATGCCGAAAGCTCAAGGCATCAAGACTTGAAGAAGAAAATCCAGTCCAAGCTAGAAGCATTAGCTCACCCTGAATTTCCGATGTAGTGAAGACTGGCTTAAATTGCTGTTGAGTCGAAGACGACGGCATGTTTGCTGCACTCCACAAATAACAAAGAAGAAAACATAAAAGTAGGGGTCAGTACAAAACACAGGTACTGAGTAGATATCATCGGCCAACTCAAAATAGAAAACAGTATATACCAAGTAATATCATAAAATCAACTATGATACTCAACATGTAGCAACAACAAGTACTATATCATTAACAATTACCGTCAAGTTCATATATGAGGACTCAAGCCTCAATACCATACTCGTTTGGGAATTAGATTCATTAGATTGAGTATATTAGCATCTTTCAAGATTCATTATCTTTATACCCCTCGTGTCGGTACGTGACACTCCGCTCCATATACTATCCTGGTGTCGGAACGTGACACTCTGATCCTCATATACTATCCTGGTACAGGAATGTGGCACCCGATCCATATATTATCCTGGTGTCGGAACGTGACACTCCGATCCTCATTCTATCCTGGTACCAGAACGTGGCACCCGATCCATATACTATCCTGGTGTCGAAACGTGACACTCCGATCCTCATTCTATCCTGGTACCGGAACGTGGCACCCGATCATCTATTTCATTCCTGGTACCAGAACGTGGCACCCGATCCCCTAATCTCACTTCTTTCGTTCATCAAGCCTTCTTTTATACCAAGGCATCATCATTAACAAAGTAGATTAGGGTTATCTTTCAAGATTTGGGATTCATAGCTTCAACATGCTTATTTATTCACAATTACATAATCATATTCATGCAAGCATACAATTAAGCATATAGAAGGATTTAAAATACTACCAATACATATCGTTCGCTATTAAGAGTTTACTACGAATAGGATAAAAACCATAACCTACCTCCACCGAAGACTAGTGATCAAGCAAGAAATTCCCAAGCTTTGTTCTTCTTCTCTTTGATCCTCTCTCTTTCTCTTTGTTCTTTCTACTTTTCTTATTCAAACCCTCTTTCTTTTACCCTAATTAGTAGATAATTAAGAATGAAAGATGGCAATAATAACCCACTAATTAACTTAAGGTTACCTCTTTTAACCCCCAAATAATTAGACTTATTAACCTTAACCCTCTAACTTTATAATTAAAGTAGGAATAGTCCAAAACGTCCCTTAAAACGTGTAAAGAAATCCGACCCAGACTGGGATTATGCAACCTGTGACGGCCCGTCGTGCCTGCGACGGTCCGTCCTGCAGGTCGTCGTAAGATTCAGAGACTCAATTTCCACCAAAGAGTCTGTGACGGTCCGTCCTGCCATTCCGTCACGAAGTTTAGAGAGTCGATTTTCAGTACCCAATTTCAAAATTTCTAAGTGTTTTGAAATGAGACCCTGCGACGGTCCGTCGTGACCATGACGGTCCATCGTGGGGTCCGTCGTCTCAGCCAGTTTTCCAGAAATAAAAACTGCTGCTCAAAACGACTAAACAGGTCGTTACAATAGATACCAATTTACCCATCGTTCGTCATCGAACGATCACAAGAAGAAAAACAAGGGCGAGAAGGAGTACCTGAATCTTTAAACAGATGTGGGTATCTTTCTTGCATATCTGCCTCCTTCTCCCAAGTGGCTTCTTCAACCGGTCGATTCTTCCATTGCACTTTGATGGATGCAATCTCCCTTGACCTCAACTTGCGAACTTCTCTATCTAAAATAGCAACAGGCTCCTCCTCATAAGAAAAATTCTCATCAAGCAAAACTGAATCCCAACGGATAATGTAGTTTCCATCCCCATGGTATCTTTTCAACATCGACACATGGAATACCGGATGTACTCCGGACAGCCCTGGAGGCAAGGCTAACTCATAAGCAACCTCCCCTACTCGGTTAAGTACTTCAAACAGACCAATGTACCTTGGGCTTAGCTTGCCTCTTTTACCAAACCGCATCACCCCTTTCATTGGCGAAACTTTCAACAAGGCTTGTTCACCCTCCATGAACTCTAAGTCTCTAACCTTTCGATCTGCATATTCTTTTTGTCTACTTTGCGCCGCTAGAAGCTTTTCTTGAATAGATTTCACTTTCTCTAATGAATCCCTCAAAAGGTCGGTACCCGAAGGTCTAACCTCGAATGCATCAAACCAACCAATGGGATACCTACATCTCCTACCATACAATGCTTCAAATGGAGCCATATCAATGCTTGAGTGATAGCTATTATTGTATGAAAATTCCGCTAAGGGTAAGAAGTTATCCCAATGGCCAACAAATTATATCACACATGCACGAAGCATATCCTCCAACACTTGAATCGTTCGCTCCGACTGACCATCGGTCTGAGGATGGAACGCAGTACTGAGGTCCAACCTAGTACCCAATTCCGCATGCAATGTTTTCCAAAACTTAGAAGTAAATTGCGTACCTCTATCTGATATGATGGATAGTGGAACCCCATGCAATCGAATGATTTCTGAGATATAGATCTTGGCTAACTTCTCGGCATTGTAAGTCACCTTGACCGGAATGAAATGAGCAGACTTAGTTAACCTGTCAACAATCACCCAAATAGAGTCATACTTACCCATTGTCTTTGGAAGACCAACCACGAAGTCCGTTGCGATTCTCTCCCATTTCCATTCCGGAATGGGCATTCTCTGAAGTGTTCCTCCGGGCCTTTGGTGTTCATACTTTAATTGTTGACAGTTGGGACACTTGGCAATAAAGTCAACAATATCACGCTTCATTCTACTCCACCAAAAGTGTTGCTTTAGGTCACGATACATCTTGGTTGCACCCGAATGTATAGAATACCTTGAACTATGAGCTTCTGTCAGAATAATGTTGATCAAATCATCGACGCGGGGTACACATACCCTTCCCTTAATCCTCAACACACCTTCCTCATCGATTGTCGCTTCTTTAGCCTCTCCTTGCAACACTTTGTCTCGGATCCGGATCAATTTTTCATCATTAAACTGCTTTCCCTTAATCTTGTCAAGGAAGGAAGATCTTGCCTCTACACAAGCTAAAAATCCTCCCTTCTCATTTACTTCTAATCTCATAAGGTCGTTAGCCAGAATTTGAACTTCTCTAGCCAATGGGCGTCTAGAAGCTTGCAAGTGAGCTAGACTTCCCATGCTTCCCGCCTTTCTACTTAAAGCATCCGCTACAACATTCGCCTTCCCCGATTGATGCAAAATAGTGATGTCGTAGTCCTTCAATGGTTCCATCCATCTCCTTTGTCTCAAGTTCAAATCTTTCTGAGTAAAGACATATTGTAGGCTACGATGATCCGTGTATACTTCACACTTAACCCCATATAAATAGTGTCTCCATTGCTTTAATGCAAACACTACCGCGGCCAATTCCAAATCATGAGTTGGATAGTTACGTTCATGCATTTTTAATTGTCTTGAAGCATAAGCAATCACATTCTTCTCTTGCATTAGCACTGCACCCAAACCTGAATAGGATGCATCACAATAGACAATGAAATTCTTACCTTCCACTGGCAAGGTGAGAATTGGTGCAGTAGTCAACAGAGTCTTGAGCTTCTGAAAGCTTTCCTCACACTCATCCGACCATACAAATGGAACATTTTGCTTAGTCAAGTTCGTCAGTTGGGAAGCAATAGAAGAGAATCCCTTGACAAATCGGCGGTAGTAGCTAGCTAACCCAACAAAGCTCCTAATTTCTGACATATTAGTAGGTCTTACCCAATTCTTCACTGTCTCAATCTTAGAAGGATCCACCATCACTCCATCCTTAGAAACCACGTACCCCAAGAAGGACACTGCATAGCCAAAAATCGCACTTAGAGAACTTGGCATAAAGCATTTTCTCCCTCAACATTTCCAATACCATTCTCAAATGCTCCTCATGTTCCTCCTTACTTTTAGAGTATATCAGTATATCATCAATAAATACGATCACAAAGAGATCCAAATATGGCTTAAAAATCCCGTTCATCAAACTCATGAACGCAGCAGGGGCATTTGTAAGACCAAAAGACATCACTAAAAATTCGTAATGCCCATACCTGGTTCTAAAAGCAGTATTTTGCACATCCGTTGCCCGTATTTTCAATTTATGATAACCGGATCTCAAGTCAATCTTAGAGAAGACACAACCACCTTGTAGTTGATCGAAAAAATCATCAATGCGAGGGAGAGGATACTTGTTCTTAATAGTTACCTTGTTCAGTTGTCTATAGTCTATGCACATCCGAAAACTCCCATCCTTCTTCTTCACAAACAAAACCGGAGCACCCCAAGGAGATGCACTTGGTCTAATGAAGCCTTTGCTCAACAACTCTTGAAGTTGGGCCTTTAATTCTCTTAACTCCGCGGGAGCCATTCAATAAGGGGGTATAGAAATTGGGCGAGTGCCCGGTTCAAGATCGATGCAGAAGTCAATATCCCTATCTGGTGGCATACCAGGAAGATCTGCAGGGAACACATCCAAAAACTCACGGACTACCGAAAACGACTCAATCGAGGGTACTTGAGTAGTGTCATCCTTGAGATGTGCCAAGAAAGCTAAGCACCTTTTACTAACCATTTTCTTAGCACGAAGAAAGGAGATGATACGCACCGGATTTGAAGTGTAGTCACCCTCCCACACTAACGGATCTGTCCCAGGCTTGGCTAACGTCACAGTCTTAGCATTACAATCCAAGATCGCAAAATTCGGAGAAAGCCAAGTCATACCCAGAATTACATCAAAGTCAACCATTTCTAAGATAACCAAATCTACATAAGTGTTACTCCCCACAAAAGTCAACAAACAAGACCTATACACTTTTTCAACTATCACAGACTCACCCACCGGAGTAGAAACACGAATAGGCATGTCAAGTAATTCATAATGTAAATTAAGACCATTAGCAAATGAGGAAGATACATAAGAAAATGTGGATCCGGGATCAAACAATACAGAAGCCATGCAATCACAAACCAAAAGATTACCTGTGATGACAGCATCAGATGCCTCCGCTTCAGACCGCCCAGGAAAAGCGTAACAATGGGCCCTATCGTTTGTCTGTCCGTTGCCCCTACCATGTGGTGTTGTAGTGGCTCCAGTTTGTCCATCACCCCGGCTGTGTTGGTGACCACCATTACCTCGGCCACCACGTCCTCCAGAATAACGGCCTCTTGAGTAAGAACCATTAAACTCACCTCCCTTTCGAAACCTTTTTGATGTCGATGCCATGATGAAGTCATCTGGTTTTACTCCTTCCACCTCTATCACGAAGTCTACCACTTCTTGAAAGGATTTTGCCGTAGCCGCTACCTGTAAGGCTGAAATCCGCAATTCTGACCTCAACCCCTTCACGAAACGACGAATCCGCTCTTGTGGACTGAAACAAAGTTGGGTGGCATATCTGGATAGTGCGCGAAACCTAGCCCATATGCATTAACCGACATCCTACCTTGCTCCAGGCTCAAGAACTCATCCCTTTTCCTATCCCTCAAAGTTCGGGGGATATACTTCTCCATAAACAAGCTAGAGAATGAGGCCCAAGTCATAGGTGGTGCCTCTGTTGGTTGAAAATCAACATGTGACCGCCACCACATTTTGGCGTTCCTTTGAAACTGATAACTCACGAACTCAACACCAAACCGTTCTACTATACCCATCTTGTATAGTAGCTCATGATCAACCAACCGTAAAATCGTAAGCATCCTCGGATTCAAAGACTTTGAAGACTGGAGGTTTCAATTTCAAGAACTTACTGAAAAGTTCATGCTGATCATTTGTCATTATAGGCCCAGTGGTCAGACGTGGAAACGTGCCTATGTCCAATGAGGCATCTATACGAGGAGCCATAGTAGCCGCATGTTGTACCTCCGGAACCTGAGGTGCTGGTGCAGAAAACACTTGGGGTGTCTGGCCCTGATCAGATAACCCGCTAAGATAAGCCAGAACCTGATTGATCATCTCTAGGTTAGGTTGGGGTGGCATTTCCTCATTCTGCACTTGTTCATTCTCCCCATCCTCCCCCTCTCTTACTACTTTCTCAGTCGGTGGAGGAGTCACCGCCCTAGCATCAGACGAGCTAGGTACTTATCCTCTTCCTCTAGAGGACGGCCTCCCACGACCTCTACCACGGCCTCTTGTCGTTGCTCATCCTCGAGCCACAGCCCCAGTGGCTGGCTCAGACGTTTCTTGTCTTGCCGGTGTTGGTGTTGGCGCAGTCGTTGCTCTAGTTCTAACCATCTGCGAAATAGAGTAAAGATGGTCAGATACCAATTTGTATCACCTAGATACCAATTGGATTCAAGTAGTAGCACGAAAGAAAGAAAGAAAGAATGGAATTTTCCTAAAGTCTTATAGCCTCTCAAAGAAAAGTAAAGGCGTCCCTCTACCGTTCCTCAAGACTCTACTAGACTCGTTCTTGTGTGATGAGACCAACGAACCTAATGCTCTGATACCAAGTTTGTCACGATCCAAAACGGGCCGCGACTGGCACCCACACTTACCCTCCTATGTGAGCGAACCAACCAATCTAAACCTTAATATTTCAATATAATACTGACAAAAAATAATGCGGAAGACTCAAACTCATTAATAAAACCAATTCATTAACTTCTAAAATTCAACATCTATTATTCCCCAAAATCTGGAAGTCAACATCACAAGAACATCTATCCTCAAATTTCTAAACTAAAATGTCTAAGAAGCTAAAATACATAAAAAGCTAGTCCATGCCGAAAGCTTAAGGCATCAAGACTTGAAGATGAAAATCCAGTCCAAGCTAGAAGCATTAGCTCACCCTGAATTTCCGATGTAGTGAAGACTGGCTTGAATTACTGTTGAGTCGAAGACGACGGCACGTTTGCTGCACTCCACAAATAACAAAGAAGAAAACATAAAAGTAGGGGTCAGTACAAAACACGGGTACTGAGTAGATATCATCGGCCATCTCAAAATAGAAAACAGTATATACCAAGTAATATCATAAAATCAACTATGATACTCAACATGTAGCAACAACAAGTACTATATCATTAACAATTACCGTCAAGTTCACATATGAGGACTCAAGCCTCAATACCATACTCGTTTGGGAATTAGATTCATTAGATTGAGTATATTAGCATCTTTCAAGATTCATTATCTTTATACCCCTCGTGTCGGTACGTGACACTCCGCTCTATATACTATCCTGGTGTCGGAACGTGACACTCCGATCCTCATATACTATCCTGGTACCGAAACGTGGCACCCGATCCATATACTATCCTGGTGTCGGAACGTGACACTCCGATCCTCATTCTATCCTGGTACCGGAACGTGGCACCCGATCCATATACTATCCTGGTGTCGGAACGTGACAATCCGATCCTCATTCTATCCTGGTACCGGAACGTGGCACCCGATCCTCTATTTCTATCCTGGTACAGGAACGTGGCACCCGATCCCCTAATCTCACTTCTTTCGTTCATCAAGCCTTCTTTTATACCAAGGCATCATCATTAACAAAGTAGATTAGGGTTATCTTTCAAGATTTGGGATTCATAGCTTCAACATGCTTATTTATTCACAATTACATAATCATATTCATGCAAGCATACAATTAATCATATAGAAGGATTTACAATACTACCAATACATATCGTTTGCTACTAAGAGTTTACTACGAATAGCATAAAAACCATAACCTACCTCCACCGAAGACTAGTGATCAAGCAAGAAATTCCCAAGCTTTGTTCTTCTTCTCTTCGATCCTCTCTCTTTCTCTTTGTTCTTTCTACTTTTCTTTTTCAAACCCTCTTTCTTTTACCCTAATTAGTATATAATTAAGAATGAAAGATGGCAATAATAACCCACTAATTAACTTAAGGTTACCTCTTTTAACCCCCCAAGTAATTAGACTTATTAACCTTAACCCTCTAACTTTATAATTAAAGTAGGAATAGTCCAAAACGTCCCTTAAAACGTGTAAAGAAATCCAACCCAGACTGGGATTACGCAACCTGTGACGGCCTGTCGTGCCTGCGACGGTCCGTCTGCAGGTCGTCGCAAGATTCAGAGACTCAATTTCCACCAAAGAGTCTGTGACGGTCCGTCACGCCTGTGGCGGTCCGTCCTGCCATTCCGTCACGAAGTTCAGAGAGTGGATTTTCAGTACCCAATTTCAGAATTTCTAAGTGTTTTGAAACGAGACCCTGCGACGGTCCGTTGTGACCATGACGGTCCGTCGTGGGGTCCGTCGTCTCAGCCAGTTTTGCAGAAATAAAATCTGCTGCTCAAAACGACTAAACAGGTCGTTACAGAATAACATTTTTCATCAAAAATATTTTCCTTCGTACCAAATATTTTGTAGGAGAACATTTGATAAACAATTCATTAAAGCTATACTATGATTTTTATATATACATATATGCATACACACACATCAATCCATCCATCTATCCATCTATATGTCTACCTATCTATCTATCTATATATCTATCTATCCATCCATCCATCTATATATCTATCGATATATCAATTATTCAATCAAACTATCTTCATATCAATCCATCCATATATTTATCTATCTATCTATCTATATATATATATATATATATATATATACATATATATATATATATATATATATATATATATATATATATATATATATATATATATATATATATATATATATATATATATGTATGTATATATATATATATCCATTCATCCTTACATCCATCTATCTATCTATTAATCAATCCATCCTTCTATCAATTTGTCTATCTATCTGTCAATTCATCCTTGTATCTATCTATCTATCTATCTATATATCTATCTATCTATTTACATATCTATCAATCTATCTATCTATGTATAAATATACTCATCCATTCATCCATCCATCCATGAATATGTTTGTCATATAATTTGTACCAACATTGTCACGACACAAAACCGAGCCGCGACTGGCACCCACACTTCCCCTCCTATGTGAGCGAACCAACCAATCTAAACCCTAACATTTCAATATAATATCAACAGAAAGTAATGCGAAAGACTTAAACTCATAAAGAAAACCAATTCAACAACTTCTAAAATTCAACATCTATTATTCCCCAAAATCTGGAAGTCATCACCACAAGAACATCTATGATCAAATTACCAAACTAAGAGTATTCTAAGAAGCTAATACAAGTAAATGCTAGTCCATGCCGGAACTTCAAGGCATCAAGACATGAGGAAGAAGATCCAGTCCAAGCTAGAAACATAAGCTCACCCTGAAGATCTGGTGTGACGAAGACTGGCTAGAATTGTGGTTGAGTTGAAGATGACGGTACGTTTGCTGCACTCCACAAATAACAAAGAAGAAAACATAAAAGTAGGGGGTCAGTGCAAACACAAGTACTGAGTAGATATCATCGGCCAACTCAAAATAGAAGACAATATATATATCAAGTAATATTATAAAATCAACTACAATACTCAACATGTAGCAACAACAAGTACTATAATCATTACTAAGTACTGCCAAGTTCACACAATGAGGACTCAAGCCTCAATACCATACTCATTTGGGAATTATGTTCATTAGATTGAGTATATTAACATATTTCAAGATTCATTATCTTTATTCCCCTCGTGTCGGTATGTGACACTCCACTCCATATACTATCCTGGTGTCGGAACATGACACTCCGATCCTCATATATTATCCAGGTACCGGAACGTGGCACCCGATCCATATACTATCCTGGTGTCGGAACGTGACACTCCGATCCTCATTCTATCCTGGTACCGGAACGTGGCACCCGATCCATATACTATCTTGGTGTCGGTACGTGACACTCCGATCCTCATTCTATCCTGGTACCGGAACGTGGCACCCGATCCTCTATTTATATCCTGGTACCGGAACGTGGCACCCGATCCCCTAATCTCACCACTTTCGTTCATCAAGCCTTCTTTTATACCAAGGCATCATCATTATCAGAGTAGATTACGGTTTCTTTTCAAGATTTAGGATTCAATAGCTTCATCATGCTTATTTTATCACCATTACATAATCATATCCATGCAAGCATACAATTAAGCATATAGAAGGGTTTACAATACTACCAACACATATCATTCGCTATTAAGAGTTTACTACGAATAGCATGAAAACCATAACCTACCTCCACCGAAGATTTAGTGATCAAGCAAGCAATTTCCCAAAGCTTTGTGTTTTCCTCTTCGTTTCTCCTCTCTCGATCGTTTCTCTTTCCCTCTCTTTGTTCTTTCTATTTTTCTTATTCAAACCCTCTTTATTTTACCCTAATTAGCATATAATTAAGTATAAAAGATGACAATAATAACCCACTAATTAACACAAGGTTACCTCTTTTAACCCCCAAGTAATTAGACTTATTAACATTAACCCACTAACTTTATAATTAAAGCAGGAATAATCAAAGATGTCCCTTAAAACATTTAAAGAAATCCGACCCAGCCTGGGATTACGCAGTCTGTGACGGCCCGTCGTGCCTGCGACGGTCCGTCCTGCTGCTCCGTCACAGATTTCAGAGACTCAATTTCCTTGAATAGTCTATGACGGTTAGTCGTGCCCACGACGGTCCATCCTGCCATTCCGTTACGAAGTTCAGAGAGTCGATTTCAGTACCAAATTTCAGAATTTCTAAGTGTTTTGAAACGAGACCCCCTCGACGGTCCGTCGTGCCAATGAAGATCCGTCGTGGGGTCCGTCGTCTGTCTCAGTTTTCCAGAAATAAAATCTGCTGCTCAAAACGACTAAACAGGTCGTTACAATAGATACCAATTTACCCATCGTTCGTCCTCGAGCGATCATAAGAAGAAAAACAAGGGCGAAAAGGAGTACCTGAATCTGTAAACAGGTGTGGGTATCTTTCTTGCATATCAGCCTCTTTCTCCCAAGTGGCTTCTTCAACCGGTCGATTCTTCCATTGAAATTTTATGGATGCAATCTCCCTCGACCTCATCTTGCGGACTTCTCTATCTAAGATAGCAACAGGTTCCTCCTCATAAGACAAATTCTCATCAAGCAGAACCAAATCCCAACGAATGATGTAGTTTCCATCCCCATGGTATCTTTTCAACACATGGAATACCGGATGCACTCCGGACAGTCCGGGAGGCAAGGCTAATTCGTAAGCCACCTCCCCTACTCGCTTAAGTACTTCAAAGGGACCAATATACCTTGGGCTAAGCTTACCTCGCTTACCAAACCGAATCACCCCTTTCATGGGCGAAACCTTCAACAAGACTTGTTCACCCTCCATGAACTCTAAGTCACTAACCTTTCGATCTGCATATTCCTTTTGCCTACTTTACGCCGCTAACAACTTTTCTTGAATAGATTTCACTTTCTCTAATGAATCCCTCAAAAGGTCAGTACCCCAAGGTCTAACCTCAAATGCATCAAACCAACCAATGGGAGACCTACATCTCCTCCCATACAATGCTTCGAATGGAGCCATATCAATACTTGAGTGATAGCTATTGTTGAAGGAGAACTCTGCTAAGGGTAAGAAGCTATCCCAATGGCCACCAAATTCTATCACACATGCACGAAGCATATCCTCCAACACTTGAATCGTTCGCTCAGACTGACCATCGGTCTGAGGGTGAAATGCAGTACTAAGGTCCAATCTAGTACCCAATTCCGCATGCAGTGTTTTCCAAAACTTACAAGTAAACTGCGTACCTCTATCTAATATAATGCAGAGTGGAACTCCATGCAATCGAACAATTTTCTGAGATGTAAATTTTGGCTAACCTCTCTGCATTGTAAGTTACCTTGACCGGAATGAAATGAGCAGACTTAGTTAACCTATCAACAATCACCCAAATAGAGTCATACTTACCCATTGTATTTGGAAGACCAACCACGAAATCCATTGCAATTCTCTCCCATTTCCATTCAGGAATGGGCATTCTCTGAAGTGTTCCTCCGGGCCTCTGGTGTTCATACTTTACTTGTTGACAATTTGGATATTCGGCAAAAAAATTAACAATGTCGTGCTTCATTCTACTCCACCAAAAGTATTGCTTTATGTCACGGTACATCTTGGTTGCACCCGGATGTATAGAATACCTTGAACTATGAGCCTCTGTCAGAATAGTGTTGATCAAATCATCGACGTGGGGTACGCATACCCTTCCCTTAATTCTCAAAACACCGTCCTCATCGATTGTTGCTTCTTTAGCCTCTCCTCGCAACACTTTATCTCGGATCCGGATCAATTTCTCATCATTAAACTGCTTTCCCTTAATCTTGTCAAGGAAGGAAGATCTTGCCTCTACACAAGCCAAAAATCCTCCCTTCTCATTTACTTCTAATCTCATAAGGTCATTTACCAGAATCTGAACTTCTCTAGCCAATGGGCATCTAGAAACTTGCAAGTGAGCTAGACTTCCCATGCTTCCCGCCTTTTTACTTAAAGCATCTGCCACAACATTAGCCTTTCCCGGATGATACAATATAGTGATATCGTAGTCCTTCAGTAGTTCCATCCATCTCCTCTGTCTCAAGTTCAAATCTTTCTGAGTAAAAACCTACTGTAAGCTACGATGATCCGCATAGACCTCACACTTAACCCCATATAGATAGTGTCTCCATTGCTTTAATGCAAATACTACCGCGGCCAACTCCAAATCATGGGTCGGGTAGTTACGTTCATGCACTGTTAATTGTCTTGAAGCATAAGCAATTACGTTCTTCTTTTTCATTAGCACTGCACCCGAACCCGAATAGGATGCATCACAATAAACAATGAAGTTCTCACCTTCCACGGGCAAGGTGATGCAGTAGTTAACAAAGTCTTGAGCTTCTGAAAGCTTTCTTCACACTCGTCCGACCATACAAATGGAACATTCTGCTTAGTCAAGTTCGTCAATTGGGAAGCAATGGAAGAGAATCCCTTGACAAATCGACGGTAATAGCTAGCTAAACCAACAAAACTCCTTATTTCTGACACATTAGTGGGTCTTACCCAATTCTTCACTGTCTCAATCTTAGAAGGATCCACCATCACTCCATCCTTAGAAACCACGTGCCCCAAGAAGGACACTGCATCTAGCCAAAACTCACACTTAGAGAACTTGGCATAAAGCCTCTTCTCCCTCAACATTTCCAATACCATTCTCAAATGCTCCTCATGTTCCTTCTTACTTTTAGAGTATATCAGTATATCATCAATAAATACGATCACAAAGAGATCCAAATATGGCATAAAAATCCCGTTCATCAAGCTCATGAACGCAGCAGGGGCATTCGTAAGACCAAAATACATCACTACAAATTCGTAATGCCCATACCTGGTTCGAAAAGCAGTCTTTGGCACATCCGTTGCCCGTATTTTCAATTGATGATAACCGGATCTCAAGTCAATCTTAGAGAAGACACAAGCACCTTGTAACTGATCGAACAAGTCATCAATGCGAGGAAGAGGATACTTGTTCTTAATAGTTACCTTGTTCAACTGTCGGTAGTCTATGCACATCCGAAAACTTCCATCCTTCTTCTTCACAAACAAAACCGGAGCACCCCAAGGAGATGCACTTGGTCTAATGAAGCCTTTGCTCAACAACTCTTGAAGTTGGGCCTTTAACTCTCTTAACTCCGCGGGAGCCATTCTATAAGGGGGTATAGAAATGGGGAGAGTACCCGGTTCAAGATCAATACAGAAGTCAATATCCCTATCCGGTGGCATACCAGGAAGATCTGCAGGGAACACATCAAAAAACTCACGGACTACCGAAACCGACTCAATCGAAGGTACTTGGGTAGTGTCATCTCTGAGATGTGCCAAGAAAGCTAAACAACCCTTAGTAACCATTCTCTTAGCACGAAGAAAGGACACGATACGAACCGGATTGGAAGTGTAGTCGCCCTCCCGCACTAACGGATCTGTCCCAGTCTTGGCTAACGTCACAGTTTTAGCATTACAATCCAAGATCGCAAAATTCGGAGAAAGCCAAGTCATACCCAGAATTACATCAAAGTCAACCATTTCTACGATAACCAAATCTACATAAGTGTTGCTCCCCACAAAAGTCACCAAACAAGACCTATATACTTTTTCAACTATCAGAGACTCACTCACCGGAGTAGAAACACGAATAGGCATGTCAAGTATTTCAAAAGGTAAATTAAGACCAGTAGCAAATGAAGAAGATACATAAGAAAATGTGGATCCAGGATCAAACAATACAGAAGCCATGCAATCATAAACCGAAAGATTACTTGTGATGACAGCATCAGATGTCTCCGCTTCAGATCTCCCAAGGAAAGCATAACAATGGGCCCTATCGTTTGTCTGCCCGTTGCCCCTACCATGTTGTGTCGTAGTGGCTCCAGTTTGCCAATCACCCCGGCCGTTTTGGTGACCACCATTACCTCGACCACCGCGTCCTCCAGAATGACGGCCTCTTCCATAACCACCTCTACCTCTAACCGTTGGAGGTCTGTAACTTTGTTTTGGACAATACCTCTTAATGTGTCCGATCTCCCCACATCCATAACACTCTCTGGGTTCAAGCATAGGTCTCTAAGAGAAGTGTTGGCCGGTCTGAGGTGGACCCCCAACTACAGTTTGTAGTGAAGACTGAATTGGTCGGACTGAGTAACCTCCGGAACCCTGTCCTCTAGAGTAAGATCCATTAAACTCACCTCCCTTTCAAAACCTTTTTGATGTCGACGCCATGGTGAAGTCATCTGGCTTTACTCCTTCCACCTATATCACGAAGTCTACCACTTCTTGAAAGGATTTTGTCAGAGCCGCTACCGTAAGGTCAAATCCGCAAATCGACCTCAACCCCTTCACAAAATGGCGAATCCGCTCTTGTGGATCAAACAAAGCTGGGTGGCATATCTTGATAGTGCACGAAACCTAGCCTCATAAGCAAGAATCGACATCCTACCCTCGCTCTAGGCTCAAGAACTCATCTCTTTTCCTATCCCTCAAGGTCCGGGGGATATACTTCTCCATAAACAAGCTAGAGAATGAGGCCCAAGTCATAGGTGGTGCCTCTGTTGGTTGACACTCAACATGTGACCGCCACCACATTTTGGCGTTCCCTTGAAACTGATAAGTCACAAACTCAATACCAAACCGTTCTACTATACCCATCTTGTGTAGTAGCTCATGACAGTTAACCAGAAAATCGTAGGCATCCTCAAATTCAGCACCCTTGAAGACTGGAGGTTTCAATTTCAAGGACTTACTGAAAATTTCATGCTGATCATTTGTCATTATAGGCCCTGTAGTCAGACGAGGAAACGTGCCTATTTCCAATGAGGCATCCATGCGGGGAGCCATAGTGGCTGCATGTTGTACCTCTGAAACCGGAGGTGTTGGTGCAGAAAACACTGGAGGTGCCTGACCCTGATCAGATAACCCGCTAAGATAGCAAGAACCTGATTGATCATCTCTCGGGTAGGTTGGGGTGGCAATTCCTCATTTTGCACTTGTTCATTCTCCCCTTCCTCACCCTCTCTTACTACTTCCTCAGTCGGTGGAGGAGTCACCGCCCTCGCATCAGATGGGCTAGGTACTTGTCCCCTTCTACTAGAGGACGTCCTCCCACCACCTCTACCACGGCCTCTCGCCACTACTCCTCTTCGAGCTACAGCCCCAGTGGCTGGATCAGACGTTTCTTGTCTTGCCGGTGTTGGTGCTGGTACAGTCGTTGCTCTAGTTCTAACCATCTGCGAAAAAGAGTGAAGATGGTCAGATACCAATTTGTATCACCTAGATACCAATTGGATCCAAGTAATAGCACGAAAGAAAGAAAGAAAGAATGGAATTTTCCTAAAGTCTTATAGCCTCTCAAAGAAAAGTAAAGGCGTCCCCCTACCGTTCCTTAAGACCCTACTAGACTCGTTCTTGTGTGATGAGACCAACGAACCTAATGCTCTGATACCAAGTTTGTCACGACCCAAAACTGAGCCGCGACTAGCACCCACACTTCCCCTCCTATGTGAGCGAACCAACCAATCTAAACCCTAACATTTCAATATAATATCAACAGAAAGTAATGCGGAAGACTTTAACTCATAAAGAAAACCAATTCAACAACTTCTAAAATTCAACATCTATTATTCCCCAAAATATGGAAGTCATCACCACAAGAACATCTATGATAAAATTACTAAAGTAAGAGTATTCTAAGAAGCTAAAACAAGTAAAAGCTAGTCCATGCCGGAACTTCAAGGCATCAAGACATGAGGAAGAAGATCCAGTCCAAGCTAGAAACATTAGCTCACCCTGAAGATCCGGTGTGACGAAGACTGGCTAGAATTGCGGTTGAGTTGAAGATGACGGTACATTTGCTGCACTCCACAAATAAAAAAGAAGAAAACGTAAAAGTAGGGGGTCAGTACAAACACAAGTAGTGAGTAGATATCATCGGCCAACTCAAAATAGAAGACAATATATATATCAAGTAATATTATAAAATCAACTACAATACTAAACATGTAGCAACAACAAGTACTATAATCATTACTAAGTACTGCCAAGTTCACACAATGAGGACTCAAGGCTCAATACCATACTCATTTGGGCATTATGTTCATTAGATTGAGTATATTAACATATTTAAAGATTCATTATCTTTATTCCCCTCGTTTCAGTACGTGACACTCCGCTCCATATACTATCCTGGTGTCGGAACTTGACACTCCGATCCTCATATATTATCCTGGTACCGGAACGTGGCACCCGATCCATATACTATCCTGGTGTCGGAACGTGACACTCCGATCCTCATTCTATCCTGTTACCGGAATGTGGCACCCAATCCATATACTATCCTGGTGTCGGAATGTGATACTCCGATCCTCATTCTATCCTGGTACCGGAACGTGGCACCCGATCCTCTATTTCTATCCTGGTACAGGAACGTGGCACCCGATCCCCTAATCTCACCACTTTCGTTCATCAAGCCTTCTTTTATACCAAGGCATCATCATTAACAGAGTAGATTACGGTTTCTTTTCAAGATTTAGGATTCAATAGCTTCATCATGCTTATTTTATCACCATTACATAATCATATCCATGCAAGCATACAATTAAGCATATAGAAGGGTTTACAATACTACCAACACATATCATTCGCTATTAAGAGTTTACTACGAATAGCAAGAAAACCATAACCTACCTCCACCGAAGATTTAGTGATCAAGCAAGCAATTTCCCAAAGCTTTGTGTTTTACTCTTCGTTTCTCCTCTCTCGATCGTTTCTCTTTCCCTCTCTTTGTTCTTTCTATTTTTCTTATTCAAACCCTCTTTCTTTTACCGTAATTAGCATATAATTAAGTATAAAAGATGACAATAATAACCCACTAATTAACTCAAGGTTACCTCTTTTAACCCCCAAGTAATTAGACTTATTAACATTATCCCACTAACTTTATAATTAAAGCAGGAATAGTCAAAAACGTCCCTTCAAACATTTAAAGAAATCCGACCCACCCTGGGATTACGCAGATGCGACGGCCGCTGCTCTGCGGACGGTCCGCCCCGCCGCTCCGTCACAGAGTTCAGAGACTCAATTTCCTTGAAGAGTCTGTGGCGGTCCGTCGTGCCCACGACGGTCCGTCCTGCCATTCCATTACGAAGTTCAGAGAGTCGATTTCAGTACCCAAATTTCAGAATTTCTAAGTGTTTTGAAACGAGACCCCCTCGACGGTCCGTCGTGCCCATGACGGTCCGTCGTGGGGTCCGTCGTCTGTCTCAGTTTTCAAGAAATAAAATCTGCTGCTCAAAACGACTAAACAGGTCGTTACAAACATGTATATTTTTTATTAAATAATGATTATGCGTTCATATTCATGATGCTTTTGTCAAAAAATTAGATAATTATGAATATCAATTTCATAAGATTTCAATAAATGAATTTGATGAAATAAATTGTTCTGTTGAATGTCTTCTGTCATCTTTGGTGTTCATTGTTCATCCCATATTTAACACATTGAACATATCAAAAGTTTTACCTTAACTTTTAAAACTAAGACTTAGCTTGTTTAAGTGTTACTTGTTACATTTCCTAGATGTAAACCTGTCAAAATTCTTTGCATAGTTTGATACAATCTCTAACTCACTTGAAGCACTTTTAGATTAATACAAAAAAAAATGATTTTCGTGGATATGTCACATGCTTTTTTCAAACTTTAATGACTCATTCATCTTATTCTCGAAGGGCATCCCCTGCGGCTATTGGAAAATGACGCACATAAGATTTGAAGTTACTAAGTTGGCATGATAAAAGCATTAATATTCTTGGCATTATCAGTTCATTTATTTTGTTTGTCATTGTGCCCAGAAGAAAATTTTATATTCATTAATCAATTAAGTAGTAATATTATTTATTTTATCTGACTTATTTAAAATGTAACTTTCTAATTATATTCGTCCAACCAAACATGACAAAGGGAATTATAATGTAATTACCATGTGGCAAACAAACATGCCAACGTATTTATCGGACTATATAATTACTTGGCTGATAATTACTACCCTAGTAATTACACATATGAATTACAGTGGAAAGGAAGTTACTATACTTGGAGTAATAAGCAGATAGGTAATGCCAGAGTTTTAAGCAGGATTGATAGAGCCTTTGGGAATGATGAATGGATGGATAAATGGGTACATGTCATATTAGAATATGGCAATCCAGGAGTATCAGATCATAGCACAATGCAGCTGGTTCTTCATCAAAGCAATCAACATGTAAGGGCAAGTTTTAAATTCTTCAATATATGGGTAGAACATGAATCATTCTTAGGCCTGGTGGAGAAAGTATGGAAGAAGGAGAAAGATATGGATGCAATGGAAAAGGTGTGGAATAAGTTGAAAGCTCTCCAACCTGTACTGAAGCAGCTGAATAGGAAAGAGTTCAAATATATCAGTAATCAGATAGAGGAAGCTAGAAATGAGTTGGGTGATATTCAATACCAGTTGTATCATCAAGCAAGGGATGAGTTAGTTGTTAAAGAAAAAGAACTCTTACTAAAACTGGAAAAGTGGTCCTTGATTGAAGAAAGTGCTCTTAGAAAAAAAGCTAGAGCAAAGTGGATTAAGTTGGGGGATGCAAATAACAAATATTTCAGCTCAGTGATAAAAGAGAGAAGTCAGAAAAAGAATATAAGGAGTTTGATGTCACTAGATGGAAGGAAGCTGTCAGAACCTCAAGAGATTCAAGATGAATTTGTCCTATTCTATAAAAGCTTAATGGGAACAGCAGCAGAAAAATTGGCAGCTATAGATGTTCAGGTAATGAAAAGGGGTCCTGTTTTGTCAAGACAAAAGAGAATTGATCTTTGTGCAACAATAACTGATCAGGAGATAGTTGAAGCTTTGAGGTCTATTGGAAATGATAAGGCTCCAGGTATTGATGGTTATAATGTTCTATTCTTTAAACACACATGGAAGATTATAGAGCATGATGTTATTAAGGCTATTAAGAGTTTTTTCTGTACAGGAAAACTCTTTAAGCCTTTCAACTGCACTCTTGTTACTCTAATACCAAAAGTACATAGTCCAAAGAATGTGAAAGAATATAGACCTATTGCTTGCTGTACAGTGTTTTACAAAATCATCTCAAAAGTGATAACTCAAAGACTTCATGGAGTAATTCACAGTATTATAAGTGAAAGTCAAGCAGGTTTCATCCCAGGGAGGAAAATTGGAGATAATATAATCCTAGCTCATGAATTGGTAAAGGCATATACTAGGAAGAATGTCTCTCCAAGAAGTATGCTAAAAATTGATCTGCAAAAAGCTTATGATTCAGTAGAATGGCCATACTTGGAACAGGTGATGGAGGGTCTGGGATTTCCTGAACTATTCATTCATTGGATAATGCAGTGTGTTAAAACAGTGAACTATACAATTGTGGTGAATGGTCAGAACACTCAAAGGTTTGATGCAGCTAAAGGACTCAGACAAGGAGATCCAATGTCACCTTTCCTATTTACTATAGCTATGGAGTACTTTAGTAGATTGCTCAAAGGCCTCAAAGAAGACAAGAATTTCAAATATCATCCAAAGTGTGCTAAGCTGGATATAACTCACTTGTGTTTTGCAGATGATCTTCTGTTATTCTCTAGAGGTGATCTTAAGTCTATAAAGGCAATACAAACATGTTTCTCAGAGTTCTCTCAAGCCTCAGGTCTGCAAGCAAATCTTAACAAGAGTTCAATTTATTGTGGAGGAATTCAGAGAGAGGTGAGACAACAAATTGTTCAAGAACTTGGTTACATAATGGAAGAGTTGCCATTCAAATATCTTGGGGTACCTCTGTCATCAAAGAAACTAACTACACTCCAATGGTATCCACTTATAGATAAAATCATGACAAGAATCAATTCTTGGACAGCAAAAAAGTTATCTTATGCAGGAAGAGCTCAATTGGTTAAGACAGTATTGTTTGGAGTGCAGGCTTACTGGGCACAGTTGTTTATAATTCCAGCAAAGATAATCAAGATGATTGAAGGCTTATGCAGAAGCTACCTATGGTCAGGGGTGAGCCATGTAACAAAGAAGGCCTTAGTTGCTTGGGACAAAGTGTGTTGTCCTAAGTATGAAGGTGGCTTAGGATTTCTTAATATAAAAATATGGAATAGGGCTGCAATAACTAAGCTATGTTGGGATCTAGAAAACAAAGCTGATAAGCTGTGGATTAAATGGATACATGCCTACTATATAAAAGGACAGAGAGAATGGAGGATGAGTAACAATGCAAGCTGGATGGTAAAGAAAATAATGAATGCAAAGATTCTAGTTGATCAAGTCCAACAACTATCAAGCAGAGGGAGAGGAGTACTCAGGCAAATCTATTATCACATAAAAGAAAGGAAGCAACGACCAGCCTGGACATGTCTTATGTACAAGAATGCAGCAAGACCAAAAGCATATATCATAATGTGGATTATGATGCATCAAAAGCTGTCAACTGTTGATAAAGTAATGCAATGGGGAATTGAAGCAAAGAAAGAGTGTGTTCTATGCAAGAATGCTGAAGAGTCTGCAGAGCACTTGTTTCTACAATGCCAATATGCAAGGAAGGTGTGGAAAGAAATCCTGGATAGTATAGATCATCAAAGCTCTATTCCTTTAGTGTGGGAACAATTCCAGAACTGGTGTATTCAAAATGGGAAAGGAAGAAGAGCTACAGCTCAGAGGTTCAAGACTGTGCTGACAGAAGGAGTTTATGGGCTATGGATAGAGAGAAACAGAAGAATTTTTGAAAACAAGAGCAAAAAGGAAGAGAATATTGCAAAAGAAATTGTTGGTGTAACTATAGCTAGGATTTCCTTTACAAATTTAAAGATGTAATGCTGTGATGAGGCCTAGATATAGTGTAGGAGGAAGAGTATTTAGTTTCTGAAGTTGTAAGCAACTGTGATAGTTGCTTTGTTTTGTAATGTTTGTTCTGGTAATTAATAAAGCTAGTTACCAAAAAAAATTACACATATTCAAATTACCTGGTAGTTTTTCGAACAGACCCTTAAAGTTTAAATATGGGTAGAAATCTACATTTCTATAGTATTATTATTATTTACCTCACTCAATTTTGTAAACTAATCTAACCAACAAAATTTTTAAAAAAATATCAATACAAAAAATGTCATCAATAGTCTTTTCTCTTGAGACTATGAACATAATTAAGGGACACATTTAAGTATAATTTTTTTCTTAAGTATTCGTACTTAAAATTGAGTAGGAGCATGACAATAATAAGGATTATCATAAATATTTTAATATTTATCTTTATACCTTATTTATCTTTAACCAATTAATATTTGAGTAAGACTATCATAGAGAGGGAATTCTACAAAAACATATATATATATATATCACAATTTAATTTTAATATATAACAACATTACCTTTGGTGAAAAAATAATTAATTACTTTTATTTTATACCTTATCTTTGTAGAATTGTAGTCTTCTCCTTTTTCTTGTTAAATACATATCATATAGCTGTTTTTTAATGAAAGTGTCTAGAATTTTATAGAAGTTGTATCGTGATATAATATATTGAACTTTTTAAATAATACAACTTAATAGATGAAAAGAATTAAATGCATTATTTATAGAATCTTTAATTTGATTTAAGATTACTTTATGGTCAATCACTATTTTCTTATCTATTTTTGTATGGGAAATTTTTTAAACCAATAATATTTTAACATTTAATAGGATCACTTAGCAATACTTTCAATATTTATTAAAAACGGAAATATTTTAGTTTGTTATGGGTTGATAGTATTCATATTGGTGTGAATATGAATTGAGAAATAATAAAAAATTCTGTGCGAAAAAACAATAAAAAAACAAAACAAACTAGTTGAAAGTTATTCTTCCTATAAATAAAATTTATAACTAGTTAGTATACATTTACTATGAATAAAAATTAAGAACAAGTACAAGAATCATGGACTAAGCAGCATGAGATTTTGAATGAATACAAACCAAAAGGGGTCGTTTGGTAGAAAGATTAATAATACAAAAATTAGTAATACTAAGATTAGTAATGTAGGGAGTAGTAATATCGGGATTAGTAATGCTCAAATTAGTAATGCATGGATTATTTTTACCAAGAGTTTGGTTCATTGTTTCCCAACTCGTCTTGTCTTTGGATTAAGACTTTACAGAAAACTTCTTTCCAATTATACCCTTGAATTATTATGCAATTGGGTTAAGTAAATAATTGTTGGACAATATTATTTTTTATGGTCTTCTAACTAGCTATGGAAAGAACAAGTTTGTTGTCATGTTTGCCTTTTGTTGTCACTTAAATTAGTTGAGGATACATAATTATCATCTTAGTAAATTTATAACTTACAAAATGTCAATTTTTATTTTTTTAAAAAAAAAAAAATAAACCATCAACTTTTAAAATTGAAAAGAGGGTAAACAATAGTAAAATTGAATAAACCATCTATATTTACACATAAAAATTGGAAGTTAAATTTTTAATATGCATTCAATTTTATAAATTGTTCAAAACAAATAATTAGAAAATCGCACAAACATACATTGTCACGACCCAAAACGAGCCGCGAGTGGCACCCACACTTATCCTACTATTTGAGCGAACCAACAATTCTAAACCCCAACATTGACCAACATTTCAACCATAATGAACAAAATATAATGCGGAAGACTCAAAATCTTATTAATATAACCAATAAATAACCATTCTAAAGTTAATCAACTATTATCCCCATAATCTGGAAGTCATCACACCAAGAACATCTATCCTCAAATTTCTAAATCTAAGAGTATTTAAGAAGCTAAAATAAGTAAAAGCGATGGTCCATGTCTGAACTTCAAGACAGCAAGACGTGAAGGAAAGAATCTAGTCCGAGCTAGGAATAATAGCTCACCCTGAAATCTGATATGCTGGAGACTGGCTAGAGTTGCGGACGAGTCGAAGTCGATGGTACGTTTGCTGCACTCCACAAATAACAACAAGAAAAATACAAGTAGGGGTCAGTACAAGGAACACGTACTGAGTAGGTATCATCGGCCAACTCAAAATAGAAAGCAATATATATCGAATAATAATATAAAATCAACTACATTACTCAACCGGTGACAACAACAAGTACAAGAACCATTGGCAACAGCACTAAGCACAACTATAAGGACTCAAGCCTCCACACCATACTCATTCGGGAAATAGGTTCTTCGAATTTGAGTATATTAACATAATTCAAGATTTATTCTCTTCATTATTACTGTGTCGGAACGTGACACTCTGATCCCCTACTACTACGTGTCGAAATGTGACACTCTGATCCCCTAATACTACGTGTCGAAATGTGACACCCGATCCCCTAATACTACGTGTCGGAACGTGACACCCGATCCCCAAATTCTACGTGTCGGAACGTGACACCCGATCCACTAATCTCATTTCTTTAGTTCATCAAACCTCTTTTATGTCAAGGCATCATCTTAATAGAGAGGGATTTAAGGTTTAAGATTCATCAGTCTCATCATTCTAATCCATATAATCACAACATAGAACCACACAATCAAGCATATATGAGATTTTACGAATCACTCAATACATATCAATCGCTATTAAGAGTTTACTATGAACTAGCATAAACCATAACCTACCTCCACCGAAGAATCGTGATCAAGCAAGCTACTTCCCCAATGCCTTTGCTTTCTTCTTTGTTCTCTCTCTCTCTCGTTCGTTCTCCCCTCTCTGTCTTTTTTTCTTCTTCTTCGAATTCTTTTTCTTTTACCCTAATTATCATATAATTCCTTATGATAAAAGTAACCCATTATTTATTTTAAAGTTATCTCCTTTAACCCCCAAGTAAGTACATTACCAAACTTACCCCACTAATTTCATAAAGTTTGTCATGAATAGTCCAAAACACCCCTTTAAACTTTTAGCAGAAATTTGACCCAGTCGGGGTTACGCAGCTCGTGACGGCCCGTCGTACCTGTGACGGTCCGTCCTGCAGGGCCGTCACAAAGTTCAGAGAGTCAATTTCAGTAAAGAGGTTGTGACGGTCCATCGTACCTACGACGGTCCGTGCTGCAGTTCCGTCGTGAAGTTCAGAGAGTTGATCCCAGCACCCAGATTTTCGAGTTTAAGTGTTTTCCAACGGAGATCCTCGACGGACCGTTGTGCTTATGACGGTTCATCCTACCTGTCGTTGAGGGTAATGAATGGACCCAAAGGACAAAATCTCACAAGTACGGGGCGACGGAGTCCATGACGGTCTGTCATGACCAAGACGGTCCGTCGCGTGATCTGTCGCCCCAGTCAGTTTTTATCACAATGTTTTGACTGCTCGAAATGACTAAACAGGTCGTTACAATAGATACCAATTTACCCATCGTTCGTCCCCGAACGATCACAAGAAGAAGAACAAGGGCGAGAAAGAGTACCTGAATCTGTAAAAAGATGTGGATATCTTTCTTGCATATCAGCCTCCTTCTCCCAAGTGGACTCTTCAACTGGCCGATTCTTCCACTGAACCTTGATGGATGCAATCTCCCTTGATCTCAACTTGTGGACTTCTCTATCTAGAATAGCAACAGGCTCCTCCTCATAAGACAAATTCTCATCAAGAAGATATGAATCCCAACGAATAATGTAGTTTCCATCCCCATGGTACCTTTTTAGCATAGACACATGAAATCCCGGGTGCACTCCTGAGAGTCCTGGAGGCAATGCCAATTCATAAGCCACCTCCCCCACGCGCTTCAGAATTTCAAATGGACCAATATACCTCGGACTAAGCTTACCTCGCTTACCAAACCGCATCACCCCTTTCATGGGTGAAACCTTCAGCAAGACTTGTTCACCCTCCATAAAATCCAAGTCCCTAACCTTTCGATATGCATATTCTTTCTGCCTGTTCTAAGCTGCTAGAAGCTTCTCCTGAATGGATTTTACATTATCTAACGATTCCCTCAAGATATCGGTACCCCATGGTCTTACCTCAAATGCATCAAACCAACCAATGGGAGACCTACATCTCCTCCCATACAGTGCCTCAAATGGGGCCATATTAATACTTGAGTGATAGCTATTATTGTATGAGAACTCTGCTAAGGGTAAGAAGTTATCCCAATGACCACCAAATTCTATCACACATGCACGAAGAATATCCTCCAAAACCTGAATCGTTCGCTCAGACTTACCATCGGTCTGAGGGTGAAATGCAGTACTAAGATCCAACCTAGTACCTAATTCAGCATGCAATGTTCTCCAAAACATAGAAGTAAATTGCGTACCTCTATCTGATATGATGGAAAGTGGAACTCCATGCAATCGAACAATTTCTGAGATATAGAGTTGGGCTAACTTCTCTGCATTGTAAGTCACATTGACCGGAAGGAAGTGAGCAGACTTAAGTAATCTGTCAACAATTACCCAAATAGAATCAAACTTACACAATGTCTTTGGAAGACCAACCACAAAATCCTTTGCAATTCTTTCCCATTTCCATTCAGGAATGGGCATTTTCTGAAGTGTCCCTCCGGGCCTCTGGTGTTCATATTTTACCTGCTGACAATTCGGGCATTGGGCAACAAAATCAGCAATGTCACGCTTCATCCTACTCCACCAGAAATGTTGCTTTAGGTCACGATACATCTTGGTTGCACCAGGATGTATAGAATACCTTGAACTATGAGCCTCTGTAAGAATAGTGTGAATCAAATCATCAACACGGGGCACACATACCCTCCCCTTAATTCTCATAATGCCTTCCTCATCAATTATTGCCTGTTTAGCCTCTCCTCGTAATACCATCTCCCTAATTCGACTCAGTTTCTCATCAGTAAACTGTTTTCCCTTAATCTTGTCAAGAAAAGAAGATCTTGCCTCCACACAGGCCAAAAATCCTCCCTTCTCTAGTACTTCCAGCCTCATAAAGTCATTAGCCAGAGTCTGAACCTCTCTAGCCAATGGGCGTCTAGAAACCTGTAAGTGAGCTAGACTTCCCATGCTCCTTGCTTTTCTACTTAAAGCATCTGCCACAACATTAGCTTTTCCTGGGTGATACAAAATAGTGATATCATAGTCCTTCAGTAGTTCCATCCACCCCCTCTGTCTCAAATTCAAGTCTTTCTGAGTAAAGACATACTGTAAACTACGATGATCTGTATAGACTTCATACTTAACCCCATATAGATAATGTCTCCATTGCTTTAATGCGAACACGACTGCAGCCAACTCCAAATCATGGGTCGGATAGTTACGTTCATGCACTTTTAATTGCCTCGAAGCATAAGCAACTACATTCTTCTCCTGCATTAGCACTGCACCCAAACCAGAATAGGATGCATCACAATAAACAATGAAATTCTTACCTTCCACTGGCATGGTAAGAATTTGTGCAGTAGTCAACAAGGTCTTGAGTTTCTGAAAGCTTTCTTCACATTCGTCCGACCATACGAATGGAACACTCTGCTTAGTCAAATTTGTCAGTTGGGAAGCAACCGAAGAAAATGCCTTGACAAATCGACGGTAGTAGCTAGCTAAACCAACAAAGCTCCTTACCTCTGTAACATTAGTAGGTCTTACCCAACTCTTCACCACTTCAATCTTAGAAGGATCCACCATCACTCCATCCTTAGAAACTACATGTCCCAAGAAGGACACTGAATCTAGCCAAAACTCACACTTGCATAATTTGGCATAAAGCCTTTTCTCCCTCAACACTTCCAATACAATTCTCAAATGCTCCTCATGTTCTTTCCTGCTCTTTGAGTATATCAGTATATCATCAATGAACACAACGACAAAGAGATCCAGATATGGCTTAAAATCCCGTTCATCAAGCTCATGAAAGCAGCAGGGGCATTCGTAAGCCCAAAAGACATTACTAAAAATTCATAATGCCCGTACCTGGTTCGAAAAGCAGTCTTTGGCACATCCGCTGATATACCGTGGTTTCACGGTATAATTAATGCTTTTTCCTTAAGTTTAGTGAGTCCAAAAGCCTTTTTGTGCTAATTTTGATGTAAGTTTCTCATTGTTTTGCAGGAAATCTGTCCAAAGCTGAAGGCGGAGATTTTGAGCGAAAATTGCAGAAGAGACCACCTACGGAGCTTATGACGGTCCGTCGTGCTTGACGGTCCGTAGGTGGCGGCGTAGAGTAGGCGAAGGAAGATGGGAAGTCGACCAAGTGTGGGATTACGAAGCTTGTGACGGTCCGTCATAGCCATGACGGTCCGTTCTGCAGTCCGTCGTGAAGATCGCAGAAGTGATCCCGCATGCCCAGTTCCAGGAGTTGAAGTATTTTGAAGCGAAGACCCTCGACGGACCATCGTGCCTATGACGGTCCGTCACACACTTGCCGTCGAGGAATGAAAAGCGGTGAAGAAATTGGACAAGTGTGTGGGACGACGGGGCTGACGGTCCGTCATGACTCTGACGGTCCATTGCGTGGTCCGTCGACCCAGTAGCGTTTTGGCAGATTTCGCAGTAGAATCCTTGTTTAATTAGGTTTTGTTATTTTTTATAAATAGTTGAAAAACCTCGTTTTTGAGGTTAGACTCTTTGATTATCAAATTCGATATAGTTAGACTTTGTGATTATAATACTTTGTGTTTTTGAGTGTTCGATTATTGGAGATTGATACAATTGATTTTTGGTGATTAATCAAGCATATTTTGGACTTTATTCTTTCTCATTGAAGTAAGTACATGAATTCTAATTTATGATTTGAATATTGTGTTTATGGCTATGAGTAACTAAATTCCATAACTAGGGTTGTGGAACCATAGGCAAATAATGAGATAAACCCTAACTAAAATAACAATTCTAGAATAGTGTCTTGCATGTATTAATAATTCTTTCGCTTAGAAGTCTTTTTAACGGATGATCAACGTTAGAACTTCGCCTAAATGCTACTTGCGGACCAGGAGGTAGATAATAGGAAAAGAATTATTAACATAGATTTAGTGTATACTATCTAATAGGCTAGTATTGATTGGCGAGGTATAACTTAGTCAAATATCGAATATGATGCTTAATATGAGGTAAAGATAAGGGTTAGGAAAGCAACACACGTAGCGGACCAAGGTGCGGAGTGAGATTTTCTAGATGCTGGGACCAAGGATTTAGAAATACATAACTTGTCACTTTGCATGCAAGATACTAGGAAAGAGTTGTTATAGTTAGAATTATCAAGTTACAAACACATGTGGAACACGTAAACCCTAGTTCCTTTAATTCATTGATTAAGACCCAATATTAAAGTCGCCAATCGCTTATTTCAATTACATTAGTTATTTTACTCATTAGTTAATGCAAAACCCCCTTTTATATTTTTTACTCTCCAAGAAAGTTATTGACCAACGATAGTAATACTAGGTTAAAGTTAAGTCTAGACTATTTTCCTCGTAGGAGCGATCCCAACCTCACTAGTTGGGTTATTTATTTGACACGACCGCTTTACTTCTCATTTGAGAAGTAAGTTTGAGCGCATCAAATTTTGGCGTGCGCCAAACTTACTTCTCAAATGAGAAGCAAAGCGGTCGTGTCAAGTAAATAACCCAACTAGTGAGGTTGGGATCGCTCCCACGAGGAAAATAGTCTAGACTTAACTTTAACCTAGTATTACTATCGCTCGTCAATAACTTTCTTGGAGAGTAAAATATAAAAAGGGGTTTTGCATTAACTAATGAGTAAAAATAACTAATGTAATTGAAATAAACAATGATGCCTTTAATATTGGGTCTTAATCAATGAATTAAAGGAACTAGGGTTTACGTGTTCCCCACAGGTTTGTAACTTGATAATTCTAACTATAACAACTCTTTCCTAGTATCTTGCATGCAAAGTGACAAGTTATGTATTTCTAAATCCTTGGTCCGGCATCTAGAAAATCTCACTCCGCACCTTGGTCCGGCTACGTGTGTTGCTTTCCTAACCCTTATCTTTACCTCATATTAAGCATCATATTCGATATTTGACTAAGTTATACCTCGTACCAATCAATACTAGCCTATTAGATAGTATACACTAAATCTATGTTAATAATTCTTTTCCTATTATCTACCTCCTTGGTCCGGCAAGTAGCATTTAGGCGAGTTCTAACGTTGATCATCCGTTATAAAGACTTCTAAGCGAAAGAATTATTAATACATGCAAGACACTATTCTAGAATTGTTATTTTAGTTAGGGTTTATCTCATTATTTGCCTATGGTTCCCACAACCCTAGTTATGGAATTTAGTTACTCATAGCCATAAACACAATATTCAAATCTGTTAAATTAGAATTCATGTACTTACTTCAATGAAAGAATAAAGTCCAAAATATGCTTGATTAATCACCAAAAATCAATTGTATCAATCTCCAATAATCGAACACTCAAAAACACAAAGTATTATAATCACAAAGTCTAACTATATCGAATTTGATAATCAAAGAGTCTAACTCAAAACGAGGTTTTTCAACTATTTATAAAAAATAACAAAACCTAATTAAACAAGGATTCTACTTTCTCGAAATCGCTGTAACGCTGGCCGGGTCGACGGACCACGCAACGGACCGTCAGAGTCATGACGGACCGTCAGGCCCCGCCGTCCCACACTTGTCCAATTTCTTCACCGCTTCTTCATTCCCTCGACGGCAGTGTGACGGATCATTATAGGCACGACGGTCCGTCGAGGGTCTTCGCTTCAAAATACTTCAACTCCCGGAACTGCATCGGGATCACTTCTCCGATCTTCACGACGGACAAGAAACGGACCGTCATGGCTATGACGGACCGTCACAAGCTTCAGAATCCCACACTTGGTCGACTTCCCATCTTCCTTCAAAGAACTACTTTACGCTGCCACCTACGGACCGTCACAAGCACGACGGACCGCCATAAGCTCCGTGAGGTGGTCTCTTCGCACTTTCGCCAAAATCTCCGCCTTCGCCTTTGGACAGATTTCTGCAAAACAATGAGAAACTTACATCAAAATTAGCACAAAAAGGCTTTGACTCACTAAACTTAAGGAAAGCATTAATTATACCGTGAAACCACGGTATATCAACACCCTCAACTTAAATTCGTTGTTTGTCCTCAAGCCGACGCACTATGACTCACTACACAATCTTTGTACAATAGTATTTATGTTTTATCCTTTGCAATCATTTGGCTATCAATCCCGCCTAATCCCATCAAATCTATGCATGCTATCACTATTAGGCTTGACTTTTGTAGGATTCAACATGACACACTCACCATGCACTAATACCTATCCTCTTCGATTTCTCACCGAGGTGCTAACAATTCCTAGATTGCAACTAGTGTCCTCACTTTAGAACAAAATCCTCGTTTTTCACACAATGATTTCAGTTTGAGTATAAGGATTACATTTCAACACTCGCTCTCAGAACAAAGTCACACTCATTCATACCTATTGCCATAAGCTTGCCCTTATTTTCACTGCCTTAAATTCGCTATACAACCCTTAGGATCACGATAGGACTTTTTTAGCTTGTAACGTAGGCTCAGAGTCAGGTAGGGTATATTTAGGTATACTTTAGTGACTTTTTTTTTTGCCCTCCTTGACATATCGGCTAAACCTTCCACCCTATATCACTCTATCTCACCCAGTTTCTCCTATTCTTTCACCTTGCTGTTTCCCTTCTTTCTTCATTTGCGTAAGTGACTCTTTTCTTTTCTTGTTTGTGATTCTTGAATATATATATTTATTTTTTTTTCAACGAGTTCTTGAGTCACTTTACTTTTGTTCTTTCTCTCTCTTTGTTCTTTCAACCCCACTTTCCAGGGCATTCCTCAAAACAGCCACCCTCAACTCATGGCTTTGCCATGAGTCAAGGTACACAAAGACTCCAAAATCGGGTCGTGGCCATAACGAAGGTTGTTTATACATTAGCCACCCTCAACTTATGCTTTTGGCATAAGCCGAGGTGCACATGTCCAAGGAGGGACCAGGGCCAACATATTGTTCCCTAAAAGGTCAGCTTGGGGTGAAAAAGAAAGGTCTACTTTAAGCTCAAATTGTTTGGATCAAAGAAGGATAACTTTCATTTGGTTTCTTTATTTAGGCTAGAAATGGGCTATATTGAATAAGGGCCTATGATCATTTCCTAATTGTTTGTTACAGCTTACTTTTAGCAGGACTAACCAGGCAAGTTCTAGCTCAGTACCAATAGTGGACTATTCAACTTTCCTCACACTCACTTGACATTTCATCACTATACCAGATTATCAGACACCTAGTTTGACTTGAAGATTTAGGGTAATGCAATGGTGTAACTCTATTTCATGTTTAGAGCCACACAATTATCATTTACTACGCCTAGTCATGCAACATTGTCCAGTTTTATCGGGATATCATTTTAGCCATCATGCTTCAGAGTTAAACTTATGTACAAAAGATATAACGTGCCGGTTCAACAGAAAAATAATCAGTCTTTTGGGGAAAAAGAACACAGGCAAGAAAACCGCAAAAGAGGATAGTGAGTTGGGCTACTCTGACTTCACCCTAACACTCACTTTCCATTTACCCCACCCCCCAACAAAAAGCATGCAATTGTCCCCAATGCATAAAAGAAAACTAAGGATTAGAGGGTTAGGTGAAGCAAACCTGCGGGCGATAGCGCTGCCGATCAAGAAGCCGTGGGTCCGGTTTCCCAGAACACACAGCCTCTGCAATCTGGACACCCTCAGTGGTGTCCTCAGCAATCTGGACACCCTCAGTGGTGTCCTCAGCAACAACCGCTCCCTCAGTGCCTCCGGCGGTATCTACGGTATGGGAGCTAGAGGCCCCGGCCGCTATCTGTGATGCTCGGATCCGGTGTGCCTCGCCTCGGCAATGGAGGCTCTCCTCGCAGCCTTTCAACTCGCGGCGCCTTCTTCTTCGCTCGCGCCTCATCCTCTCCTCGATCCCTACGCCTCTTGGCACTCTCTGGGGGGGGGGGATGGTGGAATATCAGGAGTCGGAACAGGGCCGCCAAGATGTTGTCCTCAAGATGATCGACAGCCTCCGGACTCGTGGTCGCTAGGATTGTGTCGATATCTCCGCTCAAGACCGAGATCGCACCTGAAGAGTCGACACATCTACCGGAGGGGCTGGTCGAGCTAATACTGTAATTCAAAGGCATCGAGGCGCCGTGCACCTCGCCACCTTCCGCCAGATTCGCCTCTCCATGCGCGCCGGACCGGCAATAGACTTCTGCATCCACGGCTGGATATGATGCGTAAGAGTGGCCATTTGTGCCTCCGACTTTTGGACTCGAGCAAGCGGGGCCGGTGTCGGTAGAGGGGCCGTGCAACTACCCGGGATAGACTCGACCGGGGTAGTGTCCGTGGATGCCTGTGTAGCTGTGCGGGCCTGGGCCACCGTGTCCACAAGATCATCCGATAGTGGTGGCAGCTCTGGATGGGGCCCTCGACGTGGGGCCAACTCATTGGCCTCGTCTCTGATGAGGCCGATGTCAACGGTACCCGGCGGAGTCCTCAACTGATCTATGTGCCATACGGGCACACCTGCAGACCTGCAAAGAGCAAAGATCATGCACGGAAAGGGGTAGGTGGTGGTGACCTTGAACGCCCTCTCGTGCATGACCGCCGAGAAGCCAAGCATGGTCTACCTCGGCCGGCGATCATCGCCGCTTATCAAAGATCGCACGATCCCAGGTGACTATGTTGTCGGCAACCGTGGGGAAAGGCAGCGACGCACGAGCAGCCACAAGAACTTGGCGATTTAATGTGAGGTTGGCCTTCTTGATGGCCCCCTTTGGCTCGATGACCCGCCGGCACCCTCTCCGCCGATCGATAGGTGCAGGCCATCCACCTCTTGGTGGTCTCTCGTCCACTCGCGCATGAAGTGGCCCTCTCCTTGACTATCTCGCCACCGATAGTCAAACTCTGCAGATGGTCGGTCCGAGTGGCATCGTGACTCTCGCCAGATAGGAACCGCGGATGGCGGGCAGGAAATGTCGACCGCACACCTCGGACTAGAACTCGCTCCAATGGGGCCTGTTACGGAGCAGCCACGGCCGATCTGCGGATCGGAGAGTCGCTACGTGGGGCCAGCGTAGAACTCTCGGACCATCTCCTCATCAGAAGGCCCCAATGGACGGCTGTCCACTCTAGGCGATGCCGGTGAAGATGTTGTGGATGTCCGGCATCGAGGGAGACTTCGTAAGTACCCGCCGCTCCAGGTGAGTGTCCGAGTCATTACCCCCTTTTCGATGGGAATTTGGCGTCGGAGTACACTTGAAATTGGCCCTCGACGCACCACCGGTTTGGCTGGTCTGGTCTTTGGAGTGGGGCCAGGCTGGTGCGCCCGGACGTGGAAATCTGACTGTCGGCCTCATCGAGACGAGGCCGGCCAGCGATGGTGGTCGCGGGAACCTCGGCAGATCCTGAAGCTTCCTCGGACAAGGATACTCCTGGCGAGCCGACGCCTCCTTCGCGTTGGTGGCCGACCCGCAGGGTGTGCGGTCGATGTCGCTCGCCTCATCGATCGGGAGGCGGTGACTACGCCGGACGCCACCGGCTTCGGTGTGGCTCTAGGGGCACGTGCAGCTCGGGAAGGTGCGGAAGTGCCTGGGGGCACATATTCCGGGTCCCTCTCATCATCAGACCTGGTGATCATGCGGGCAGACGGGGCGACAGACTTGGATCGCCCGCGTGCGTAAGCTCGGTCTTGCTTGGGTGCCATGGTCGATAGTACCTGAAAAGGATCACTATTAGTACGAGTAATGTGAAACCGGACAAGCAAGCCCATACAACATAAACATTGAAACTAGTATTGTAGTGATAGTGACACTGTAGCACACGACGGGACAGATGACGGCTCGTCGTGGCCACGACGGACCGTCATGAGGTCCGTCGTGTTGTACTTGGTCGATGTACCTATGAAGAACCCTGAAAGAGGGGTCTCTGACCATCATGACGGTCACTCAGGACGGACCGTCGAGTGTACGACGGCCCGTCGTAAGTGTCCGTCATAGGACACTTAGAATAGTTTTAGAGACCCTTCGAAACAGGGTCTCCATAAAAAATTTCCGCTTCCCGTATTTTCGATTGATGATAACCAGATCTCAAATCGATTTTTGAGAAGGTACAAGCACCTTGTAACTGATCGAATAAATCATCAATGCAAGGAAGAGGATACTTGTTCTTAATAGTTACCTTATTCAGTTGCATGTAGTCTATGCACATTCGAAAACTTCCATCCTTCTTCTTCACAAATAAAACAGGAGCACCCCAAGGGGATGCACTTGGTCTAATAAAGCCTTTACCTAACAACTCTTGAAGTTGGGCCTTTAACTCCCTTAACTCAGCTGGAGCCATTCTATGGAAATGGGGCGAGTACCCGGCTCCAGATCAATACAAAAATCAATATCCCTGTCCAGTGGCATACCAGGAAGGTCTGCAGGAAACACATCCAGAAACTCACGGACTATCGAAACAGACTCAATTGAAGGTATTTGGGAAGTATCATCCCTGAGATGTGCCAAGAAAGCTAAACAACTCTTACTAACCATTCTCTTAGCACGAAGAAAGGAGATGATACAGACTGGGGTGGAAGTATAGTCACCCTCCCACACTAGCGGATCTGTCCCAGGCTTGGCCAATGTCACAGTTTTAGCATAACAATCTAAGATTGCAAAATTTGGAGAAAGCCAAGTCATACCCAGGATTACATCAAAATCCACCATCTCTAGAATAATCAAATCTACATAAGTATTGCTCCCCACAAAAGTCACAAGACAAGACCTATACACCTTCTCAACTATCAGAGACTCACCCACAGGAGTAGAGACACGAATAGGCATGTCAAGCAAATCACAATGTAAATCAAGACCAGTAGCAAATGAGGAAGATACATATGAAAATGTCGATCCAGGATCAAATAATACAGAAGCCATGCAATCACAAACCAAAAGATTACCTGTGATAACAAAGATCGATGTCACCGCCTGCACCTCCAGGAAAGCATAACAATGGGCCCTATAACCCGCTCGCCCGCTGTTCTACCATGTTGCGCCGCAAAGAGCTCCAGCCTGCCCGCCACCTCTACCGATTTGGTGACCACCATTACCTTGGCCACCACGCCCTCCGTAATGGCGGCCTCTCCAATGACCACCTCTACCTCTAACTATTGGGTCCCAGAACTCGCTTTTGGACAAAACCTCCTAATATGTCCAGCCTCTCCACATCCATAACACTCTTTCGAGTCAAGCATAGGTCTCTGTGAGAACGATGAAGTCCTGGGATAACCTCCAAACTCGTAGAAATGTCGATCGGTGCGGTGGACCCCCAACCGCACTGCAGTGTAGATCGAATAGGTCGGGCCGGGTAACCTCCTGAACTCGCCTCCGGGAGTAAGAACCACTAAACTCACCTCCCTTACGAAACTTCTTAGATGTCGATGCCATGGTGAAGTCGATCAAGCTTCACCCCTCCACCTCTATCACAAAATCTACCACTTCGAAGGATTTTGCCGCAGAAACACCGTAAGGTCGGGATCTGCAAATCTGACCTCAATCCCTTCACAAAACGACGAATCCGCTCTTGTGGACTGAAGCAAAGCTGGGTGGCATACCTGGATAGTGCACGAAACTTAGCCTCATAAGCAGTAACCGACATCCTGCCTTGCTCTAGGCTCAGGAACTCATCTCTCCTCCTATCCCTCATTGTCCGGGGTATATACTTCTCCATAAATAAGCTAGAGAATGATGCCCAAGTCATAGGTGGTGCATGTGCTGGTTGACACTAAACATACGACCGCCACCACATTTTGACATTTCCCTAAAACTGATAGGTCACAAACTCAACTCTGAATCGTTCTACTATGTCCATCTTCTGTACCAGCTCATGACAATCAACCAGAAAATCATAGGCATCCTCAGATTCAGCACCCTTGAAGACTGGAGGTTTCAACTTCAAGAATTTAGTGAAAAGTTCATGCTGATCACTCGTCATTATAGGCCCTGTAGTCAATCGAGGAAACGTGCCTACTACCAATGAGGCATCCATGCGGGGAGCCACAGCAGCTGCATGTTGTACTCCCGGAACCTGAGGTGCTGGTGCAAGAAACACTGGAGGTGTCTGGCCTTGATCAGATAACCCGCTAAGATAAGTAAGAACCTGGTTAATCATCTCTAGGGTAGGTTGGGGTGGTAATTCCTCATCCTACACTTGTTCATTTTCCCCATCCTCACTCTCTCTTACTACCTCATCAGTCGGTGGAGGAGTCACCGCCCTATTACTATCTGGACCAGGGGTTTGTCCTCTACCTCTAGAGAACGTCCTCCCGTGACCTCTACCACGACCTCTTGCCACTGCTCCTCCTCAAGCTACAGCCCCAGTGGCTGGCTCAGACGCACCCTGTCTTGCCGGTGTTGGTGTTGGCACAGTTATTGCTCTAGTTCTAACCATCTGCGAAATAGAGTGAGGATGTCAGATACCAATTTGTATCACCTAGATACAAATTGGACCCAAGTAATAGCACGAAAGAAAGAACGAATGGAATTTTCCTAAAGTCTTGTAGCCTCTCAAAGAAAAGTAAGGGCGTCCCCCTACCGTTCCCAAGACTCTACTAGACTCGTTCTTGTGTGATGAGACCAACGAACCTAATGCTCTGATACCAAGTTTGTCACGACCCAAAACGAGCCGCGAGTGGCACCCACACTTATCCTACTATGTGAGCGAACCAACAATTCTAAACCCCAACATTGACCAACATTTCAACCATAATGAACAAAATATAATGCGGAAGACTCAAAATCTTATTAATATAACCAATAAATAACCATTCTAAAGTTTATCAAGTATTATCCCCAAAATCTAGAAGTCATCACACCAAGAACATCTATCCTCAAATTTCTAAATCTAAGAGTATTTAAGAAGCTAAAATAAGTAAAAGCGATGGTCCATGTCCGAACTTCAAGACATCAATACGTGAAGGAGAGAATCCAGTCCGAGCTAGGAATAATAGCTCACCCTGAAATCTGATATGCTGGAGACTGGCTAGAGTTGCGGATGAGTCAAAGTCGATGGCACGTTTGCTGCACTCCACAAATAACATCAAGAAAAATACAAGTAGGGGTCAGTACAAGGAACACGTACTGAGTAGGTATCATCGGCC
>CM050943.1:17384807-17394807 GCA_027789145.1 Solanum arcanum
TATATATATATATATATATATATATACTTGTATAATCTAAGAATTTATTTTCTTATATAACTCCCGTCACTACTTCCTCGTTGTCGGTCAATGAGACATACTGAGTACATGTGGTTTCGTACTCATACTACACTTGTTGCACTCCTTGTGGTGCAGATTCGATTCCGAGTAGGAGCACATCTCGAGGAGCAGTTTGAGTCCGAGTTTGGAGTGTCTTGGAGTTGTGGTGAGCTGCTTGGCTATTCCGTGGCCCACACCTCCCTCTATCTTTTACTTATTCTGTTATTCAGTATTCAGACAGGATATCCCTTATGTTAGATTTGTCTTTTTAGTTTCAGACTTGCATCGTATTTTAGAAGCTCTTGTACTTATGACACCAATTCTTGGATAGTATTTTCTTTTTCAGTTTTCCGCATTCATACTTATAAAGAACTCAGTGTTGGAAATTTGAAAATTTGTTGTCTTTTCACTTATTAGTTAGTTAAGTTAGTTAAAATATGTTGGTTGACTTACCTATTGGTGGGGAACATAGCTGCCATCACGACTCGTGATTTTGGGTCGTGACAAATTTGGTATCAGAGCCTTAGGTTCATCGGTCTCACGAGTACAAGAGCAATGTCTAGTAGAGTCTTGAGGATTGGTATGAAGACGTCCATACCTATCTTCGAGAGGCTATAGGACATATAGGAAATATTTTTTTCTTTCATTCACTATCGTGCACACTTGACCTTGTAGAAATTCTAATCTTGATATCTCATTCTCTCTCAGATGGCGAGGAATCGTACATCGGCTAGTGGTGGCCAGGATCCTATTCCTGCTTCTGGGAACTCTATCTGAGGTAGAGGTAGGGGACGAGCTAGAGGTCGGGGTAGGGGCCGCATTGCAGCACCTGTGGATGGTCAAGTACCAATAGCTACTCAGGGTCGTGATAGGATTGTACCTCCTGATGCAGAGGTTATTCATGGGGATGTGCATGATCGTGTCGAGGGGGATGGGCCAGCTCTGGCTCCACCCAGTACTATTGTTCCCCAAGTGCTTCAAGATACCTTGGCTCGTATGTTAGGAATCCTAGAGGGGATGGCCTGGGCAGGAGCCTTGCCTGTCACTTCTGATGGCTCACAGACCCGTGTTGGAGGTCAAACTCCAGATCCGATAGTTGCTCCAGATTCGCAGACTCCCAGGACTCAGCCAGCTGCCGCTGTAGCTCCTCGTTTGGATAGTATGGAGTTTCCAGATATGACATCACATTTGGTGAACAGACCTTCTATGACTATTGATGAGCAAAAGATGTTTGGGAGGTTAAGACTAATGAATCCTCCTACTTATACTGGTGACTTAGCTGAGGATGCATATGAATTTATAGTTAGTTGTCATGAGAGGTTGCATAATCTTGGATTAGTGGAGTCTCATGGAGTTGACTACACGGCGTTTCAGATGACTTGCTCTGCTAAGCAGTGGTGGAGGGATTATATTAGTAGTAGGCCAGCTGGATCCCATCCACTATCCTGGACTCAGTTTACTCAGGTATTTCTATCCAAATTTGTTCCACGCAGTGAGAGGGAGCGCAAGAGGGCTGAGTTTGAGGGTTTGCAGCAAAATGGTATGTCAGTTGCAGAGTATGAGGGTAAATTTCATGCCTTGGCTAGGCACGCTTCGATGATACTTCCCACAGAGGCTGAGAGAGTGAGGAGGTTTGTTAAGGGGCTGATTATTCCAATTCGTCTAGGAGTTTCTCAGGTTGCTACTTCTGGTGTACCATTCCAGAAAGTGGTAGATGCTGCTAAGGAGTTGGAGCTGATTCGGCATGAGGGATTTGAGCAGCGAGAGGGCAAGAGGACTCGTTATTCAGGTGATTATGGTGGTGCTCCGCTTAGGAGTCGGGGTTACTTGGGCAGAGGCCATCACCCTCAGTCCAGCAGACCCATTCATGCTACTATGCCATCGTCTGAGGCTGGTTACGCTGGGCATAACTCTTCGAGCTCGGTGCATACTTCGCAGGGTTCATCTTCTAGACCTGTAGTTTGTGGAGGGCATTCTGTTCATCCATGTTCCTCTCATCAGCCTGCATCTCGTAGGGGTTGTTTTGAGTGTGGTGATATGGGACACTTTGTGAGAGACTGCCCTAGGACCAGACGTGGTAGATTACCTCAAGGTTCTCAGGCTTCGACTTCCAGGGCTGCACAACCTCCAGCTAGGGGTGGTGCACAGAATGGTAGAGGTGGTTCTTATTCAGTTAGAGGTGGTTATCCTTCTGGTCGAGGTGGTGGTCGTGGAGGTTCACAATCTTATGGAGGTCGTTCTCACTGCTATGCTTTTCCGTAGGCCGAGGTCGAGGCTTTGATGTCTTTGTTATAATGTATTATTCCGGTTTGTCATCGATCAACTACTGTATTATTCGATCCAGGCTCTACTTATTCTTATGTGTCCACATATTTTTCTCCTAGTCTAGATATATTATGTGAGTCTCTTGATTTGTCGATACGTATCTCTACTCCTGTCGGGGATTCTGTGGTTATAGATCGGGTGTATCGATTATGTACTGTTACCTTGATGGGGTATGACACTCATGCAGATTTAAAGGTCTTAGATATGATAGATTTTGATGTGATTCTCGGTATGGATTGATTATCTTCTTACCACGCAATTTTAAATTGTCATGCCAAGACCATTACTTTAGCTATGCCTGGAGTTCCTATAGTAGAATGGAGAGGTTCACTTAGTCACCCTTCTAAGGGTGTGATATCATTCCTTAAGGCTCGTCAGTTGGTACAGAGAGGATGTTTGGCTTACTTGGCCCACATTCGAGATACTAGTATTGAGACTCCTATGCTTGAGTCTATTCCAGTAGTGAGTGAATTTTCAGAAGTATTTCTGACCGATTTGCCAGGTCTTCCACCAGATCGTGATATTGATTTTTGTATTGATGTGGATCCAGGCACTCGGCCTATTTCCATTCCTCCTTATCGTATGGCACCGGCTGAATTGAAAGAGTTGAAGGAGCAGTTGCAGGATTTGTTGAGCAAAGGTTTTATTAGACCGAGTGTATCTCCTTGGGGTGTTCCAGTGTTATTTGTGAAGAAAAAAGATGGATCTATGCGTATGTGTAGTGACTATTGGGAGTTGAACAAGGTATCCATCAGAAATAAGTATCTGATACCTCGTATTGATGATTTATTTGATCAGTTACAGGGTGCTTCAGTTTTCTCCAAAATTGACTTGAGATCTTGCTATCATCAGCTGAAGGTTAGGGCAGAGGATATCCCTAAGACGGCTTTTCGAACACGTTATGGTCATTACGAGTTTTTGGTGATGTCTTTCGGATTGACTAATGCCCCAGCAGCTTTTATGGACTTGATGAATGGAGTGTTCAGACCGTATTTAGATTCCTTTGTTATTGTCTTCATAGATGATATATTGATATACTCACGCACTAAGGAGGAACACGAGCATCATTTGAGGATTGTTCTTGGGATTCTAAAGGAGAAGAAGCTTTATGCAATGTTTTCAAAGTGTGAGTTTTGGCTTAGTTCGGTAGCATTCTTGGGACATGTAGTGTCCAAGGAGGGTATCATGGTGGATCCTAAGAAGATTGAGGCGGTTAGAGATTGGGTCGACCGCTTCACTGAGATTCGGAGATTCTTGGGCCTTGCAGGTTATTATCGACGGTTTGTTGAGGGTTTCTCATCCATTGCATCTCCATTAACTAGATTGACACAGAAGGAGGTGACTTTTCAGTGGTCTGACGAATATGAGGTTAGTTTCCAAAAGCTCAAGACTTTATTGACTACTGCTCCGATTTTGACCCTACCCGTGGAGGGAGAGGGTTTTGTTGTATATTGTGATGCTTCTCGAATTGGTCTGGGGTGTGTATTGATGCAGAAGGGAAAGGTGATAGCTTATGCTTCGAGGCAGTAGAAGGTTCATGAGAAGAACTACCCTATTCATGATTTAGAGTTGGCGGCTGTTGTGTTTGCATTGAAGATTTGGAGGCATTATCTTTATGGTGTGCATTGTGAGGTGTTCACGGATCATCGTAGTCTCCAGTATATATTCAATCAGAGAGATCTCAATTTGAGGAAGCGGATATGGTTGGAGTTGCTCAAGGACTACGATATGACTATTCTTTATCATCTAGGCAAGGCAAATGTTGTAGCAGATGCCTTGAGTCGAAAGGCGGTAAGTATGGGTAGTCTAGCCATGTTACAGGCTGACGAGCGTCCTTTATCTAGGGATGTCCAATCCCTGGCCAATAGCTTTTGTGAGACTTGATATTTCAGAATCTGGTAAGGTGTTGGCTTATATGGAGGCTAGGTCATCCTTGTTGGAGCAGATTCGGGCTCAACAGTTTGATGATGGTGATTTATGTAAGATTAGGGACAAGGTTATAAAAGGAGAAGCCAAGGCTGCAATTCTTGATAGTGAGGGAGTTTTGAGGATTAAGGGTCGTATATGTGTTCCTCGTACAGGTGATTTGACTAGATTGATCATGGAGGAGGCTCATAGTTCGAGGTACACTATTCATCCGGGGGCTACTAAGATGTATCGTGACTTGAAGCAACACTATTGGTGGTGTCGTATGAAGAGGGACATAGTAGATTTTGTATCTCGATGTTTGAATTGTCAGCAAGTGAAGTATGAACACCAAAAGCCTGGAGGTGTGACTCAGAGGATGCCCATACCTGAGTGGAAGTGGGAGCGCATTGCTATGGACTTTGTGGTAGTTTTGCCACGTACCTTGGGTAAGTTTGATGCTATATGGGTCATTGTGGATCGACCGACTAAGTCTGCACACTTTGTACCAGTTCAGACTACCTATAACTCTGAGAAGTTAGCCAAGATCTATATTCAAGAGATAGTTCATTTGCATGGGGTTCCTATATCTATTATTTCAGATCGTGGCACCCAATTTACCTCTCATTTCTGGCGGTCTATGCAGAAAGAGTTGGGCACTCGGGTGGATCTTAGTACAACCTTTCACCCTCAGACTGATGGTCAATCTGAGCGGACTATTCAGGTTCTCGAGGATATGTTGCGGGCATGTGTGATTGACTTTGGTGGTCAGTGGGACCAGTTCTTGCCTTTAGCGGAGTTTGCTTACAATAATAGTTATCACTCGAGCATTGAGATGGCACCATTCGAGGCTCTGTATGGCAGGAGATGCCGATCTCCAATTGGCTGGTTTGATGCATTTGAGGTAGACCATGGGGTACAGATTTGTTGAGGGAGTCCTTGGACAAAGTCAAGTTGATCCAAGATAGACTTCTCATGGCTCAGAGTAGGCAAAAGAGTTATGCAGATCAAAAGATTCGTGAATTAGAGTTTATGGTTGGAGAGAGGGTTTTATTGAAGGTTTCACCCATGAAGGGTGTGATGAGGTTTGGAAAGAAGGGCAAGTTGAGCCCAAGGTATATTGGTCCTTTCGAGATTGTTGAGCGTATTGGTGAGGTGGCGTATCAGTTGGCTTTGCCACCTGATTTGTCAGGTGTCCATCCTGTATTTCATATTTCAATGCTTAAGAAGTATCATCAGGGTGGTGATCATGTGATTCAATGGGATTCAGTGCTACTTGATCAGAATTTGACTTTTGAGGAAGAGCCGATCACCATTTTGGATAGGCAAATTCGGAAGCTAAGGTCTAAGGAGATTGCTTCAGTAAAGGTTCAATGGAAGCATCTTCCAATGGAGGAGGCTACATGGGAGACAGAGTCAGACATGAGGAGTAAATATCCTCATCTTTTTGAGCGTTCAGGTTAGTTCTTTTCTTTTACCGTTCGAGGACGAACGTTTGTCAAAGTGGTAGGTGATGTAACGACCCGCTAGGTCGTTTTGAGAACTAGGACTAGTTCGACTCCTTTTGAAAAATTTAAAGGGGTATTTTTAAACTGTTCAAAAACTTAGAGTATTTAGTTGATAAAAATTTTAGTGAAGAATTAATATAGTTAATAGTTAGTGGGTCATATCCATAATTTATTTAATACCTTTTTTCTTGACCCATTAATTGATTTAGGTTAGTGGGATTAGTTTATTTATTTTACTTAATTAACATTAGAAGGGCAGGAAACAAAAGAGGGAGAAACTGATTTTTTTTGGGCAGCGTAGATTACAGAACAAAGAAGAAAGAAAAAAAATATTGCAGATAAAAGTTTTTCCTTAACCGATCTATTTTCTGCATAAGCTTGCATTAGTGGTATAAATTGTTGGAGTGAACAATCTGTTGATATCGTATTGTTTGTCGTAACTTGTTATTAAAAGAGATATAATTTTAGTAAAATTATTAGATTGAGTTGAATGGGTGTTTAGTTAGTAAAGATTTCACAATGATTTCTAACGATTGCCATATATAGAAATATTTTAAAGCTGGATTTTATATGTAGTCGTAGGATCTGGAAAAAAAAATATAAAGAATGTTTGTCTATAATTTTATGCCTTATTTATTATGATTATTATTATTATGGTGGGTTGTGGAATAGAAAGTAGAGAATGGAATTGTTGTTGAACTTGAAAAATAAAATAAAATAATTAAATACAAAAAAATTGGTGGCTAATGAGGAATAAGGATTTTCTATATTAATGCTGGGCTGATGACAGAAGGAGTAGAGATTTACATGTGACTATTTAATGCTTGGTGCAAATTATAGGTTCCAGCGAACAAATTTACAAATTTGCATTCGATCTTTTTTTTATTCGTCATTTGTTCCTTTCTGTATACTTCTCGTATTATAGATAATGTTCTTTCCTTATGTATTGAGTTAGGTAGTTAAGAATTAGGTGTATATTATATGATTTAACATTGATTCAGGGGTATTTGGTTGTAAATTTGAGAATTTGCCAAAGCATATGGGCATGGGATGATATATTATTGACTTGAAATTTTTGTGTGATTGTTTTTTATTATTTTTTACATCCGTATAGTTGTGATAATGGAGGTGGTTGTGTATTATGTCGATATTGATTGAGTGAGATGCATCATCATCCCCTTATTTTGAAATATATTCTATACATGCATTGACATGAGATTGAGTATAAGATGGGCACGTGGAGATCGTCCGTGCTGGGGATGGTAAGATGTTAAGATTGTAATTTGGGCAAGTGGAGACCGTCCGTGCGGAAATTGTTCGATATTATGATGGTGCGTTGAGATCGTCCGCACAGACACGTGGAGATGGTTCGTGTCGGTATATGGACCTCGCGAGTCCCCCATGGGTCATGAACTCTCGATGTATTTCCGAGGAGTATCATGTATATACGGTTGAGTGAGTACTAGGTATTCTGAGACATATCATTACATGGTATCATATTGCATTGCATTTCATCCCATCATTCATTCTTGATGATTATATGTTTGGTTTGGTGTTTGGAAAATACTTAAATGTTCATTTCCTTTATTGATGAAACTTAAATAGTAAGTGTAATATATATATATATATATATATATATATATATATATATATATATATATATATATATATATATATACTTATATAATCTAAGAATTTATTTTCTTATTTAACTTCCGTCACTACTTCTTCGTTGTCGGTCAATGAGACATACTGAATAGATGTGGTTTCGTACTCATACTACACTTGTTGCACTCCTTGTGGTGCAGATTCGATTCCGAGTAGGAGCACATCTCGAGGAGCAGTTTGTGTCCGAGTTTGGAGTGTCTTGGAGTTGTGGTGAGCTGCTTGGCTGTTCCGTGGCCCACACCTCCCTCTATCTTTTACTTATTCTGTTATTCAGTATTCAGAAAGGATATCCCTTATGTTAGATTTGTCTTTTTAGTTTCAGACTTGCATCGTATTTTAGAAGCTCTTATACTAATGACACCAATTCTTGGGGAGTATTTTCTTTTTCAGTTTTCCGCATTCGTACTTATAAAGAACTCAGTGTTGCAAATTTGACAATTTGTTGTCTTTTCACTTATTAGTTAGTTAAGTTTGTTAAAATATGTTTGTTGACTTACCTATTGATGAGGAACATAGCTGCCATCACGACTCGTGATTTTGGGTCGTGACATTATTATTATTATTATTATTATTATTATTATTATTATTATTATTATTATTATTATTATTATTATTATTATTATTATTATTATTATTATTATTATTATTATTATTATTATTGCTATTATTATTATTATTATTNTTATTATTATTATTATTATTATTACTACTACTATTATTATTATTAATATTATTATTATTATTATTATTATTATTATATTATTATTATTATTATTATTATTATTATTATTATTATTATTATTATTATTATTATTATTATAATTATTATTATTATTATTATTATTATTATTATTTTTTGGTAACCAATTCATTAATTACCGAAATCCTTACAATCCAAGCAGCTATCACAGCATGCTTATACATCAGAATAATGAGCTCCCATCGACACCAACAACTTAACTAAGCATTACATCTTCCTATGTCTAAGCACATTACTAATGCTAATAGGAGATCTTGCAATAGTTACAAATGCTATCTTCTTGACAATCTCATCTATCACACTCTTCTTGTCTTCAAAGATTCTCTTGTTTCTCTCATTCCAAACAGCATACACAACTTCAGCTAATGTCATCTTGAATAATTGAGCTCTTGTAGTCTTCCCCTTCCCTTGTTGAATACACCACTGCACAAACTGTGTCCATGTCTTTGCTCTATTGTTGTTGAAACCACCATGCTAATACTCTTTCCCAAACTTTCCCAACATAGTTACATTGTAAGAACAGGTGGTCCAGACTTTCATCTCAGATTCCAGACATAACACACAAGTTTTATCATGTGTTAGTCCCCATTTAGCAAGCCTATCCACTGTTGCTAGCTTTCTATACATAAGTATCCACATAGTAAATATAGCCTTAGGCCTTGCTGAATTCTTGAACATTAGACATTTCCATACTGGTTTAGCTTGCTCCCCTCTCAAATGATCATAAATTTGCTTAACCATTCCTTTTCCTTCTTTTATGTGGACTTGATCAACTATTTGTTTAGCCTGCATTATCTTCCTGATCATCCAACTAGCTTGTTCTCTCTTCTGCCACTCATCCTGCCCTCTTATGTAATATATATGTATCCATTTGATCCACAACTTGTCTTCTTTGTTTGCCAAATCCCAGCAGAGTTTGGCTATTGCAGCTCTATTCCATAGTTGTATGTTTACCAGCCCCATGCCACCTTCATTTTTTGGTCTACAAACTCTCTCCCATGCTATTAAGGCTTTCCTAGTTACCTTCCCAACACCAGACCAAAGATAGCTTCTACACATACTATCTATCAATTTGATTACCTTTGCTGGAAACAAGAAGAGTTGAGCCCAGTAAGCTTGAACTCCAAAGAGAACTGTCTGCACTAGTTGAGTCCTTCCTGCATATGATAACTTCCTAGCTGTCCATGAGGTGATTCTTGCCATTATTTTCTCTATGAGTGGGTACCATTGCATTCATCGACATCTTCTTGGTTGAAAAAGGCACTCCCAAGTACTTGAAAGGTAGTTCTTCCATGTTGTATCCAAGTTGTTGGACAATCTGAGTCTTCACATCTTGTTGCACCCCTCCACAATATATTGAGCTCTTACTTAGATTTGCTTGTAGTCCTGAGGCTTGAGAGAATTGTGAGAAGCAATGTTGCATAGCCTTAACAGACTCCAAATCTCCTCTAGCAAACATTAATAAGTCATCTGCAAAACATAGGTTAGTAATGTTAAGTTTAGAGCATCTAGGATGATACTTGAACTTCTTATCTTCTCTAAGACCCTTAAGCAGTCTACTCAGATACTCCATTGCTATAGCAAACAAGAAGGGAGACATTGGATCTCCTTGCCTCAAACCTTTAGCTGCATCAAAGCTCTGTGAAGTTTGTCCATTAACTACTATAGAGTAGTTTACTGTTTTTACACACTTCATTATCCAATTTACAAACATCTCTGGGAATCCCAAATTTCACTCATTACTTGCTCTAGATAATCCCACTCTACTGAGTCA
>CM050943.1:17417307-17427307 GCA_027789145.1 Solanum arcanum
AGTCCCGCTGCAAAACACTTCAACTTTTGAGAAATTGGTGCAAGAAAACGAGTTTCGACCGTCCATGACGGAGGGCCAGGACGGACCGTCCACAGGGTGACGGGTCGTCGCAAACCACCAAAATCGGGAGGAGGCGACGGCCATCGTGACGACCGTCGCAGTACGACGCCCGCCACAGTCGCGCACAATCCCGGCGCTTTAGGATTTCTCCCCACGCTTTAAGGGTCGCTTTTGACTATTCTTTCCTTAATTATAAAGATTGAGGGTTTATATTAATAAGTCTAATTACTTAGGGGTTAAAAAGAGGTAACCTTAAGTTAATTAGGGGTTTTATTGTCCTCTTTATTCTTAATTATACAATAATTAGGGTAAAGGAAAGAGGGTTTGAATAAAACAAAAGAGAAAGAACAGAGAGAGAGAAAGTATTGATCGATCGAATTGGCTGAGGAGAATATCAAAGCTTGGGAAATTGCTTGTTGATTCCAATTCTTTGGTGGAGGTAGGTTATGGTTTATGTTACGATATTCGTAGTGAACTCTTAATAGTGAATGTTATGTGTTGATATTATTGTAAACCCTACTATGTGCTTAAGTTGTACGCTTGCATGAATATGAATGTGAAATTGTGATGAATTAACAAAGCATGATGAAGCTATTGAATCCCAAATCTTGAAAGAACCCTAATTCGCTTGATATATTATATAATGAGAATGATGATGCCTTAGTATGAAAGAAGGCTTGATATATTATATAATGAGAATGATGACGCCTTAGTGTAAAAGAAGGCTTGATGAATTAGGGGATCGGGTGCCACGTTCCGACACCAGGATAGAATATGGATCGGGTGCCACGTTCCGGTACCAGGATAGTATATGAGGATCGGAGTGCCACGTTCCGGCACCAGGATAGAAATAGAGGAGCGGAGTGTCACGTACCGACACAAGAGGAAGAAAGATAATGAATCTTGAAAGATAATGAATATACTCAATCTAATGAACTTAATTCCCAAATGAGTATGGTATTGAGGCTTGAGTCCTCATGTGTGAACTCGGTTGTAATTATTGATGAACTCATGTTGTTATTGCTACATGTTGAGTATTGTAGTTGATTTGCATTATTATTGATATATACTGGTCCCTATTTTGAGTTAGCCGATGATATCTACTCAAGACTTGTGGTTGTAATCGACTCTACTTTTATGTTTTCTCCTTTGTTATTTGTGTAATGCAAAGCAAACGCTCCGTCAACTTCAACTCAACAAAGAGATCTAGCCGCCTTCACTTCATCGAAAAATTCAAAGTGAGCTAATGCGCCTAGCTTGACCTGGCCTTCTTCTTCAAGTCTTGATGCCTTGAACTTCCCGCATGGACTAGCTACTATTTGTTTTAGCTTCTTAGACATTCCTAGTTTAGTAATTTGAGATAGATGTTCTTGTGATGATGACTTCCAGATTTTGGGGATAATAATAATAGTTTTGAATTGTTTTATTAATGAGTTTAAGTCTTCCGCATTACTTTCTGTTGTTATATATTGAAATGATAAGGGTTAAATTGGTTGGTTCGCTCACATAGGAGGGTAAATGTGGGTGTCAGTCAGCGGCCGATTTGGGTCGTGACAAACTTGGTATCGAGCATTAGGTTCGTTGGTCTCATCACACAAGAACAGTCTAGTAGAGTCTTAAGGAACGGTAGGGGGAAGCCTTTTCTTTTTCTGGAGTGGCTACAAGTCTTTAGGAAAATTTCACTCTTTCATTCTTTCTTTCGTGCTACTACTTGAGTCCAATTGGTATCTAGGCGATACGACTGGTATCCGACCATCTTCACTCTATTTCGCAGATGGTTAGAACTAGAGCCACGATCGCGCCAACAACAACACCGCAAGACAAGAAACGTCTGAGCCACCCACCGGGTCAGGCTCGAGGAGAACAACGGCAAGAGGCCGTGGGAGAGGTCGTGGGAGGACGCCCTCTAGAGGAAGAGGACGAGCACCTAGCCCATCCGATACTAGGGCTGACTCCTCCACCGATCAAGAGGTGATAAGAGAAGGGGAGGATGGGGTGAATGAGCAAGTACGTAATGAGGAAATGCCACCTCAACCTACCCCGAGATATGATCAATCGTGTTCTCGCTTATCTTAGCGGGTTATCCGATCACGGTCGAGCACCTCCAGGGTTTCGCACCAACACCTCCGGTTTCAGGAGAACGACAGGCGGCTACTATGGCTNCCCGCATGGATGCACCATTGGGAATGGGCACATTTCCACGGCTGACTACTGGGCCTATTATGACAAACGATCAACATGAACTTTTCAAGAAGTTCTTGAAATTGAAACCTCCGGCCTTTAAGGGTGCGGTAATCGAGGATGCCTACGATTTTATGGTTGATTGTCATGAGCTACTACACAAGATGGGTATAGTAGAGAGGTTTGGTGTCGAGTTCGTGAGCTATCGGTTTCAAGGAACGCCAAAATGTGGTGGCGTTCACATGTTGAGTGTCAACCAACAGAGGCACCACCTATGACTTGGGAATCATTCTCGAGTTTGTTCATGGAAAAGTATATCCCTGACCTTGAGGGATAGGAAGAGGGATGAGTTCTTGAGTCTCGAGCAAGGTAGGATGACGGTTAACGATATGAGGCTAAGTTTCGCGTGCTTTATCAAGGTATGCCACTCAACTCGTTTCATCCACAAGAACGGATCCGCCGCTTTGTGAAGGGTTGAGATCGAGTTATGGATTTCAGCTTTACGGTGCGCTACGGCAAAATCCTTCCAAGAGGTGGTAGACTTTGTGATAGAAGTGGAAGGAGTGAAGCCAGACGACTTCACCACAACTTCGACATCAAAAAGGTTTCGAAGGGGAGGTGAGTTTAATAGTTCGTATACTAGAGGACAGAGCTCTGAGGTTACTCAAATCGACCAATACAGCCTTCACTACAGATCAGAGTTGGGGGTCCACCTCGAGCAGTCAACACTTCTCCGAGAGGCCGATCGTGAACCCGAGAGAATGTTATGGGTGTGGAGAGATTGGACACATTAAGAGGTATTGTCCAAACCAGAGTTACGTAACCCCACCGCTGCAGGTAGGGGTGGTAATGGTAGAGGTCGTTATTCGAGGCGTGGTGGCCGAGGTAATGGTGGTCACCAAAACGGCAGAGGTGAAGGGCAAAACGGAGCCACTACTACGCAACATGGTAGGGCAATGGACGGACAAACGATAGGGCCCATTGTTACGCTTTCCTGGGAGATCTCGCCGAGGCGTCTGATGTCAATTATCACGGTAATCTTTTGGTTTGTGATTGCATGGCATCTATATTATTTGACCCTGGCTCCACGCTTTCATATGTATCTTCATCATTTGCTAATGGTCTAAATCTACATTGTGAATTACTTGATATGCCTATTCGTGTTTCTAATCCGGTGAGTCTGTGGTAGTTGAAAAAGTGTATAGGTCTTGTTTGGTGAATTTTGTGGGGAGCAACACTTACGTAGATTTGGTTATCTTAGAAATGGGTGATTTTGATGTAATTCAGGTATGACTTGGCTTTCTCCGATTTTGCAATTTTGGATTGTAATGCTAAAACGGTGGCGTTAGCCAAGCCTGGCGATCCGTTAGTGTGGGAGGCGACTACACTTCTAATCCGGTGCGTATCATATCCTTTCTTCGTGCTAAGAAAATGGTTAGTAAAGGGTGTTTATCTTTCTTGGCACATCTTAAGGATGACACTATCCAAGTACCCTCAATTGAGTCGGTTTCGTAGTCCGTGAGTTTTGGATGTGTTCCCGCAGATCTTCCCTGGTATGCCACCGATAGGGATATTGACTTGCATTGATCTTGAACCTGTACTCGCCCCATTTCTATACCCCCTTATAGAATGGCTCCCATGAGTTAAGAGAGTTAAAGGCACAACTTCAAGAGTTATTGAACAAAGGCTTCATTAGACCAAGTGCATCCCCTGGGTGCTCCGGTTTTATTTGTGAAGAAGAAGGATGGGAGTTTTCGGATGTGCATAGACTACAGACAAATAAACAAGGTAACCATAAAGAACAAGTATCCTCTTCCTCGCATTGATGACTTGTTCGATCAGTTACAAGGTGCTTGTGTCTTCTCTAAGATTGACTTGAGATCCGGTTATCATCAATTGAAAATACGGCAACGGATGTGCCAAAAACCGCTTTTGAGCGAGGTATGGGCATTACGAATTTGTGGTGATGTCTTTTGGTCTTACGAATGCCCTGCTGCGTTCATGAGCTTGATGAACGGGATTTTTAAGCCATATTTGGACCTCTTCGTAATCGTATTTATTGATGATATATTGGTATACTCGAAGAGCAAGAAGGAACATGAGGAACATTTGAGAATAGTATTGGAAATGTTGAGGGAGAAACAGCTTTATGCCAAGTTCTCTAAGTGTGAGTTTTGGCTAGATGCAGTGTCCTTCTTGGGGCACGTAGTTTCTAAGGATGGAGTGATGGTAGATCCATCTAAGATTGAGACAGTGAAGAATTGGGTGAGACCCACTAATGTGTCAGAAATAAGAAGTTTTGTGGGGTTAGCTAGTTACTACCGCCGATTCGTCAAGGGATTCTCTTCTATTGCTTCTCAATTGACGAACTTGACTAAGCGGTAATGTTCCATTTGTATGGTCGATGAATGTGAGGAAAGCTTTGAAGCTTAAGACTTTGTTGACTACCGCACCAATTCTTACCTTGCCAAGAAGGTAAAAACTTCATTGTTTATTGTGATGCATCCTATTCGGGTTGGAGTGCAGTGCTAATGCAAGAGAAGAATGTGATTGCTTATGCTTCAAGGCAATTAAAAGTGCATGAACGTAACTATCCGACCCATGACTTGGAGTTGGCCGCGGTAGTATTTGCACTAAAGCAATGGAGACACTATTTGTATAGAGTTAAGTGTAGAGGTCTATACGGATCATCGTAGCCTTCAAAGATGTCTTTACTCGTAAAGATTTGAACTTGAGACAGAGGAGATGGATGGAACTACTAAAGGACTACGACATCACTATTTTGTATCATCCTGGAAGGCGAATGTGGTGGCGGATGCTTTGAGTAGAAAGGCGGAAGCATGGGAAGTTTAGCCCATTTGCAAGCTTCTAGACGCCCATTGGCTAGAGAGGTTCAGACTCTGGCTAACGACTTGATGAGGTTAGAAATAAATGAGAAGGGAGGATTGTTGGCTAGTGTGGACTAGAGATCTTGTTTTCGCGAGAAGATTAAGGGAAAACAGTTTGATGATGAGAAACTAAGGCGAATCCAAGATAAAGTATTGCGAGGAGAGGCTAAGGAAGCACAAATCGATGAGGAAGGTGTTTTGAGAATCAAAGGAAGGGTGTGTGTACCCCGCGTCGATGATTTGATCAACACTATTCTAACAGAGGCTCATAGTTCACGGTATTCTATACATCCGGGCGCGACCAAGATGTACCGTGACCTAAAGCAACACTTTTGGTGGAGTAGAATGAAGCGTGATATTGTTGACTTTATTGCCAAGTGTCCAAACTGTCAACAAGTAAAGTATGAACACCAAAGGCCCGGAGGAACACTTCAGAGAATGCCCATTCCTGAATGGAAGTGGGAGAGAATCGCAATGGACTTCGTGGTTGGTCTTCCAAAGACATTGGGTAAGTATGACTCCATTTGGGTGATTGTTGATAGGTTAACTAAGTCTGCTCATTTTATTCCTGGTCAAGGTGACTTACAATGCGAGAGAAGTTAGCCAAGATCTATATCTCGTAAATCGCTCGATTGCATGGGGTTCCACTCTCCATTATATCGGATAGAGGTACTAGCTTACTTCTAAGTTTTGGAAAACATTGCATGCGAATCGGGTACTAGGTTGGACCTTAGTACTGCGTTCCATCCTCGTAGACCAGATGGTCACCTGGAATCTAACGATTCAAGTGTTGGAGGATATGCTTCGTGCATGTGTGATAGAGTTTGGTGGCCATTGGGATAGCTTCTTACCCTTAGCGGAGTTTTCATACAATAATATCTATCACTCAAGCATTGACATGGCTCCATTTGAAGCATTGTATGGTAGGAGATGTAGGTCTCCCATTGGTTGGTTTGATGCATTCGAGGTTAGACCTTGGGGTACCGATCTTTTGAGGGATTCTATGGAGAAGGTGAAAGCTATTCAAGAAAAGCTTCTAGCGCGCAAAGTAGACAAAAGGAGTATGCAGACCGAAGGTTAGAGACTTGGAGTTCATGGAGGGTGAACAAGTCTTGTTGAAGGTTTCACCTATGAAAGGGGTGATGCGGTTTGGCAAAAGAGGTAAGTTAAGTCCAAGGTATATTGGACCATTTGAAGTGCTTAAGCGAATAGGGGAGGTGGCTTATGAGTTAGCCTTGCCCCCGGGGCTGTCCGGAGTACATCCGGTATTCCATGTGTCCATGTTGAAAAGATACCATGGAGATGGAAACTACATCATCCGTTGGGATTCAGTTTTGTTGGATGAGAACTTGACTTATGAAGAGGAACCGGTTGCTATATTAGATAGAGAGGTTCGCAAGTTGAGGTCGAGAGAAATTGCATCCATCAAAGTTCAATGGAAGAATCGACCGGTTGAAGAGGCTACTTGGGAGAAGGAGGCGGATATGCAAGAGAAATACCCACATCTGTTTCCAGATTCAGGTCCTCCTCTTCGCCACGGTTTTTCTTCTTTTGATCGTTCGGGGACGAACGATGGGTAAATTGGTATCTATTGTAACGACCTGTTTAGTCGTTTTAGAGCAGCAGAATAAATACGGGGAAAACTGGCTGAGACGACGTGTGTCCCGACGGACCGTCGTGGTCACGACGGCCGTCGAGGAGGTTCCGTTCCACGACACTTAGAATTCTGAAATTGGGTACTGAAAATTGACTCTCTGAACTTCGTAACGAAATGGCAGAACGGATCAGGACACCCACGACGTAACCGCCGCGAGTCCCGCTGCAAAACACTTCAACTTTTGAGAAATTGGTGCAAGAAAACGAGTTTCGACCGTCATGACGGAGGGCCAGGACGGACCGTCAGGGGTGACGGCCGTCAGAATTCAAATGGCGGGAGGCGACGGCCATCGTGGACGGACCGTCGCAGTACGACGTCGGCGTCACAGCCGCACAATCCCGGCGGTTAGGATTTCTCCCCACGTTTTAAGGGTCGCTTTTGACTATTCTTTCCTTAATTATAAAGATTGAGGGTTTATATTAATAAGTCTAATTACTTAGGGGTTAAAAGAGGTAACCTTAAGTTAATTAGGGGGTTTTATTGTCCTCTTTTATTCTTAATTATACAATAATTAGGGTAAAGGAAAGAGGGTTTGAATAAAACAAAAGAGAAAGAACAGAGAGAGAGAAAGTATTGATCGATCGAATTGGCTGAGGAGAATATCAAAGCTTGGGAAATTGCTTGTTGATTCCAATTCTTCGGTGGAGGTAGGTTATGGTTTATGTTACGATATTCGTAGTGAACTCTTAATAGTGAATGTTATGTGTTGATATTATTGTAAACCCTACTATGTGCTTAAGTTGTACGCTTGCATGAATATGAATGTGAAATTGTGATGAATTAACAAAGCATGATGAAGCTATTGAATCCCAAATCTTGAAAGAACCCTAATTCGCTTGATATATTATATAATGAGAATGATGATGCCTTAGTATGAAAGAAGGCTTGATATATTATATAATGAGAATGATGACGCCTTAGTGTAAAAGAAGGCTTGATGAATTAGGGGATCGGGTGCCACGTTCCGACACCAGGATAGAATATGGATCGGGTGCCACGTTCCGGTACCAGGATAGTATATGAGGATCGGAGTGCCACGTTCCGGCACCAGGATAGAAATAGAGGAGCGGAGTGTCACGTACCGACACAAGAGGAAGAAAGATAATGAATCTTGAAAGATAATGAATATACTCAATCTAATGAACTTAATTCCCAAATGAGTATGGTATTGAGGCTTGAGTCCTCATGTGTGAACTTCGGTTGTAATTATTGATGAACTCATGTTGTTATTGCTACATGTTGAGTATTGTAGTTGATTTGCATTATTATTGATATATACTGCTTCCCTATTTTGAGTTAGCCGATGATATCTACTCGGTACTTGTGGTTATCGACCCCTACTTTTTATGTTTTCTCCTTTGTTATTTGTGTAATGCAAAGAAGCGTTCCGTCAACTTCAACTCAACAGTAGATCTAGCCGCTTTCACTTCATCGGAAATTCGGGGTGAGCTAATGCGTCTAGCTTGGGTGGGTCTTCTTCTTCAAGTCTTGATGCCTTGAACTTCCGGCATGGACTAGCTAGTATTTGTTTTAGCTTCTTAGACATTCCTAGTTTAGTAATTTGAGATAGATGTTCTTGTGATGATGACTTCCAGATTTTGGGGATAATAATAATAGTTTTGAATTGTTTTATTAATGAGTTTAAGTCTTCCGCATTACTTTCTGTTGTTATATATTGAAATGATAAGGGTTAAATTGGTTGGTTCGCTCACATAGGAGGGTAAATGTGGGTGCCAGTCGCGGCCCCGATTTGGGTCGTGACATTAGCCAAGTCCCAACAGAGTTTAGCTATTGCTGCTCTATTCCATAATGCCATGTTTATCAATCCCAAACCACCTTCACTTCTAGGCCTGCAGACTTGTTCCCATGCTACTAGAGCTTTCTTAGTAACATGTCCAGTCCCTGACCATAGATAGCTTCTACATAGGCTCTCAATTAGTTTGATTATCTTAGCTGGAAATATAAACATCTGTGCCCAATAAGCTTGAACACCAAATAACACTGTTTGTACCAGTTGAGCTCTCCCTGCATAAGATAGTTTTCTAGCTGTCCAGGAATTGATTCTTGCCATGATTCTATCAACAAGTGGTTGCCATTGTAGTACTGACATTTTCTTAGTAGATAGTGGAACCCCCAGGTACTTAAATGGCAATTCTTCTATGTTGTATTCTAACTGTTGTGCTATCTGTTGCCTCACTTCTTTTTGCACTCCTCCACAATATATTGAGCTCTTGTTGAGATTAGCTTGCAACCCTGAAGCTTGAGAAAAATGAGAGAAACAGGATTGTATAGCTTTAACAGACTCAAGATCACCCCTGGCAAACAATAACAGATCATCTGCAAAGGCCAGGTGAGTAACATCAAGTTTTGAGCATTTGGGATGGTATTTGAACTTTTTATCATCTCTTAGTCCTTTCAATGTCCTACTCAGATACTCCATTACTATAGCAAAAAGAAAGGGAGACATTGGATCTCCTTGTCTCAGTCCTTTAGCTGCTTCAAAACTCTGTGAAACTTGCCCATTTACAACTATAGAATAGTTCACAGTTTTTACACAGCACATTACCCATTGCACAAACCTCTCAGGGAATCCTAAGCCATACATTACTTGTTCTAAAAATGTCCACTCCACTGAGTCATAAGCCTTCTGCAAGTCTATCTTCAACATACACCTAGGAGAGATATGTTTCCTAGTGTATGATTTAACCAGTTCATGAGCAAGTATTATGTTGTCTGAGATCTTCCTTCCTGGGATGAATCCTGCTTGGCTATCACATATAATACTTTGAATTACTCCATGCAGTCTATTAGTTAGAACTTTGGAAATGATCTTGTATATCACAGTACAACAAGCTATTGGCCTGAACTCTTTCACTGATTTAGGACTCTGAACTTTTGGGATAAGAGACACTAAAGTGCAGTTAAAAGCCTTGTACAATTTACCTTTTCTGAAAAAATTACAGGCTAGCTTCAATAATATCCTCTTTGATGATCTCCCAAGTATGCTTGAAGAAATAAGCATTATATCCATCTACACCTGGAGCCTTATCATTCCCAATGGCCTTCAAACTTTCATAAATCTCCTGTTCTGTAACCTCAGCACATAGTTGTAACCTCTGCTGCTTTGTTAGTGTAGGCCCTCTCTTCATCACTTGAATGTCAATGCCTGGTAAAGTATCTGCTGATGTTCCCATAAGACCCTTATAAAAGCTCA
>CM050943.1:17437307-17869807 GCA_027789145.1 Solanum arcanum
TGCGCCGCCTTCGACTAACAAAGAATTCAAGCCGTTGTTTACTACATCGAAATTCAGGGTGAGCTAATGCTTCTAGCTTGGACTGGATCTTCTTCTTCAAGTCTTGATGCCTTGAACTTCCGGCATGGACTAGCTTCTTATGTATTTTTAGCTTTTTAGAATACTCTTAGATAGTAATTTGATCATAGATGTTCTTGTGGTGATGACTTCCAGATTTTGGGGATAATAATAGTTATTGATTTGATTTTATTAATGAGTTAAGTCTTCCGCATTACTTTCTGTTGATATATGTTGAAATGTTAAGGTTTAGATTGGTTGGTTCGCTCACATAGGAGGGTAAATGTGGGTGCCAGTCGCGGCTCGGTTTTGGGTCGTGACAATATATATATATATTTATATATATATATATGTATATGTATATATATATATATATGTGTGTGTGTGTGTGTGTGTGTATATATATATATATATATATATATATATATATATATATATATATATATATACATACACACACACACACATATACATACATACATACACACACATACACACACACACACACACACATACACACACACACACACATCCATCCATCCATATATCCATCTATATGTCTACCTACCTATCTATCTATCTATCTATATATTTATCTATTCATCCATCCATTCATCCATCTATATATCTATCGATCTATGAATTAGTCAATCAACCTATATTCATATCAATCCATCCATATATTTATCTATCTATATATATATCTCTAGCCATTCATCCATACATCCATCTATCTATCTATTAATCAATCCATCCATCTATCAATTTGTTTATCTATCTATCTATCAATTCATCCTTGTATCTATCTATCTATCTATCTATCTATCTATCTATCTATCTATCTATCTATCTATCTATCTATCTATCTATCTATCTATCTATCTATCTATCAATCTATGTATAAATATACTCATCCATTCATCCATCCATCCATGTATGTGCCTGTCATATAATTTGTACCAACATGTATGTTTTTTTATGAAATAATGATTATGCGTTCATATTCATGATGCTTTTGTCAAACAATTAAATAATTATGAATATCAATTTGATAAGATTTCAATAAATGAATCTGATGAAATAAACTGTTTTGGTGAATGTCCTCCGTCATCTTTGGTGTTCATTGTTCATCCCAAATTCAACACATTCAACAGATCAAATGTTTTACCTTTACTTTTAAAACTAAGACTTAGCTTGTTTAGGTGTTACTTGTTACATTTCCTAGATGCAAACCTGTCAAAATTCTTTGCTTAGTTCGATACAATCTCTAACTCACTTGAAGTAGCTCTAGATTTATGCAAAAAAATGATTTTCGTGGATATCTCACAAGCTTTCTTCAAACTTTAATGACTCATTCATCTTATTCTCGAAGGACATCCCTTGCGGCTATTGGAAAATGACGCACATAAGATTTGAAGTTACTAAGTTGTCATGATAAGAGCATTAATATTCTTGGCATGATCAGCTCATTTATTTTGTGTGTCATTGTGCCCAGAAGAAAATTTTATATTCATTAATCAAATTAAGTAGTAATATTATTTATTTTATCTGATTTATTTAAAAATGTAACTTTCTAATTATATTCGTCCAACCAAACATGACAAAGGGAATTAAAATGTAATTACATTATAGCAAACAGACATGCCAACGTAGTTATCAGACTATGTAATTACTTGGCTGATAATTGCTACCCTATTAATTACACCAATTCAAATTACCTGGTAGTTTTCCGAACAGACCCTCAAAGTTTAAATATGGGTAGAAATTTACATTTCTTTAGTATTATTATTATTTACTTCACTAAATTTTATAAACTAATCTAACCAACAATTTTTTTTTTAAAATATCAATACAAAAAATGTCATCAATAGTCTTTTCTCTTGAGACTATGAACATAATTAAGGGACACCATTTAAGTATAATTTTTTTCTAAAATATTCGTACTTGAAATTTAGTAGGGGCATGATAATAATAAGGATTATCATAAATATTTTAATATTTAGCTTTATACCTTATTTATCTTTTACCAATTAATATTTGAGTAAGACTATCATAGAGAGGTAATTCTACAAAAAACAGATATTTATTGTTATAACAAATGATGGTTAAATTGAGGTTTTATTGTATGTGATATATTTAGCTTGACCAATTATTTGTTATATATATATATATATATATATATATATATATATATATATATATATATATATACAATTTAATTTTAATATATAAACAACATAACCTTTCATGAAAAATAATTAATTTCTCTAAGTTTATACCTTATCTTTGTAGAATTGTAGTCTTCTCCTGTTTCTTGTTAAATACATATCATATAGTTGTTTTTTAATGAAAGTGTCTAGAATTTTATAGAAGTTGTATCGTGATATAATATATTAAACTTTTTAAATAATAAAACTTAATAGATGAAAAGAATTTAATGCATTATTTATCGAATCTTTAATTTGATTTAAGATTACTTTATGGTCAGTCACTATTTTCTTATCTATTTTTGTATGGGAAACTTTTTAAATCAATAATATTTTAACATTTAATAGGATCACTTAGCAATACTTTCAATATTTATTTAAAATGGAAATATTTTAGTTTGTTATGGGTTGATTTATGTATTTTTTTTCTTTATTTAACTTAACATAATATAAATACAAGATTCATAAATTATGCAACGTGAAATTTTATATAAATACAAATATTAATAGTATACATATTGGTGTGAATATGAATTGAGAAATAATACAAAATTCTGAGGGAAAAAAATAATAAAAACAAAACAAACTAATGGTAGAGGTGGTGGCTTACATCAGGGTTCTCAGGCTTCGACTTCCAGGGATGCACAACCTCCAGCTAGGGATGGTGCACAGAATGTAGAGGTGGTTCTCATTCAGGTAGAGGTGGTTCTCCTTCTGGTCGAGGTGGTGGTCGTGGAGGTTCACAATCTGATGGAGGTCGTTCTCACTGTTATGCTTTTCAGTAGACCGTGGCCGGCTCCTCAGATGTCAAGTATCAAGGTATTATTCCGGTTTGTCATCGACTAGCTACTGTATTATTTGATCCAGGCTCTACTTATTCTTATGTGTCCACATATTTTGCTCCTAGTCTAGATATATTGTGTGAGTCTCTTGATTTGTCGATACTTTTTTCTACTCCTGTGGGGGATTCTGTAGTTGTAGATCGGGTGTATCGATTATGTACTGTTACTTTGATGGGGTATGACACTCATGCAGATTTAAAGGTCTTAGATATGATAGATTTTGATGTGATTCTTGGTATTAATTGGTTATCTTCTTACCACGCAATTTTAAAATTGAAATGCCAAGACCATCACTTTAGCTATGCCTGAAATTCCTATAGTAGAATGGAGAGGTTCTCTTAGTCACCCTTCTAAGGGTGTGATATCATTCCTTAAGGCTCGTCAGTTGGTACAGAGAGGATGTTTGGCTTACTTGGCCCACATTCGAGATACTAGTATTGAGACTCCTATGCTTGAGTCTATTCCAGTAGTGAGTGAATTTTCAGAAGTATTTCCGACCGATTTGCTAGGTCTTCCACCAGATCGTGATATTGATTTTTGTATTGATGTGGAGCAAGGCACTCGGCCTATTTCCATTCCTCCTTATCGTATGGCACCGACTGAATTGAAAGAGTTGAAGGAGCAGTTGCAGGATTTGTTGAGCAAAGGTTTTAATAGACCGAGTGTATCTCCTTAGGGTGCTCCAGTGTTATTTATGAAGAAGAAAGATGGATCTATGCGTATGTGTATTGACTATCGACAGTTGAACAAGGTGACAATCAGAAATAAGTACCCGATACCTCGTATTGATGACTTATTTGATCAGTTGCATGGTGCTTCAGTTTTCTCCAAGATTGATTTGAGATCTGGCTATCATCAGCTGAAGGTTAGGGCGGAGGATATCCCTAAGACAACTTTTCCAACACGTTATGGACATTACGAGTTTTTGGTGATGTCTTTTGGATTGACTAATGCCCCTGCAACTTTTATGGACTTGATGAATGGAGTTTTCAGACCGTATTTGGATTCCTTTGTTATTGTCTTCATAGATGATATATTGATATACTCACGCACAAACGAGGAACATGAACATCATTTGAGGATCGTGCTTGGGATTCTAAAGGAGAAGAATCTTTATGCAAAGTTTTCAAAGTGTGAGTTTTCACTTAGTTCGGTAGCATTCTTGGGACATGTAGTGTCCAAGGAGGGTATCATGGTGGATCCTAAGAATATTGAGGCGGTTAGAGATTGGGTCAGACCTGCTTCAGTTACTGAGATTTGGAGTTTCTTGGGCCTTGCAGGTTATTATCAACGGTTTGTTGAGGGTTTCTCATCCATTGCATCTTCATTAAATAGATTGACACAGAAGGAGGTGACTTTTCAGTGGTCTGACGAATGTGAGGTTATTTCCAAAAGCTCAAGACTTTATTGACTACTGCTCCGATTTTGACCCTACCCGTGGAGGGAGAGGGTTTTGTTGTATATTGTGATGCTTCTTGGATTGGTCTTGGTTGTGTATTAATGAAGAAGGGAAAATTTATAGCTTATGCTTCGAGACAGTTGAAGGTTCATGAGAAGAATTATCCTATTCATGATTTAGAGTTGGCGGCTGTTGTGTTTGCATTGAAAATTTGGAGGCATTATCTTTATGGTGTGCATTGTGAGGTGTTCACGGATCATCGTAGCCTCCAATATATATTCAATCAGAGAGATCTGAATTTGAGACAGCGGAGATGGTTGGAGTTGCTCAAGGACTACGACATGACTATTCTTTATCATCCAGGCAAGGCAAATGTTGTAGCAGATGCCTTGAGTCGAAAGGCGGTAAGTATGGGTATTCTAGCCATGTTACAGGTCGACGAGCGTCCTTTTTAGCTAGGGATGTCCAATCCTTGGCCAATAGCTTTGTGAGACTTGATATTTCAGAATCTGGTAAGGTGTTGGCTTATATGGAGGCTAGGTCATCCTTGTTGGAGCAGATTCGGGCTCAACAATTTGATGATGGTGATTTATGTAAGATTAGGGACAAGGTGTTAAAAGGAGAAACCAAGGCTGCAATTCTTGATAGTGAGGGAGTTTTGAGGATTAAGGGTCGTATATGTGTTCCTCGTACAGGTGATTTGACTAGATTGATCATGGAGTAGGTTCATAGTTCGAGGTACTCTATTCATTCAGGGGCTACTAAGATGTATTGTGACTTGAAGCAACATTATTGGCGGTGTCGTATGAAGAGGGACATAGTAGATTTTTTATCCCAGTGTCTGAATTGTCAGCAAGTGAAGTATGAACACCAAAAGCATGGAGGTGTGACACAGAGGATGCCTATACCTTAGTGGAAGTGGGAGCGTATTTTATGGACTTTGTGGTAGGATTGCCATGTACTTTGGGTAAGTTTGATGCTATATGGGTCATTGTGGATCGACTGACTAAGTCTGCACACTTTGTACCAGTTCAGACTACCTATAATTCAGAGAAGTTAGCCAAAATCTATATTCGAGAGATAGTTCGTTTGCATGGGGTTCCTATTTCTATTATTTCAGATCGTGGCACTCAATTTACATCTCATTTCTAATATAAGTCATTTAACTCTTATGATTTTACTAAATATGCAATATAAGAAGTAAGAGAATCTTTTTAAACTCTCTAATATAAAAATCAGTGCTCTTTATTTTATTATTCCCACAATGTTTAACTCAATGAAATATTCATCCTTCCATTGACGTGTATTGGTGAGTTAAATCATTCTCATAGAGCATCTCATGCTATATAAATGATTGAGAAATTCATGTTCAAGGTTTTTCCAATCATCAATGGAACCAGCCTCGAGATCTGTATACTAGTTGAAAGCATTTCCTTGCAAGGAGCGCACAAATTGTTGAACTAGATAATCTCCATATGTTCCAGCATTATTGCAACTTTCAAGAAAATGTGCAATGTGTTGCTTTGGATTTCTCTTACTATCGAATTGTTAAAATTTGGGAGGTTGATAACCTGCAGGAATCTTCAAAACATCGTTTCTTAAAGTGTATGGCTTGGTATATGTAAACGATGACTTTAAAGGGACATCATATTTATCTTTGATAGTTCCCAATATGAAGTCTTATAGTTGATGAATGGGAATTCCCCCTTCAGCATATACTTACAGTTCATCAACATGTGTTTTCTTTGTAGAGAATTCTCCTTTTTCTTGTACAATGGGGCGCTTTATTGGTGCATGGCTTGAGCCTCCGTCCATAACATTTTAAACCCTGTCAGTTAACTTAACAATTTGATTATCCTGATCTTGCACATACTTGTTTGACCTTCAATTACCTTTGTCAAATTTGTCAATTGTTCTTCAACAATTGAGGTGTTAGTAATCATTTCTTGGATTGGCATTATGGGTGATGGAGTAAAGCACGAATTTTCCCTCAAACTGAAATCTAATTTGAACAAGTTATGTGGAGTGACTGGGCAGATCTAGTGATCAAAACATCATTTTCGTCTTGAATAGTACGATCCTTGTTATTGAATGGACTGTGTTGGACCAATGTCTTTTCAACAATCTCAGTTGTATTCCCTCCTTCTACTAATTCATCCGGAGAGAATCTTTCCCCCATTGAGGATGGGAGATCCAGAATAGGAACTGATCTAGAGGACGTTTGAAGTGTTTGTTGTCCTAGTATGTTTACTTTGTTCTTAGTGATGGGTCCCAAACTTTCCATAGTAGCATCTAGTATGTTCTCCACTACCAAGGAAAACATGGAATTTACAGTCTTAGCAACAATAGATTTTGAGTGAACTTCTTAGAAGTCATCTTAGTGTTCTAGAAACTTGCTGATCGGTGTAAAGAGATGAGAGGTAGAGATTGTTCTAGTGGGTCGCCAAAATTTCTAAACAGCAAATTTTCAAGTCAAGAAAAACAAATAATCAAGACACGAAAATAGAAGTAACAGAATATAGTATCTGATTTCAAAATATAGTGTGTGTTACAATATATATAATACTCCTTTTATTTTCAAAATAATATGAAATGTGTAGAACTTGAGTTTGATTTAGAGTCAAGGGCTTTAATAGCTTGATCTTTATTCTTGAACTTTAAACTTGAGTGTCAATTATTCTTCAAGAACACTTGTATAGTTATGATGAATAATTAGCATGAACAAGTACCTTGATCTTGAATCTTGAACATTGAACTTGATTGCTTGAACTTGCAGCTTGTAGAGAATTTGTAGCTTTTGATCCACGTGCTCTCTTCTTCCTTCTTGTTCTTGAAAAAAAAACCTCTCTAAGAAGAATGAGGACCTCTATTTATAGTAGTAGGGAGTGGTCTAATGGTGTGATTTGATTGGTCGGTTTGAACCAACCAATCACATTGCTCCCTAGAAAAGCTTTGATCTGATTGATCAAAACATGTCACACATACACATGTCGTTATTCTAATGGCTCATTTGATTTGACTTGGATTGCCACATTAACTTTACGTCTTACATGATTTTAGTGGAACATTTAATTTGTCTTGGATTGCCACATAACCTTGACATGTGACATGATTTTAATGGCTTATTTAATTTTACTTGGATTGCCACATAACTTTGACACGTGGCATGACCTTAGTGTCATATTTAGTTTGACTTGGATTGCCACATAATCTCCACTATTTTCATGAATTTTATATAATCTAAATTAATTTATGAATTTAAATCCAATAAAATTTTAATGCTTACATTGACAATCTTGATCAATTATTTGAAATTTTTATCAATAAATCTATGGGCGAAGTATAAAATACAACACTTGAAGGTTAAATATAAGATGCCCAACCAAATGAGCTACAATGTTGTTGATGTAAAGTAACATCACTTTAAATTTTTTATCATATTATATAGGGAAAATACCCAAGTATACCCCCTCAACCTATGCCTGAAATCTCAGAGACACACTTATATTATACTAAGGTCCTATTACCCCCCTGAACTTATTTTTATGTAATTTTCTACCCTTTTTTAGCCTACGTGGCATTAGTTCGAAAAAAAGGTCAACCATCATTGGGACCACAAGATAGTGCCACGTAAGCTAAAAAGGGGTAAAAAATTATTAATAAAATAAGTTCAGGGGGAGGGGGGTAATAGGACCTTAGTATAGTATAAGTGTGTCTCTAAAATTTCGGGCATAGATTGAGGGGGTACTTGGGCATTATCCCTATTATATATTTTATCCTTCCAATTATGTAAAGGTATTTAATTAATTTATCCAATGAAATTGTGTCTTAGCCTAAGATAAATAAGCCACACAGGAAAGAATAACTTCATGAAAAAAGTGCGAAAACTAAAACATTCATGTAAGCTCATTGATTAAATGAACGAATAACAATTTTTAATGGGGCTTCTTACGAGATTACATCCCCGATCTCTTTCTCATGTCACCATCACAACACCTTACTTTTGTTTTATAATGATATTGAGAGAAGGCACACCTATCTTCCAAAATTAAGGATATTGTAATGTGCAAAAATTGAAAATAGTAACCTAAAATCCCATTGGTAATAACTTTTGTGATATCATTTATTTTTTTGTTAAATCATGCATAATTCATATCAGATTTTTGTTAACATTCATTATAGTACAAAAATTATAACTAAAGTTACAAAATATATAAAATAACAAAATATCTATAATAATATTAATATAATAAAATAAAAGTAATAATTTAATATAATGAAACAACCTCCATTTAATAATAATGTATATGTCTATGGCTTTATTACAAGTTATAAAGTTTTTCTTTCAATTGCTAATTGTTTGTTCTATTGGGTTTGAGTGTAGCAAATGTATTTGAGAAATTCTCGGAATTTGGAGTGCCACCATGGTGTATTGGATTTGGCCCCGAAGGAACTAAGCGCATGGATTGAAAAGTTTTTAACTCCATGAAAGATTGAAAAATCGCTTTGACCTTTAACGATTTTGTTGAAATGTTCTCAATTCTAATAGCTGCAATTCTACTGATGTATTTAGAAGGAGAAGGACAACAATAGATATAAAAAGATGAAAATTACTCATGAAGCTGAAAAATAATATGATTTTTCTTTTTATCAGTTAATTGCTTCTATGCTTCATTCATTATATAGTGTTTGAAAATATACTTATGCACTCAATAGAATTAAAAAACACAAAATATCTTACTAAAATGTATTGTCACGACGAGTCGTGATGGCACCTATGTTCCTAACCGGTAGGTAAGCGAACCCAATAAATTTCATCAATCCAACTTAAACGTGAATAGGTAAGTACCAAACTAAAATCTAATATACTAAGTACTCAAAAATGAATTCGGAAAATAGAAATATCAGCCCAAGATTTAGTGTCATAGGTACAAGAGCTTCTACAATAGGATACAAGCCCAAACTAATATGAAAAACTAAACATAAGAAATATCCTATCAGAATATCAAAATAACTTAATAAATAAGGGGAGATTGAAGATGTGGGCCGTAGAATATCCCAAGCAGCACACCACAAATCCACGACAATCCAAAATCATACTCAAAGCTCTAAGAACGTGTCCAAAATTGGAATCCAATCTGCACCATAAAAGAGTGGAACAAGTGTAGTATGAGTACGAAATCACGTGTACCCAGTATATCTCATTGACTGGCAACGAAGAAGTAGTGACAGGAGTTTATGTAAGAAAATTAGTGCTTTATGTATACAAGTATATATAATATTTACCAGTCAAGTTCCATCAAATAGAGGAAATTAAATATCACGTACTTTTTAACCACCAATAAAATCCATAATCAATGAAAAAATAAAGGATGTAATGAGATGCAATGCAATGTGACACCATGAAATGAGATGCCTCAAATTCCAAATACTTCTCAATCGTATATACACTATACTCCTTGGAAATACATCGAGAGTTCAAGACCCATGGGGGACTTGCGATCCATATACTAACACGGATGATCGTGACCTGTCTGTACGGACAATCTCAACGCGTCATCATAATATCAAACAATTTCCACAAGAATAATTTTTACGTGCCCAAATTATAATCTTAACATCTCACCATCCCCAGCACAGACGATCTCCACGTGCCCAACTTATACTCAATCTCATATCAACGCATGTACACCATATTATTTCAAATAAGGGGACGATGATGCACCTCAATCATTCAAGTATCAACATAATACATAACCACCTCAATTATCACTATACGAGTTTAATAAAGAAAACACAATTACACAAGGGTTTCTAGTCAATAATATATCAGCTAATGCCCATATGCTTTGACATTCTCAAATTTACATCCACATTCTATAGTAGTAACTTTTCCTTTTATAACACCGGTACTCGTACCAATGCCCGTCACACCATTGATACGAGACCCCCATCTTTATCCCTTACCCCTTTTTCTATTTTTATTTTGTAATCTTTAATTAGAAAAACGTCCTTCAACGGGTCTAAAATTCTTAACATACCTCGAATGTTGAACACATATCACGAATCTTCAAGATCTTATTTTTCCGTTTCACAAAGCTTCAAGGATTCCCAATATACCAATTGTATATGAAATATTCGTAAGCATGCAAGTTAATATACACCCATATTATTATATATCTATCCTAGACCCAAAAAATCACTCATATATCTAATGTAGCTTCAAAAATTTATATGTCAAGAATCACATTTGTTCAATTTCAAGCCTAGGATAAATTCTTAATTTCTCCAAAAATAAATTTAATGGTCTTTATAAGTTATAATAACCTAACCTTCACTTATACATATATTATTATATCAATATGATGTTCGATAATAATAGAGGATATTACGAATCAATTTCCTTTCTTTGTAAAATTTCTTTTTATTATTTTTATTTTGGCAGAATGTTACATGAGAATCTATGTATAATATAAAATTAATAATTAACATTCCCCTCTATTTTATTATTATCACCTATCATGAACATACTTTTCCCTTACTATCCACTAGTTATTGTCGATTATAACCAACAAACTAATACTATCAACAATTTATAAAATCAATAGTATAACAATTTGAAAACCAACCCCTTTCCCAAAAAAATATATAATAAGAACAATTTGTAATTGTCTATCATAGAATAACTACATAAAATTGAGTGGTATATATCTACATCTTCTACCTGATATATAAGCACGATGTTTGTCTTTCTCTGGGGTTTGTCTTTATAGGTAAGTTCCGCCTCCGTTTTCTTATCCATTCCCAAGAAATAGTTAGGTATGTAAAGTGACACATTCTACTAATTGTAACGACCTGTTTAGTCGTTTTGAGCAGCAGATTTTATTTCTGGAAAAACTGGCTGAGACGACGGACCCCACGACGGACCGTCATGGGCACGACGGACTGTCGAGGGGGTCTCGTTTCAAAACACTTAGAAATTCTGAAATTTGGGTACTGAAATCGACTCTCTGAACTTCGTAACGAAATGGCAGGACGGACCGTCGTGGGCACGACGGACCGTCACACATCTTCCACAGAAATTAAGTCTCTGAACTTCGTGACGACATGGCAGGACGGACCGTCGTGGGCACGACGGACCGTCACAGACTCTTCAAGGAAATTTAGTCTCTGAAGTCTGTGACGGAAGTAGCAGGACGGACCGTCGCAGGCACGACGGGCAGTCCGTCACAGGCTGCGTAATCCCAGGCTGGGTCGGATTTCTGTTAAGAAATTTAAGGGGCATTTTTGACTATTCCTGCTTTAATTATAAAGTTAGTGGGTTAATGTTAATTGTTTAATTACTTGGGGGTTAAAAGAGATAACCTTGAGTGAATTAGTGGGTTAATTCCTCATCTTTTATACTTAATTATATGCTAATTAGGGTACAAGAAAGAGGGTTTGAATAAGAAAAATAGAAAGAACAAGGAGAGGGAAAGAGAAACGATCGAGAGAGAGGAACGAAGAGAAACAAAGATTTGGGAAATTGCTTGCTTGATCAGGAATCTTCGGTGGAGGTAGGTTATGGTTTATGCTATTTGTAGTAAACTCTTAATAGCAAATGATATGTATTGGTAGTATTGTAAACCCTTCTATATGCTTAATTGTATGCTTGCATGAATGTGATTATATAATTGTGATAAAATAAGCATGATGAAGCTATTGAATCCTAAATCTTGAAAAACCCTAATCTACTTTGTTAATGATGATGCCTTGGTATAAAAGAAGGCTTGATGAACGAAAGTAGTGAGATTAGGGGATCGGGTGCCACGTTCCGGTACCAGGATAGTATATGAGGATCGGAGTGACACGTTCCGACACCAGGATAGTATATGGATCGGGTGCCACATTCCGGTACCAGGATAGTATATGAGGATCGGAGTGTCACGTTCCGATACCAGGATAGTATATGGATCGGGTGCCACGTTCCGGCACCAGGATAGAATATGGATCGGGTGCCACGTTCCGGTACCAGGATAGTACATGAGGATCGGAGTGTCACGTTCCGACACCAGGATAGTATATGGAGCAGAGTGTCACGTACCGACACGAGAGGAATAAAGATAATGAATCTTGAAATATGTTAATATACTCAATTTAATGAACCTAATTCCCAAATGAGTATGATGGGGAGGCGTGAGTCCTCATTGATGTGCTTGGTGTTGTGACCAAGAGTTATGGTAATTGTAAATGCTGCATATTGAGTATTGTAGTTGATTTTATGGTATTATCTGATATATACTGTTTTCTATTTTGAGTTTGCCGATGATATCTACTCAGTACTCGTGTTTTGTACTGACCCCTACTTGTATGTTTCTTTCTTTGTTATTTGTGGAGTGCAGCAAACATACCGTCGTCTTCAATTCAACCGCAACTCTAGCCAGTCTTCATTACTTCGGATTTCAGGGTGAGCTAATGCTTCCAGCTTGGACTGGATCTTCCTCTTCATGTCTTGATGCCTTGAAGTTCCGGCATGGACTAGCTTTTTATGTATTATAGCTTCTTAGATACTCTTAGATTTAGTAATTTGAGGATAGATGTTCTTGTGATGATGACTTCCAGATTTTGGGGAATAATAGTTGTTGAATTTTAGAAGTTATTGAATGGGTTTTCATTAATGACTTTAAGTCTTCCGCATTGTAGTTTGTTCATTATGTTTAAAATGTTGGGGTTTAGATTGGTTGGTTCGCTCACATAGGAGGGTAAGTGTGGGTGCCAATCGCGGCTCGGTTTTGGGTCGTGACAAACTTGGTATCAGAGCATTAGGTTCGTTGGTCTCATCACACAAGAACAAGTCTAGTAGAGTCTTAGGGAACGGTAGGGGGACGCCTTTACTTTTCCTTGAGAGGCTATAAGACTTTAGGAAAATTCCATTCTTTCTTTCTTTCTTTCGTGCTATTACTTGGATCCAATTGGTATCTAGGTGATACAAATTGGTATCTGACCATCTTCAATCTATTTCGCAGATGGTTAGAACTAGAGCAATGACTGCACCAACACCAACACCGGCAAGACAAGAAACGTCTGAGCCAGCCACCGGGGCTGTAGGTCGAAGAGGAGTAGTGGCGAGAGGCCGTGGAAGAGGTCGTGGGAGGACGTCCTCTAGAGGAAGAGGACAAGCACCTAGCCCATCTGGTACTAGGGCGGTTACTCCTCCACCAACTGAGAAAGTGGTAAGAGAGGGTGAAGACGGGGAGAATGAACAAGTACAGAATGAGGGATTGCCACCTAACCTACCCCAGAGATGATCAATCAGGTTCTTGCTTATCTTAGCGGGTTATCTGATCAGGGCCAGACACCTTCAGTGTTTTCTGCACCAGCACCTCAGGTTCTGGAGGTACAACATGCAGCTACTATGGCTCCCCGCATGGATGCCTCATTGGAAATAGGCACTTTTCCTCGTCTGACTACAGGGCCTATAATGACAAATGATCAGCATGAACTTTTCAGTAAGTTCTTGAAATTGGAACCTCCAGTCTTCAAGGGTGCTGAATCTGAGGATGTCTATGATTTTCTGGTTGACTGTCATGAGCTACTACACAAGATGGGCATAGTAGAACGGTTTGGTGTTGAGTTTGTGACTTATCAGTTTCAAGGGAACACCAAAATGTGGTGGCGGTCACATGTTGAGTGTCAACCAACAGAGGCACCACCTATGACTTGGGCATCATTCTCTAGCTTGTTTATGGAGAAGTATATCCCCCGGACTTTGAGGGATAGGAAAAGAGATGAGTTCTTGAGCCTAGAGCAAGGTAGGATGTCGGTTACTGCATATGAGGCTAAGTTTCGTGCATTATCCAGGTATGCCACCCAACTTTGTTTCAGTCCACAAGAGCGGATTCGCCGTTTTGTGAAGGGGTTGAGGTCAGAATTGCGGATTTCAGCCTTACAGGTAGCGGCTACGGCAAAATCCTTTCAAGAAGTGGTAGACTTCGTGATAGAGGTGGAAGGAGTGAAGCCAGATGACTTCACCATGGCATCGACATCAAAAAGGTTTCGAAAGGGAGGTGAGTTTAATGGTTCTTACTCTAGAGGACGGGGTTCAGGAGGTTACTCAGTCCGACCAATTCAGTCTTCACTACAAACGGTAGTTGGGGGTCCACCTCAGACCGGTCAACATTTCTCTGAGGTTGGAGGTTATTCCCAGACTTTGTCATTCTCACAGAGACCAATGCTTGAATCCAGAGAATGTTATGGATGTGGGGAGACTGGACACATCAAGAGGTATTGTCCAAAACAGGATTACAGACCTCCGATAGTCAGAGGTAGAGGTGGTCATGGAAGAGGCCGTCATTCTGGAGGACGTAGTGGTCGAGGTAATGGTGGTCACCAAAACGGCTGGGGTGACGGGCAAACTGGAGCCACTACAGCACAACATTGTAGGGGCAACGGGCAGACAAACGATAGGGCCAATTGTTACGCTTTCCCTGGGAGATCTGAAGCGGAGACATCTGATCCTGTCATCACAGGTAATCTTTTGGTTTGTGATTGCATGGCTTCTGTATTGTTTGATCCTGGATCCACATTTTCTTATGTATCTTCCTCATTTGCTAATGGTCTTAATTTACATTGTGAATTGCTTGACATGCCTATTCGTGTTTCTACTCCGGTGGGTGAGTCTGTGATAGTTGAAAAGGTATATAGGTCTTGTTTGGTGAATTTTGTGGGGAGCAATACTTATGTAGACTTGGTTATCTTAGAAATGGTTGATTTTGATGTAATTCTGGGTATGACTTGGCTTTCTCTGAATTTTGCGATCTTGGATTGTAATGCTAAAACTGTGACGTTAGCCAAGCCTGGGACAGACCCGTTAGTGTGGGAGGGTGACTACACTTCCACTCCGGTGCGTATCATCTCCTTTCTTCGTGCTAACAGAATGGTTAGTAAAGGGTGTTTAGCTTTCTTGGCACATCTTAGGGACGACACTACCCAAGTACCTTCAATTGAGTCGGTTTCGATAGTCCGTGAGTTTCTGGATGTGTTCCCTGCAGATCTTCCTGGTATGCCACCGGATAGAGATATTAATTTTTGCATCGATATGGATCCGGGTACTCGCCCCATTTCTATACCCCCTTATTGAATGGCTCCCGCGGAGTTAAGAGAGTTAAAGGCCCAACTTCAAGAGTTGTTGAGCAAAGGCTTCATTAGACCAAGTGCATCTCCTTGGGGTGCTCCGATGTTATTTGTGAAGAAGAAGGATGGGAGTTTTCGGACGTGCATAGACTACCGGCAATTGAACAAGGTAACTATTAAGAACAAGTATCCCATTCCTCACATTGATGACTTGTTCGATCAGTTACAAGGTGCTTGTGTCTTCTCTAACATTGACTTGAGATCCGGTTATCATCATTTGAAAATACGGGCAACGGATGTGCCAAAGACTGCTTTTCGAACCAGGTATGGGCATTACGAATTTGTAGTGATGTCTTTTGGTCTTACGAATGCCCCTGCTGCTTTCATGAGCTTGATGAACGGGATTTTTAAGCCATATCTGGATCTCTTTGTGATCGTATTTATTGATGATATACTGATATACTCAAAGAGCAAGAAAGAACATGAGGAGCATTTGAGAATTGTGTTGGAAGTATTAAGGGAGAAAAAGCTTTATGCCAAATTCTCCAAGTGTGAGTTTTGCCTAGATTCAGTGTCCTTCTTAGGGCACGTGGTTTCTAAGGATGGAGTGATGGTGGATCCTTCTAAGATTGAGACAGTGAAGAATTGGGTAAGACCTACTAATGTGTCAGAAATAAGGAGCTTTGTTGGTTTAGCTAGCTATTACCGTCGATTTGTCAAGGGATTCTCTTCCATTGCTTCCCAATTGACGAACTTGACTAAGCAGAATGTTCCATTTGTATGGTCGGACGAATGTGAGGAAAGCTTTCAGAAGCTCAAGACTTTGTTGACTACTGCACCAATTCTCACCTTGCCCGTGGAAGGTAAGAACTTCATTGTTTATTGTGATGCATCCTATTCTGGTTTGGGTGCAGTGCTAATGCAAGAGAATAATGTAATTGCTTATACTTCAAGGCAATTAAAGGTGCATGAACGTAACTATCCGACCCATGATTTGGAGTTGGCCGCGGTAGTATTTGCATTAAAGCAATGGAGGCACTATTTATATGGGGTTAAGTTTGAAGTCTATACGGATCATCGTAGCCTACAGTATGTCTTTACTTAGTAAGATTTGAATTTGAGACAGAGGAGATGGATGTAACTACTGAAGTACTACGATATCACTATTCTGTATCATCCGGGAAAAGCTAATGTTGTGGTAGATGCTTTGAGTAGAAAGGCGGGAAGCATGAGAAGTCTAGCTCAGTTGCAAGTTTCTAGACGCCCATTGGCTAGAGAGGTTCAGACTCTGGCTAATGAACTCATGAGGCTAGAAGTTAATGAGAAGGGAGGATTTTTAGCTTGTGTGGAGGCAAGATCTTCCTTCCTTGACAAGATTAAGGGAAAGCAATTTAGTGATGAAAAGTTGATCCGGATCCGAGATAAAGTGTTGCGAGGAGAGGCTAAGGAAGAACAAATCGATGAGGAAGGTGTTTTGAGAATTAAGGGAAGGGTATGCGTACCCCGCATCGATGATTTGATCAACACTATTCTGACAGAGGCTCCTAGTTCAAGGTATTCTATACATCCTGGTGCAACCAAGATGTATCGTGACCTAAAGCAACATTTTTGGTGGAGTAGAATGAAGCGTGACATTGTGGAGTTTGTCGCCAAATGTCCAAATTGTCAGCAAGTAAAGTATGAACTCCAGAGGCCTGGAGGAACACTTCAGAGAATGCCCATTCCGGAATGGAAGTGGGAGAGAATCGCAATGGACTTCGTGGTTGGTCTTCCAAAGACAATGGGTAAGTATGACTCTATTTGGGTAATTGTTGATATGTTAACTAAGTCTGCTCACTTCATTCTTGTCAAGGTGACTTACAATGCAGAAAAGTTAGCCAAACTTTACATCTCAGAGATTGTTCGATTGCATTGAGTTCCGCTCTCCATCATATCAGTTAGAGGTACGCAGTTTACTTCTATGTTTTGGAAAACATTGCATGCTGAATTGGGTACTAGGTTGGACCTTAGTACTACATTTCATCCTCAGACCGATGGTCAGTCTGAGGGAACGATTCAAGTGTTGGAGGATATGCTTCGTGCATGTGTGATAGAATTTGGTGGCCATTGGGATAGCTTCTTACCCTTAGCGGAGTTTTCATACAATAATAGCTATCACTCAAGTATTGACATGGACCCATTTGAAGCATTGTATGGTAGGAGATGTAGGTCTCCCATTGGTTGGTTTGATGCATTTGAGGTTAGACCTTGGGGTACTGACCTTCTGAGGGAATCGTTAGATAAAGTGAAATGCATCCAAGAAAAGCTTTTAGCGGCTCAAAGTAGGTAAAAGGAATATGCGGATCGAAAGGTTAGAGACTTAGAGTTCATGGAGGGTGAACAAGTCTTGCTGAAGGTTTCACCCATGAAAGGGGTGATGCAGTTTGGTAAAAGAGGCAAGCTAAGCCCAAGGTATATTGGACCATTCGAAGTACTTAAGCGAGTAAGGGAGGTAGCTTATGAATTAGCTTTGCCCCCAGGACTGTCAAGAGTGCATCCGGTATTCCACGTGTCTATGTTGAAAAGATACCATGGAAATGGAAGCTACATTATTCGTTGGGATTCAGTTCTGCTTGATGAGAATTTGTCTTATGAGGAGGAGCCTGTTGCTATTTTAGATAGAGAAGTCTCCAAGTTGAGGTCAAGGGAGATTGCATCCATCAAGGTTCAATGGAAGAATCGACCAGTTAAAGAAGACACTTGGGAGAAGGAGGCTGATATGCGAGAAAGATACCCACACCTGTTTACAGATTCAGGTACTCCTTTTCGCCCTTGTTTTTCTTCTTGTGATCGTTCGAGGATGAAAGATGGGTAAATTTGTATCTATTGTAACGACCTGTTTAGTCGTTTTGAGCAGCAGATTTTATTTCTAGAAAAACTGGCTGAGACGACGGACCCCACGACGGACCGTCATGGGCACGACAGACCGTCGAGGGGGTCTCGTTTCAAAACACTTAGAAATTCTGAAATTTGGATACTGAAATCGACTCTCTGAACTTCGTAACGAAATTGCAGGACGGAACGTCGTGGTCACGATGGACCGTCACACATCTTCCACAGAAATTAAGTCTCTGAACTTCGTGACGACATGGCAGGACGGACCGTCGTGGGCACGACGGACCGTCACAGACTCTTCAAGGAAATTTAGTCTCTGAAGTCTGTGACGGAAGCAGCAGGACGGACCGTCGCAGGCATGACGGGCCGTCACAGGCTGCGTAATCCCAGGCTGGGTCAGATTTCTGTTAAGAAATTTAAGGGGCGTTTTTGACTATTCCTGCTTTAATTATAAAGTTAGTGGGTTAATGTTAATAGTTTAATTACTTGGGGGTTAAAAGAGATAACCTTGAGTTAATTAGTGGGTTAATTCCTCATCTTTTATACTTAATTATATGCTAATTAGGGTAAAATAAAGAGGGTTTGAATAAGAAAAATAGAAAGAACAAGGAGAGGGAAAGAGAAATGATCGAGAGAGAGGAACGAAGAGAAACAAAGATTTGGGAAATTGCTTGCTTGATCACGAATCTTCGGTGGAGGTAGGTTATGGTTTATGCTATTTGTAGTAAACTTTTAATAGCGAATGATATGTATTGGTAGTATTGTAAACCCTTCTATATGCTTAATTGTATGCTTGCATGAATGTGATTATATAATTGTGATAAAATAAACATGAAGAAGCTATTGAATCCTAAATCTTGAAAAACCCTAATCTACTTTGTTAATGATGATGCCTTGGTATAAAAGAAGGCTTGATGAACGAAAGTAGTGAGATTAGGGGATCGGGTTCCATGTTCCGGTACCAGGATAGTATATGAGGATCGGAGTGTCACGTTCCGACACCAGGATAGTATATGGATCGGGTGCCACGTTCCTGTACCAGGATAGTATATGAGGATCGGAGTGTCACGTTCCGACACCAGGATAGTATATGGATCGGGTGCCACGTTCCGGCACCAGGATAGAATATGGATCGGGTGCCACATTCCGGTAATAGGATAGTATATGAGGATCGGAGTGTCACGTTATGACACCAGGATAGTATATGGAGCGGAGTGTCACGTACCGACACGAGAGGAATAAAGATAATGAATCTTGAAATATGTTAATATACTCAATTTAATGAACCTAATTCCCAAATGAGTATGATGGGGAGGCGTGAGTCCTCATTGATGTGCTTGGTGTTGTGACCAAGAGTTATGGTAATTGTAAATGCCGCATGTTGAGTATTGTAGTTGATTTTATGATATTATCTGATATATACTGTTTTCTGTTTTGAGTTGGCCGATGATATCTACTCAGTGTTCGTGTTTTGTACTGACCCCTACTTGTATGTTTCTTTTTTTGTTATTTGTGGAGTGCAGCAAACATACCGTCGTCTTCAATTCAACCGCAACTCTAGCCGGTCTTCATTACTCCGGATTTCAGGGTGAGCTAATGCTTCCAGCTTGGACTGGATCTTCCTCTTCATGTCTTGATGCCTTGAAGTTCCGGCATGGACTAGCTTTTTATGTATTTTAGCTTCTTAGATACTCTTAGATTTAGTAATTTGAGGATAGATGTTCTTGTGATGATGACTTCCAGATTTTGGGGGATAATAGTTGTTGAATTTTAGAAGTTATTGAATTGGTTTTCATTAATGAGTTTAAGTCTTCCGCATTGTATTTTGTTCATTATGTTTAAAATGTTGGGGTTTAGATTGGTTGGTTCGCTCACATAGGAGGGTAAGTGTGGGTGCCAGTCGCGGCTCGATTTTGGGTCGTGACACTAATTTAATTTAATTTTATTATTTGAGTTAATCAATAATAGATATTTAATAAATTATCCCATTAATCACCATATTAATTATTTTTAATAAATATTCATAATTATCGAATATTTTAAAGTTTCCATTTAAACTTCACGGGAAGAGTAAAAGTAGTTCTAGTTCTCAAAATGACCTAGTGGGTCGTTACATCACCTACCACTAAAACAAACATTCGTTCTCGAACGTTAAAAGAAATAAAGTAATTAAACACTTAAAACTAATTTGAATATTTGATCTACATGTCCAACTAACTCCCCCAAATAGCCCCTTCAACCCTTCCTTTGAACTTTTACTGAAATAACTTCTTTCGACCTCAACTTCCAGATATTCCCATTCATGTTAGTTACCAACTTCTCCTAAAAAAAACTAAAACTTTATTTAAGTAACACTGAATAACATACGCACCATCCCAAATGAAACTTCTCTAGCATCGAATTATGAAATATATGATGAACACCTTATAAGTCATGTGTTAAAGCCAACTCATAAGCAACCTCACCTATACGGTTACAATATCAAGGGAACGAATATACCTCATGTTTAACTTGCCCTCTTTTCAGAATTTTATCACACCATTGATGAGTGAAATCTTCAATAAACCTCTCTCTAACCTTGAACTCCAAATCATGAACCTTTCTATCTGCGTACCTTTTTTTCTACTCTGAACCATAAGGACCCTAACTGAATTAACTTGACCTTATCCAAGGACTCTCTTGTTCTATATTGTACCCCATAACTAACATCATATAGTCCAACCTAATTAATTGAAAATCAAATCACCTACTATACAAAGCCTCAAATAATATCCTCTCCATGATCAAATGATAACGATCGTGGTATGTGAACTCTACTAAAAATAAAAACTTATCCCAATGACAATCAAAATTGATCACACATGTCCTAAGGGACCTGGATAATCCATTCAAATACACCATCACTCTAAATGTGGGAAGTTGTATAAAGATCCATTTGAGTACCCAACTCCTTCTGTATAGACCTCCAAACATGAGATGTCAATTATGTACCTCAAAGAAATAATAAAAAAATGGGCATCTCATATAAGTGAACTATCTGTCAAATGTAGATCTAGGCTAACTATCTAAACTACAAGTTAATAGAATTGATATGAAATATGCACACTTGGTCTATCGATATATAACAACAAACTTGCATAAGATACGTGGCAACCCTGCCACAAATTCATAGCAATATGTTTCCACTCCAACTCTAATATAAGCATCATTTAAGTCATATATTCATGCTTTTGGTGCTCATAATTTACTTGATAACAATTCACACACGAGATGCAAAATCAATCCCTTCATACGATACTATTAATAATATTGCTTCAAGTTAAAGTATACCCCAATAGCCTCTGGATGAATAAAATATTTAAACTATTGGCATCTTCCATGATTAATCTAGTTAGCTCACATATTGAAAGAACATAATAAGATCTCTTATCCTTAAAAATCACTCACCACCAAGAATTTCTTCCTTGACTTCTCCTTGTAACACCTTATCGTAAGTCGTACACAAATTTTCATCACCAAACTATCCAACACGAATGATCTCCAATAAGAACTATCTCGCCTCCATGTAACAATGGTAGACTACCCATACTCACTGTATTTTACCCTATGTTATCTACTATCACATTGGCTTTGTCCAAAAGATAAACAGTACACATTCCATAGTCCTTGAGAAACTTCCATATCCATTTTATTAAATTTAGATTCCTCTTATTAAATATTATACTAAAACCTCTCATAATACAAATCATAAATATAATGCCACAACAATTTAATGCAAGCACCATCACCACTACCAAGTTTAAGCTATAACGAAACAGTTTTTCTCATGAACTTTCAATTATCTCGAAGCATAAGCTATCACTTACCTTCCTACATTAAAACCCAACCAAAAGATAAATAGAAAGAAACACCACCAAACATAGCTGCTGTTCAAAGCCTAAAATAGTATCTTGCTGACCTCCAAATCTGATCTCCATCGTTCAAATCCACCAACAAAATCTCGAAAATACTCAGTCCATATTTCAGCCCGATCCGACCGTTAGTTAATTGAAAAATACGATCTGAAGTTTGCTAGTCAGAGAAAAAACAATGCAGCAAAACAAATCTTTTTCTTCTCTCTTCTCTCTTCTCTCCTCTCTTGTTAAAAGCTCTCTGAAAAAAACTCTCTTATGTCCTAAAGTCCTTGAAAAGAAATATTAATGAGTAATTGAGTTATTCCCTCAATACCATCCTCTATTTATAGAGTTGTGTTTTTCCTTACAAGTCAAAACCAACTGAAAATATGATTATAATTCCAATCCTTTTCCTTATAGAATTGGAAACCAAATAAAGAGAATAAATCCAGTCAATTTTCAAGTAGGATTAGACCATGAGACCCTTGGTTGAAACATGGGCAACAACCCAACATTGAGCTTTAGAAAACTCACCTCAGACACATCAAACCATTGAAAAGCCGATTACTTCTAGGTTAATCTAGTCAATTCATGTGTATTCAAAATGAGCACCATCGATACTAACCAACTAGGCCTAAGAACTCCAAATATCATAGCTAATATAGGCCAGTCCCAATTTAAAACTGCCTCAATTCTCTTGGGATCCCTCCTAATACATTTCTTGGTCACTACACATTTTAATCATGCCACCAAACTAATCGAAACCCCCCCTTAAAAAAAACATGAACAAAGCTTAATTTTCTTCAGAGTATAGAAAACCATCCTTAAATAATACTCGTGATCCTTCCTACTATGGGAGTATACCAATATATCCTAGATGAAATTAATAACAATGGAATATCAATTTGATAGAAACACCCAATAAAAGTGTACTTGATCCAACAAAGTTTCTTACTCAACAAGTCTTGTTAAAGTTCTTTCGAAATCACCAAACTGTTCCAATAAAAAATAATAGAAATAGGCCAAGTGTCTAACTATAAGTCAATAATAATTTTTATATCAAACTCACATGGAATGCCCTTAAAAAAATTCTTGCACCATTGGAATAAGCTCTAAAGGAGACATCATCAGTAGTATCACAACGTAAGACAAATAGGTGAAGCAACCCTTGTTCCTCACATTGAAACTTTAGAAACAATGATACCTTTCTTAAATGTATAATGAGACTATCCAGCCACTTAAATTTTATAATATCAGACATATTTGAAGTTAGTGTCTTATACTTATAGTCATAAATTTCATGACAATGAGAAATTCAATCCATATCCAAATGATGTTTAAATCTTTCCTATATAAAATAACTATGATTTTCCACGTGCCATATACTATTAATTCAATATAAGATCGATGTAATCGATCTACCACTAAGAATCTTCTACCTGTTAAAATATGTGCAAAAATAAAAGAACAACTTCAAAACATATTCGTATCCAAATAAGGTATGTACTAAAGAAGTAGATCTATACTCGAAGCAAAATTATAGTCAATTGAGAGAATATCGAAAGATATTTTTAAACACCTTAATTATTCCAATACAATTAGTTATTTATGAAGGTAGTATTTTCAATCACTTCTATATTGATCTATGATCTATTTAGCGATTCATAACTACTATGTATACATTTCTATAGGTGTCCTCATGCAACTTCTTACAACTAGCCACTCCAAAATCCCTTAACTAAAAAAATATTTTTCCCCTCTTATTTTCAATTATTATTACTAATCCTCAATCCAATATCTTGAAAGCTCCTTACAATACGTATTCATCACTATTTATACATAACCTCCATTTAAATGTGTTTATTGACCGATATTCACTTTAACTTTTTATAATATTTTAATGTATTAGACTTAATTAACGTTGTCACTTCTATTAAATTACCATTAGTATGTCCATAGTGTCATTCAACTAGAAATATTCAAATTATATTCACTATACCTCCACTCTAAAGGATAAAAAGAAAATATGTCACACAAATCTTACAATAAATCTTACACTCTCAAACATCATGAGAAGTGATCACAATTTATATCTCTATCCTTTCTCAACTTCTTCCCATAGCCCTACCATAATCACTTAAATCTTATTTAATCAATTGAATCTTCTTATCCTTACATTTTGCTTCAAGAAATCGATATTATAATTTTTCACTACTAAATTATTCACTAACCATAAGCACGAGTCATAAAATTACCCTAATAAATACAAATGAATTTTCAATATCCTTGTCTAAATAATACCTCGATAAAAACCATTCTTAGTATCCCAACCTCGTCAATTTCCTTCTTTTGAATTGAAAGGCTCATTATCAAGATATTTTTCTAACCACGTAATATATGTACTCAATGTTATCCCCTTTCACAAGGATCAAGTTTGAAAATGTCTCCTCATTGTTGATGAGAGAATGGACCAAGAAATTTTGACCTTACACCAAACCACACACACGATAAGGAATGAAAGATGAAAGTTTCCTAAAGTCCTATAGACTTTTGAAGTTAAGTAATGGACGTCTCCACACCGATCCGCAAGACTCTGTTAGACTCATCTCTTGTACTCTTTAGACCCATGAACCTAGGGCTCTGATATTAATTTGTCATGCCCAAAATCACGATTCATAATGGCACCTATGTTCTCAACCGATAGGTAAGCCAACCCTATGAATTTCCCAATCCAACTTAAACATGAAAAGGTAAGTACCAAACTAATATCTAATATACTAAGTATTCAAAAATGAATGCGGAAAATAGAAATATCACACCAAGATTTAATGTCATATGTACAAGAGCTTTTACAATGGATACAAGCCCAAACTAATATGAAAAACTAAACATTAAGAAACATCCTATCCGAATATCAAAATAACATAATAAATAGAGGTCGATTGAAGGTGTGTGCCGCAGAATATCCCAAGCAGCACACCACAACTCCAAGAAAATTCAAAATCATACTCAAAGCTCCAAGAACGTGTCCAAAATTGGAATACAATCTTCATCACAAAAGAGTGAAGCAAGTGTTGTATGAGTACGTAATCACGTGTACCCAGTATATCTCATTGACCGACAACGAAGAAGAAGTGACAGGAGTTTATGTAAGAAAATTAGTTCTTTATGTAAACAAGTATATATAATATTTACCAGTCAAGTTCCATCAAATAGAGAAAATTAAATATCACATACTTTTTAACCACCAATAAAATCCATAATCAATGAAAAAAATGAAGGATGTAATGAGATGCAATGCAATGTGACACCATGAAATGATATGCCTCAGATTCCAAGTACTCTCTCAACCGTATATACATGATACTCTTCGAAAATACATCGAGAGTTCATGATCCGTGGGGGACTCACGAGGTCCATATACAGACACGGACGATCTCCACGTGTCTATATGGATGATCTCAATGCACTTTCATAATATCAAACAATTTCTGCACGGACGATCTCCACGTGTCCAAATTATAATCTTAACATCTCATCATCCCCAGCACGAACGATCTCCACGTACCCCACTTATATTCAATCTTGTGTCATTTCAAATAAGGGGATGATGATGCACCTCAATCATTCAAGCATCAACATATACATAACCACCTCAATTATAAACTATACGAGTGTAATAAAGAAAACACAATCACACAAGAATTTGAAGTCAATAATATATCAGCTAATGCCCATATGCTTTGACATTCTCAAATTACAATACAGATTCTATAGTAGTAACTTTCCCTTTTATAACTCCGGTACTCGTATCAATGCCAGCCAAACAATTGATACGAGACCCCCATCTTTCGCCTTTATCCCTTTATCTATTTTAATTTTTAATCTTTAATTATGAATACGTCCTTCAACAAGTCTAAAAGTCTTTACATACCTCGAATGTTGAACACATATCACGAATCTTCAAGATCTTATTTTTCCGTTTCACAAAGCTTCAAGTATTCCCAATTTACCGATTGTATATGAAATATTCGTAAGCATGCGAGTTAATATACAACCATATTATTATATATCTATTCTAGACCCAAAAAGTCACTCATATATCTAATCGAACTTCAAATATTTATATCTCAAAAATCATATTTGTTCAATTTCAAGCCTAGGATAAATTCTTAATTTCTTCAAAAATCATAAATTTAATGGTCTTTATAAATTATAACAATCTAACCTTCACTTATAAATATATTTTTATATCAATATGATGTGCGATTATAATAGAGGAAGAGTTCAAATTTGGAATCAAATTACAAATCAATTTCCTTCCCTTATAAATTTTCTTTTTATTATTTATATTTTGGCAGAATGTTACATGAGAATCCATCTATAATATAAAATTAATAATTAACATTCCCCTCTATCATATTATTGTCACCTATCATGAACATACTTATCTCTTACTATCCATTAGTTATTATCCATTATAACCAACAAACTAATACTATCCACAATTTATAAAATGAATGGTGCAACAATTAGAACCTTTTCCCAACAAAATATATAATAATAACAATTTATAATTATCTATCATGGAATAACTACATAAAATTGAGTGGTATATATCTACATCTTCTACCTGATACATAAGCAAGACAAGATGTTTGTCTTTCTCTGGCGTTCGTCTTCACAGGTAAGTTCCGCCTCCTTTTTCTTATCCCTTCCAATAAACACATTCTACTAATTTAATTTAATTTAAGTGTATGAATTAATCGGTAAAAGATATTTCATAAATTATCCCATTAGCTATCACCATATTAATTATATTTAATAAATATTCATCAACTAAATATTCATAATTATCGAATATTTTAAAGTTCTGATTTAAACTTCACGGGAAGATTCAAAGTAGTTCTAATTCTCAAAACGACCTAGTGGATCGTTAAAAGTGTCAAATATGGTTAGTTACCTTAGTACTGAGATTTATGTGTCACGACCAAAAACGGAGCCGCGACTGGCACCCACATTTACCCTCCTGTGTGAGCGAACCAACCAATCTAACCCTTATCATTTCAATATAATATCAACAGAAAGTAATGCGGAAGACTTAAACTCATTAATAAAAACCAATTCAATAACTATTATTCCCCAAAATCTGGAAGTCATCATCACAAGAACATCTATGATCAAATTACTAACTAAAAATGTCTAAGAAGCTAAAACAAATAAAAGCTAGTCCATGCCGGAAGTCCAAGGCATCAAGACTTGAAGAAGAAGATCCAGTCCAAGCTAGAAGCATTAGCTCACCCTGAATTTCCGATGTAGTGAAGACTGGCTAGAATTACTGTTGAGTCGAAGACGACGGCACGTTTGCTACACTCCACAAATACAAAGAAGAAAACATAAAAGTAGGGGTCAGTACAAAACACGGGTACTGAGTAGATATCATCGACCAACTCAAAATAGAAAACAGTATATACCAAGTAATATCATAAAATCAACTATGATACTCAACATGTAGAAACAACAAGTACTATATCATTAACAACTACCGTCAAGTTCACAGATGAGAACTCAAGCCTCAATACCATACTCATTTGGGAATTAGATTCATTAGATTGAGTATATTAACATCTTTCAAGATTCATTATCTTTATTTCTCTTGTGTCGGTACGTGACACTCCGCTCCCTCATACTCTTTAATCCTCTTGTGTCGGTACGTGACACTCCGATCCCCTACTACTATGTGTCGGAACGTGACACTCCGATCCCCTAATTCTACGTGTCGGTTCGTGACACCCGATCCTCTAAATCTACGTGTCGATTCGTGACACCCGATCCCCAAAATCTATGTGTCGGTTTGTGACACTCGGTCCCCCTAATACTACGTGTCGGTTCGTGACACCCGATCCCTTAATTCTATGTGTCGGAACGTGACGCTCCGATCCACTAATCTCATTAAGTTCTTTCATCAAGCCTCCTCTTATACCAAGGCATTATCATTCTCATTATGTAGTTCATCAAGCCTTCTCTCATACCAAGGCATTATCATTAACGAAGAGATTAGGGTTTTGCAAGATTTGGGATTCAATAACTTCATCATGCTTATATAATCACAATTATATAATTACATTCATGCAAGCATACAATTAAGCACATAGCAGGGTTTACAATATTATCAATACATATCATTCACTATTAAGAGTTTACTACGAATATCGTAAGAGAAACCATAACCTACCTCCACCGAAGATTCGTGATCAAGCAAGCAATTTCCCAAGCTTTGTTTCTCCCTTCTCGTTCGATTCTCCCTCTTTCTCTTTGTTCTTTCTATTTTTCTTATTCAAACCCTCTTTCTCTTACCCTAATTAGCATGTAATTAAGAATAAAAGATGGCAATAATAACCCACTAATTAACTTAAGGTTACCTCCTTTAACCCCCAAGTAAGTAGACTTATTAACCTTAACCCTCTAACTTTATAATTAAAGTAGGAATAGTCCGAAACGTCCCTTAAAACGTGTAAAGAAATCTGACCCAAACTGGGATTACGCAACCTGTGACGGCCCGTCGTGCCTGCGACGCTCCGTCCTGCAGGTCTTCGCAAGGTTCAGAGACTCAATTCCCACCAAAGAGTCTGTGACGGCCCGTCGTGCCTACGACGGTCTGTCCTGCACTTCCGTCACGACGTTCAGAGAATCGTTCCCTGTACCAACTTTTCAAGAGTTGAAGTGTTTTGAAACGAGAGCTCACGACGGTTCGTCGTACCTATGACGGTCCGTCACAGAGTTCAGAGAGTCGATTTCAGTACCCAATTTCAGAATTTCTAAGTGTTTTGAAACGAGACCCTGCGACGGTCCGTCGTGCCCATGACGGTCCGTCGTGGGGTCCGTCGTCTCAGCCAGTTTTTCAGAAATAAAATCTGCTGCTCAAAACGACTAAACAGGTCGTTACAATAGATACCAATTTACCCATCGTTCATCCTCGAACGATCACAAGAAGAAAAACAAGGGCGAGAAGGAGTACCTGAATCTTTAAACAGATGTGGGTATCTTTCTTGCATATCTGCCTCCTTCTCCCAAGTGGCTTCTTCAAACGGTCGATTCTTCCATTCCACCTTGATGGATGCAATCTCTCTTGACCTCAACTTGCAAACTTCTCTATCTAAAATAGAAACATGCTCCTCCTCATAAGACAAATTTTCATCAAGCAGAACTGAATCCCAACGGATAATGTAGTTTCCATCCCCATGGTATCTTTTCAACATGGATACATGGAATACCGGATGTACTCCGGACAGCCCTGGAGGCAAGGCTAACTCATAAGCCACCTCCCCTACTCGCTTAAGTACTTCAAAGGGACCAATGTACCTTGGGCTTAGCTTACCTCTTTTACCAAACCGCATCACCCCTTTCATGGGCGAAACCTTCAACAAGACTTGTTCACCCTCCATGAACTCTAAGTCTCTAACCTTTCGATCTGCATATTCTTTTTGCCTACTTTGCGCCGCTAGAAGCTTTTCTTGAATAGATTTCACTTTCTCTATCGAATCCCTCAAAAGGTCAGTACCCCAAGGTCTAACCTCAAATGCATCGAACCAACCAATGGGAGACCTACATCTCCTACCATACAATGCTTCAAATGGGGCCATATCAATGCTTGAGTGATAGCTATTGTTGTACGAAAATTCGGCTAAGGGTAAGAAGTTATCCCAATGACCACCAAATTCTATCACACATGCACGAAGCATATCCTCCAACACTTGAATCGTTCGCTCAGACTGACCATCGGTCTGAGGATGGAACGCAGTACTAAGGTCCAACCTAGTACCCAATTCCGCATGCAATGTTTTCCAAAACTTTGAAGTAAACTGCGTACCTCTATCTGATATGATGGAGAGTGGAACCCCATGCAATCGAACAATCTCTGAGATGTAAAGTTTGGCTAACTTCTCTGCGTTGTAAGTCACCTTGACCGGAATGAAATGAGCAGACTTAGTTAACCTATCGACAATCACCCAAATAGAGTCATACTTACCCATTGTCTTTGGAAGACCAACCACGAAGTCCATTGCAATTCTCTCCCACTTCCATTCCGGAATGGGCATTCTCTGAAGTGTTCCTCCGGGCCTCTGGTGTTCATACTTTACTTGTTGACAATTTGGACACTTGGCGATAAATTCAACAATATCACGCTTCATTCTACTCCACCAAAAGTTTTGCTTTAGGTCACGATACATCTTGGTTGCACCCGGATGTATAGAATACCTTGAACTATGAGCCTCTGTCAGAATAGTGTTGATCAAATCATCGACGCGGGGTACACATACCCTTCCCTTAATCCTCAAAACACCTTCCTCATCGATTGTTGCCTATTTAGTCTCTCCTTGCAACACTTTGTCTCGGATCCGGATCAATTTTTCATCATTAAACTGCTTTCCCTAAATCTTGTCAAGGAAGGAAGATCTTGCCTCCACACAAGCTAAAAATCCTCCCTTCTCATTTACTTCTAATCTCATAAGGTCATTAGCCAGAATCTGAACTTCTCTAGCCAATGGGCGTCTAGAAGCTTGCAAGTGAGCTAGACTTCCCATCCTTCCCGCCTTTCTACTTAAAGCATCCGCCACAACATTCGCTTTTCCCGGATGATACAAAATAGTGATATCGTAGTCCTTCAGTAGTTCCATCCATCCTCTTTGTCTCAAGTTCAAATCTTTCTGAGTAAAGACATACTGTAGGCTACGATGATCCGTATAGACTTCACACTTAACCCCATATAGATAGTGTCTCCATTGCTTTAATGCAAACACTACCGCAGCCAATTCCAAATCATGGGTCGGATAATTACGTTCATGCACCTTTAATTGTCTTGAAGCATAAGCAATCACATTCTTCTCTTGCATTAGCACTGCACCCAACCCAGAATAGGATGCATCACAATAAACAATGAAGTTCTTACCCTCTACTGGCAAGGTAAGGATAGGTGCGGTAGTCAACAAAGTCTTGAGTTTCTGAAAGCTTTCTTCGCACTCATCTGACCATACAAATGGAACATTCTGCTTAGTCAAGTTCGTCAATTGGGAAGCAATAGAAGAGAATCCTTTGACAAATCGGCGGTAGTAGCTAGCTAAACCAACAAAGCTCCTTATTTCTGACACATTAATGGGTCTTACCCAATTCTTCACTGTCTCAATCTTAGAAGGATCCACCATCACTCCATCCTTAGAAACCACATGCCCCAAAAAGGACACTGCATCTAGCCAAAACTCACACTTAGAGAACTTGGCATAAAGCTTTTTCTCCCTCAAAATTTCCAATACCATTCTCAAATGCTCCTCATGTTCCTTCTTACTTTTAGAGCATATCAGTATATCATCAATAAATACGATCACAAAGAGATCCAAATATGGCTTAAAAATCCCGTTCATCAAGCTCATGAACGCAGCAGGGGTATTCGTAAGACCAAAAGATATAACTACAAATTTGTAATGCCCATACCTGGTTCGAAAGGCAGTCTTTGGCACATCCGTTGCCCGTATTTTCAACTGATGATAACCGAATCTCAAGTCAATCTTAGAGAAGACACACGCACCTTGTAACTGATCGAACAAGTCATCAATGCGAGGAAGAGGATACTTGTTCTTAATAGTTACCTTGTTCAACTGCCGCTAATCTATGTACATCCAAAAAATCCCATCCTCCTTCTTCACAAACAAAACCGGAGCACCCCAAGGAGATGCACTTGGTCTAATGAAGCCTTTGCTCAACAACTCTTGAAGTTGGGCTTTTAACTCTCTTAACTCCGCGGGAGCCATTCTATAAGGGGGTATAGAAATGGGGCGAGTACCCGGTTCAAGATTAATACAGAATTCAATATCCCTATCTGGTGGCATACCAGGAAGATCTGCAGGGAACACATCCAAAAACTCACGGACTACCAAAACCGACTCAATTGAAGGTACTTGGGTAGTGTCATCCTTGAGATGGGCCAAGAAAGCTAAGCACCCTTTCCTAACCATTTTCTTAGCACGAAGAAAGGAGATGATACGCACCGGATTGGAAGTGTAGTCACCCTCCCACACTAACGGATCTGTCCCAGGCTTGGCTAACGTCACCGTTTTAGCATTACAATCCAAGATCGCAAATTGCGGAGAAAGCCAAGTCATACCCAGAATTACATCAAAGTAAACCATTTCTAAGATAACCAAATCTACATAAGTGTTGCTCCCCACAAAGTTCACCAAACAAGACCTATATACCTTTTCAACTACCACAGACTCACCCACCTGAGTAGAAACACGAATAGGCATATCAAGTAATTCACAATGTAAATTTAGACCATTAGCAAATGAGGAAGATATATAAGAAAATGTGGATCCAGGATCAAACAATACAGAAGCCATGCAATCACAAACCAAAAGATTACCTGTGATAACAGCATCAGATGTCTCCGCCTCCGATCTCCCAGGGAAAGCATAACAATGGGCCCTATCGTTTGTCTGTCCGTTGCCCCTACCATGTTGTGATGTGGTGGCTCCAGTTTGCCCATCACCCCGGCCGTTTTGGTGACTACCATTACCTCGACCACCACGTCCTCCAGAATAACGGCCTCTACCATGACCACCTCTACCTCTAGCTATTGGGGGTCTATAACTCTTTTTTGGACAATTCCTCCTAATATGTCCAGTCTCTCCACATCCATAACACTCTCTAGAGTCAAGCATAGGTCTCTCAGAGAAGTGTTGACCGGTCTGAGGTGGACCCCCAACTACAGTCTATAGTGAAGACTGAATTGGTCAAACTGAGTAACCTCCGGAACCCTGTCCTCTAGAGTAAGAACCATTAAACTCACCTCCCTTTCGAAACCTTTTTGATGTCGATGCCATGGTGAATTCATCTGGCTTCACTCCTTCCACCTCTACCACGAAATCTACCACTTCTTGGAAGGATTTTGCCGTAGCCGCTACCTGTAAGGCTGAAATCCACAACTCTGACCTCAACCCCTTCACGAAACGATGAATCCGCTCTTGTGGACAGAAACAAAGTTGGGTGGCATATCTGGATAGTGCACGAAACTTAGCCTCATATGCAGTAACCAACATCCTACCTTGCTCTAGACTTAAGAATTCATCTCTTTTCCAATCCCTCAAAGTCCGCGGGATATACTTCTCCATAAACAAGCTAGAGAATGATGCCCAAGTCATAGGTGTTGCCTCTGTCGGTTGACACTCAACATGTGATCGCCACCACATTTTGGCGTTCCCTTGAAATTGATAAGTCACAAACTCAACACCAAACCGTTCTACTATACCCATTTTGTGTAGTAGCTCATGAAAATCAACCAGAAAATTGTAGACATCCTCAGATTCAGCACCCTTGAAGACTGGAGGTTTCAATTTTAAGAACTTACTGAAGATTTCATGCTGATCATTTGTCATTATGGGCCCCGTAGTCAGACGAGGAAACTTGCCTATCTCCAATGAGGCGTCCATGCGGGGAGCCCCAACAGCGGCATGTCGTACCTCTGAAACCGGAGGTGTTGGTGCAGAAAACACTGGAGGTGCCTGACCCTGATCAGATAACCCGCTAAGATAAGCAAGAACCTGATTGATCATCTCTGGGGTAGGTCAGTGGCAATTCCTCATTTTGCACTTGTTCATTCTCCCCTTCCTCACCCTCTCTTACTACTTCCTCAGTCGGTGGAGGAGTCACCGCCCTAGCATCAGATGGACTAGGTGCTCGTCCTCTTACTCTAGAGGACGTCCTCCCACGACCTCTACCACGGCCTCTTGCCACTGCTCTTCCTCGAGCCACAGCCCCAGTGGCTGGCTCAGACGTTTCTTGTCTTGCCGGTGTTGGTGTTGGCGTAGTCGTTGTTCTAGTTCTAACCATCTGCGAAAATAGAGTGAAGATGGTCAGATACCAATTTGTATCACCTAGATACCAATTGGATTCAAGTAGTAGCACGAAAGAAATAAAGAAAGAATGGAATTTTCCTAAAGTCTTGTAGCCTCTCAAAGAGAAGTAAAGGCGTCTCCCTACCGTTCCTTAAGACTCTACTAGACTCGTTCTTGTGTGATGATACCAATGAACCTAATGCTCTGATACCAAGTTTGTCACGACCCAAAACGCAGCCGCGATTGGCACCCACATTTACCCTCTTATGTGAGCGAACCAACCAATCTAACCCTTATCATTTCAATATAATATCAACAGAAAGTAATGCGGAAGACTTAAACTCATTAATAAAAACCAATTTAATAACTATTATTCCCCAAAATCTGGAAGTCATCATCATTAGAACATCTATGATCAAATTACTAACTAAAAATGTCTAAGAAGCTAAAACAAATAAAAGCTAGTCCATGCCGGAAGTTCAAGGCATCAAGACTTGAAGAAGAAGATCCAGTCCAAGCTAGAAGCATTAGCTCACCCTGAATTTCCGATGTAGTGAAGACTGGCTAGAATTACTGTTGAGTCGAAGACGACGGCACGTTTGCTGCACTCTACAAATACAAAGAAGAAAACATAAAAGTAGGGGTCAGTACAAAACACGGGTAGTGAGTAGATATCATCGGCCAACTCAAAATAGAAAACAGTATTGTAACGACCTGTTTAGTCGTTTTGAGCAGCAGATTGAAATTCTGGGAAAAACTGGCTGGGACGACGGGTGCCACGACGGACCGTCGTGATCACGACGGCCCGTCGTGAAGTTTTCGTTCCATGACACTTAGAATTCTTAAATTGGGTACTGAAAATCGACTCTCTGAACTTCGTAACGAAATGGCAGAACGGACCGTCACATCCACGACGGACGGTCGTGAGTTCCCGTTGCAAAACACTTCAACTTTTGAGAATTTGGTACAAGAAACGAGTTTCGATCGCCAGACGGAGGGCGCGTGACGGACCGTCACAAGGGTGACGGGCTGTCACAGCCACCGGAGCCTGGGGAGGTTGCGACGTACCGTGACGGACCGTCGCGAGCCACGGCCCGTCACAGGTTGCGCCAATCCCAGGCAGTTTAGGATTTCTTTCCTCGTTTTAAGGGACGTTTTGGACTATTCTTTCCTTAATTATAAAGTTTGAGGGTTATTATTAATAAATCTAATTACTTGGGGGTTAAAATAGGTAACCTTAAGTTAATTAGTGGGTCATTATTACCATCTTTCATTCTTAATTATATATGAATTAGGGTAAAAGAAAGAGGGTTTGAATAAAACAAAAGAGAAAGAACAAGAGAGAGAAAAGAGAAACGAATTGAGGTAGATTGAACGAGAAGAACAAAGCTTGGGAGAATTCTTGTTGATTCCAATTCTTCGGTGGAGGTAGGTTATGGTTTTTATGCTATTCGTAGTAAACTCTTAATAGCGAATGATATGTATTGGTAGTATTGTAAACCCTTCTATATGCTTAATTGTATGCTTGCATGAATGTGATTATGTAATTGTGATATAATAAGCATGATGAAGCTATTGAATCCCAAATCTTGAAAGAAACTTTAATCTACTTATTAATGATAATGCCTTGGTATAAAAGAAGGCTTGATGAATTAAAGCGATGGGATTGATGATGCCTTGGTATAGAGAAGGCTTGATGAACGGATATAATGAGATTAGTGGATCGGAGTGTCACGTTCCGACACATAGTATTAGTGGATCGGAGTGTCACGTTCCGACACATAGTATTAGTGGGACGGGTGTCACGAACCGACACGTAGTATTAGGGGATCGGGTGTCACGACCGACACGTAGAATTAGGGGATCGGGTGTCACGTGCCGACACATATTATTAGGGATCGGGTGTCACGAACCGACACGTAGTATTAGGATCGGGTGTCACGAACCGACACGTAGAATTAGGGGATCGGAGTGTCACGCATCGGACACATAGTAGTAGGGGATCGGAGTGTCACGCATCGGACACAAGAGGAAGAAAGATGATGAATCTTGAAAGATGATAATATACTCAACTTAATAAACTTAATTCCCAAATGAGTATGGTATTGAGGCTTGAGTCCTCATGGATGAACTTGATGGTACTTATTGATGATTATAGTACTTGTTGTTGCTACATCTTTGAGTTTTATAGTTGATTTATGATATTACTTGATATATCTTTGTTCTCTATTTTGAGTTGGCCGATGATATTTACTCGAGTACTTGTGGTTGTACGACCCCTACTTTTATGTTTTCTACTTTGTTATTTGTGCAACGCAAAGAACGTTAGTCAACTTCAACTCAACAAAGAGATCTAGCCGCCTTCACTACCTTCGAAATTCAGGGTGAGCTAATGCGTCTAGCTTGGACTGGGTCTTCTTCTTCAAGTCTTGATGCCTTGAACTTCCGGCATGGACTAGCTAGTAGTTGTTTTAGCTTCTTGGACAGTTTTAGTTTAGAAATTTTGAGATAGATGTTCTTGTGATGATGACTTCAAGATTTTGGGGATAATAATAATAGTTTTGAATTGTTTTATTAATGAGTTTAAGTCTTCCGCATTACTTTATGATGATATTACATTGAAATGTTAAGGTTTAGATTGGTTGGTTCGCTCACATAGGAGGGTAAATGTGGGTGCCAGTCGCGATCGGTTTTGGGTCGTGACAAACTTGGTATCAGAGCATTAGGTTCGTTGGTCTCATCACACAAGAACAGGTCTAGTAGAGTCTTAAGGAACGGTAGGGGGACGCCTTTACTTTTCCTTGAGAGGCTATAAGACTTTAGGAAAATTTCACTCTTTCATTCTTCCTTTCGTGCTACTACTTGAGTCCAATTGGTATCTAGGCGATACGAATTGGTATCTGACCATCTTCACTCTCTTTCGCAGATGGTTAGAACTAGAGCAACGATAACACCAACATCAAAGACCGGCAGAGCAGGTGCGTCTGAGCCAGCCCACCGGGCTGTAGCTCGAGGAAGAACAACGGCAAGAGGCCGTGGTAGAGGTCGCGGAGGACGCCCTTCTAGAGGAAGAGGACGAGCACCTAGCCCATCCGATACTAGGGCGGTGACTCCTCCACCGATCAAGAGGTGATAAGAGAGGGGAGGACGGGGTGAATGAACAAGCGCAACATGAGGAATTGCCACCCCAACCTACCCTGCAGATGATCAATCGTGTTCTCGCTTATCTTAGCGGGTTATCCGATCACGGTCGCACCTCCAATGGTTTCGTACCAACACCTCCGGTTTCAGAGATACGACACGCGGCTACTATGGCTCCCGCATGGATGCCTCATCGAGATAGGCACATTTCCACGTCGACTCTTTGGATCGATAATGACAAATGATCAACATGAGCTTTTCAAGAAGTTCTTGAAATTGAAACCTCAAGTCTTCAAAGGGTGCGTAATCAAGATGCTTATGATTTTCCTGGTTGATTGTCATGAGCTACTACACAAGATGGGGATAGTAGAACGGTTTGGCGTTGAGTTCGTAAGCTATCGCTTTCAAAGGAACGCCAAAATGTGGTGGCGATCACATGTCGAGTGTCAACCGACAGAGGCCACACCCATGACTTGGGCATCCTTCTCTACTCTGTTTATGGAGAAGTATATCCCAAGGACTTTGAGAGATAGAAAAAGGGATGAGTTCTTGAGTCTCGAGCAAGGTAGGATGACGGTTAACGCATATGAGGCTAAGTTTCGTGCTTTATCAAGGTATGCCACTCAACTCTGTTTCAGTCCACAAGAGCGGATTCGCCGGTTTGTGAAGGGGTTGAGATCAGAGTTGCGGATTTCGGCCTTACAGGTAGCGGCAACGGCAAAATCCTTCCAAGAGGTGGTAGACTTTGTGATAGAGGTGGAAGGAGTGAAGCCAGATGACCTCACCACAACTTCGACATCAAAAATGTTTCGAAAGGGAGGTGAGTTTAATAGTTCGTTACTAGAGGACAGACTTCTGGAGGCTACTCAGTTCGACCAATTCAGTCTTCACTACAGACTGTAGTTGGGGGACCACCTCAGACCGGTCAACACTTCTCTGAGAGACCTCCGCTTGACTCTAGAGAGTGTTATGGATGTGGGGAGACTGGACATATTAGGAGGAATTGTCCCAAACAAAGTTATAGACCCCCAATAGCTAGAGGTAGAGGTGGTCATGGTAGAGGCCGTTATTCTGGAGGACGTGGTGGTCGAGGTAATGGTGGTCACCAAAACGGCAGAGGTGATGGGCAAACTGGAGCCACTACATCACAACATGGTAGGGCAACGGACGACGAGCGATAGGGCCCATTGTTACGCTTTCCTGGGCGGTGCAGGCGGAGGCATCGATCTTTGTCATCACAGGTAATCTTTTGGTTTGTGATTGCATGGCTTCTGTATTGTTTGATCCTGGATCCACATTTTCTTATGTATCTTCCTCATTTGCTAATGGTCTAAATTTACATTGTGAATTACTTGATATGCCTATTCGTGTTTCTACTCCGGTGGGTGAGTCTGTGATAGTTGAAAAAGTGTATAGGTCTTGTTTGGTGACTTTTGTGGGAGCAACACTTATGTAGATTTGGTTATTCTAGAAATGGTTGACTTTGATGTAATTACAGGTATGACTTGGCTTTCTCGAATTTTGCGATCTTGGATTGTAATGCTAAAACGGTGACGTTAGCCAAGCCTGGGACAGATCCGTTAGTGTGGGAGGGTGACTACACTTCTAATCCGGTGCGTATCATATCCTTTCTTCGTGCTAAGAAAATGGTTAGTAAAGGGTGTTTAGCTTTCTTGGCCCATCTCAAGGATGACACTACCCAAGTACCTTAGATTGAGTCGGTTTCGGTAGTCCGTGAGTTTTTGGATGTGTTCCCTGCAGATCTTCCTGGTATGCCACCAGATAGGGATATTGACTTCTGTATTGATCTTGAACCGGGTACTCGCCCCATTTCTATACCCCCTTATAGAATGGCTCCCGCGGAGTTAAGGGAGTTAAAAGCCCAACTTCAAGAGTTGTTGAGCAAAGGCTTCATCAGACCAAGTGCATCTCCTTGGGGTGCTCCGGTTTTGTTTGTGAAGAAGAAGGATGGGAGTTTTCGGATGTGCATAGACTACAGACAACTAAACAAGGTAACCATAAAGAACAAGTATCCTCTTCCTCGCATTGATGACTTGTTCGATCAGTTACAAGGTGCTTGTGTCTTCTCTAAGATTGATTTGAGATCCGGTTATCATCAATTGAAAATACGAGCAACGGATGTGCCAAAGACCGCTTTTCGAACGAGGTATGGGCATTACGAATTTGTAGTGATGTCTTTTGGTCTTACGAATGCCCCTGCTGCGTTCATGAGCTTGATGAACGGGATTTTTAAGCCATATCTGGATCTCTTCGTGATCGTATTTATTGATGATATACTGATATACTCTAAGAGCAAGGAGGAACATGAAGAGCATTTGAGAATGGTATTGGAGACGTTGAGGGAGAAAAAGCTCTATGCCAAATTCTCTAAGTGTGAATTTTGGCTAGATGCAGTGTCCTTCTTGGGGCACGTAGTTTCTAAGGATGGAGTGATGGTAGATCCATCTAAGATTGAGACAGTGAAGAATTGGGTAAGACCCACTAATGTGTCAGAAATAAGGAGCTTTGTTGGGTTAGCTAGCTACTACCGCCGATTTGTCAAGGGATTCTCTTCTATTGCTTCCCGATTGACGAACTTGACTAAGCAGAATGTTCCATTTGTATGGTCGGACGAATGTGAAGAAAGCTTTCAGAAGCTCAAGACTTTGTTGACTACCGCACCTATCCTTACCTTGCCCGTAGAGGGTAAGAACTTCATCGCTTATTGTGATGCATCCTATTCTCGGTTTGGAGTGCGATACTAATGCAAGAGAAGAATGTGATTGATTATGCTTGAGGCAATTAAAAGTGCATGAACGTAACTATCCAACTCATGATTTGGAATTGGTCATGTAGTATTTGCATTAAAGCAATGGAGACACTATTTATATGGGGTTAAGTGTGAGGTCTACACGGATCATCGTAGCCTTCAAAGATGTCTTCACTCGTAAAGATTTGAACTTAAGACAGAGGAGATGGATGGAGTTACTAAAGGACTACGATATCACTATCTTGTATCATCCGGGAAGGCGAATGTTGTGGCGGATGCGTTGAGTAGAAAGGCGGGAAGCATGGGAAGTCTAGCTCACTTGCAAGCTTCTAGACGCCCATTGGCTAGAGAAGTGCAGATTTTGGCTAATGACCTTATGAGGTTAGAAGTAAATGAGAAGGGAGGATTGTTAGCTTGTGTGGAGGCAAGATCCTCCTTCCTTGACAAGATTAAGGGAAAGCAGTTTGATGATGAGAAACTAAGGCGAATCCAAGATAAAGTATTGCGAGGAGAGGCCAAAGAAGCGACAATCGATGAAGAAGGTGTTTTGAGAATCAAGGGAAGGGTATGTGTACCCCGAGTAGATGATTTGATCAACACTATTCTGACAGAGGCTCATAGTTCAAAGTATTCTATACATCCGGGTGCGACCAAGATGTACCGTGACTTAAAGCAACACTTTTGGTGGAGTAGAATGAAGCGTGATATTGTTGACTTTATTGCCAAGTGTCCAAACTGTCAACAAGTGAAATATGAACACCAAAGGCCCGGAGGAACACTTCAGAGAATGCCCATTCCGGAATGGAAGTGGGAAAGAATTGCTATGGACTTTGTGGTTGGTCTCCCAAGGACAATGGGTAAGTATGACTCCATTTGGGTGATTGTTGATAGGTTAACTAAATCTGCTCATTTCATTCCGGTAAAGGTGACTTACAATGCAGAAAAGTTAGCCAAGATCTATATTTCAGAAATCGTTCGATTGCATGGGATTCCACTATCCATCATATCAGATAGAGGTACGCAGTTTACTTCTAAGTTCGGAAAACATTGCATGCGATTGGGTACTAGGTTGGACCTTAGTATCTTGCGTTCCATCCTCGGACCGATGGTCGATCTGAGCGAACGATTCAAGTGTTGGAGGATATGCTTCGTGCATGTGTGATAGAGTTTGGTGGTCATTGGGATAGCTTCCTACCCTTAGCGGAGTTTTCGTACAATAATAGCTATCACTCAAGCATTGATATGGCCCCATTTGAAGCATTGTATGGGAGGAGATGTAGGTCTCCCATTGGTTGGTTTGATGCCTTTGAGGTTAGACCTTGGGGTACCGATCTTTTGAGGGATTCATTAGAGAAAGTGAAGTCTATTCAAGAAAAGCTTCTAGCGGCGCAAAGTAGGCAAAAAGAATATGCAGATCGAAAGGTTAGAGACTTAGAGTTCATGGAGGGTGAACAAGTATTGTTGAAGGTTTCACCAATGAAAGGGGTGATGCGGTTTGGCAAAAAAGGTAAGCTAAGTCCAAATTATATTGGACCATTTGAGGTACTAAAGCGAGTAGGGGAGGTGGCTTATGAATTAGCCTTGCCCCCAGGGCTGTCCGGAGTACATCCGGTATTTCATGTGTCCATGTTGAAAAGATACCATGGAGATGGAAACTACATCATCCGTTGGGATTCAGTTTTACTTGATGAGAACTTGTCATATGAGGAGGAGCCTGTTGCTATATTAGATAGGGAGGTTCGCAAGTTGAGGTCGAGAGAAATTGCATCCATCAAAGTTCAATGGAAGAATCGACCGGTTGAAGAGGCTACTTGGGAGAAGGAGGCAGATATGCAAGAAAAATACCCACATCTGTTTACAGATACAGGTACTCCTTTTTGCCATTGTTTTTCTTCTTTTGATCGTTCGGGGATGAACGATGGGTAAATTGGTATCTATTGTAACGACCTGTTTAGTCGTTTTGAGCGTGATTGAAGTGCAGGAAAAAGCGGTGGGGCGGACGGGTGCCACGACGGACCGTCGTGATCACGACGGCCCGTCGTGAAGTTTTCGTTCCATGACACTTAGAATTCTTAAATTGGGTACTGAAAATCGACTCTCTGAACTTCGTAACGAAATGGCAGAACGGACCGTCACATCCACGACGGACGGTCGTGAGTTCCCGTTGCAAAACACTTCAACTTTTGAGAATTTGGTACAAGAAACGAGTTTCTGACCGTCAGGACGGAGGGCAGGACGGACCGTCACAGGGGTGACGGGCCGTCACAGCCCACCTGGAGCCTGGGGAGGTTGCGACGGCCACCGNGACGGACCGTCGCGAGTACGCCACGTCGCACAAAGTTGCGCCAATCCCAGGCAGTTTAGGATTTCTTTCCTCGTTTTAAGGGACGTTTTGGACTATTCTTTCCTTAATTATAAAGTTTGAGGGTTATTATTAATAAATCTAATTACTTGGGGGTTAAAATAGGTAACCTTAAGTTAATTAGTGGGTCATTATTACCATCTTTCATTCTTAATTATATATGAATTAGGGTAAAAGAAAGAGGGTTTGAATAAAACAAAAGAGAAAGAACAAGAGAGAGAAAAGAGAAACGAATTGAGGGAGATTGAACGAGAAGAACAAAGCTTGGGAGAATTCTTGTTGATTCCAATTCTTCGGTGGAGGTAGGTTATGGTTTTTATGCTATTCGTAGTAAACTCTTAATAGCGAATGATATGTATTGGTAGTATTGTAAACCCTTCTATATTCTTAATTGTATGCTTGCATGAATGTGATTATGTAATTGTGATATAATAAGCATGATGAAGCTATTGAATCCCAAATCTTGAAAGAAACTTTAATCTACTTATTAATGATAATGCCTTGGTATAAAAGAAGGCTCGATGAATTAAAGCGATGGGATTGATGATGCCTTGGTATAGAGAAGGCTTGATGAACGGATATAATGAGATTAGTGGATCGGAGTGTCACGTTCTGACACATAGTATTAGTGGATCGGAGTGTCACGTTCCGACACATAGTATTAGTGGGACGGGTGTCACGAACCGACACGTAGTATTAGGGGATCGGGTGTCACGAACCGACACGTAGAATTAGGGGATCGGAGTGTCACGTACCGACACATATTATTAGGGGATCGGGTGTCACGAACCGACACGTAGTATTAGGGGATCGGGTGTCACGAACCGACACGTAGAATTAGGGGATCGGAGTGTCACGTACCGACACATAGTAGTAGGGGATCGGAGTGTCACGTACCGACACAAGAGGAAGAAAGATGATGAATCTTGAAAGATGATAATATACTCAACTTAATAAACTTAATTCCCAAATGAGTATGGTATTGAGGCTTGAGTCCTCATGGATGAACTTGATGGTACTTATTGATGATTATAGTACTTGTTGTTGCTACATGCTGAGTTTTATAGTTGATTTATGATATTACTTGATATATGCTGTTCTCTATTTTGAGTTGGCCGATGATATTTACTCAGTACTTGTGGTTGTACTGACCCCCTACTTTTATGTTTTCTACTTTGTTATTTGTGCAATGCAGCAAACGTTCCGTCAACTTCAACTCAACAGTAGATCTAGCCAGTCTTCACTACCTTCGGAAATTCAGGGTGAGCTAATGCGTCTAGCTTGGACTGGGTCTTCTTCTTCAAGTCTTGATGCCTTGAACTTCCGGCATGGACTAGCTAGTAGTTGTTTTAGCTTCTTAGACAGTTTTAGTTTAGAAATTTTGAGATAGATGTTCTTGTGATGATGACTTCCAGATTTTGGGGATAATAATAATAGTTTTGAATTGTTTTATTAATGAGTTTAAGTCTTCCGCATTACTTTATGATGATATTACATTGAAATGTTAAGGTTTAGATTGGTTGGTTCGCTCACATAGGAGGGTAAATGTGGGTGCCAGTCGCGATCGGTTTTGGGTCGTGACAAGTATATACCAAGTAATATCATAAAATCAACTATGATACTCAACATGTAGCAACAACAAGTACTATATCATTAACAACTACCGTCAAGTTCACAGATGAGGACTCAAGCCTCAATACCATACTCATTTGGGAATTAGATTCATTAGATTGAGTATATTAACATCTTTCAAGATTCATTATCTTTATTTCTCTTATGTCGGTACGTGACACTCCGCTCCCTCATACTCTTTAATCCTCTTGTGTCGGTACGTGACACTCCGATCCCCTGCTACTATGTGTCGGGACGTGACACTCCGATCCCCTAATTCTACGTGTCGGTTCGTGACACCCGATCCCCTAAATCTACGTGTCGGTTCGTGACACCCGATCCCCTAAATCTACGTGTCGGTTCATGACACCCGGTCCCCCTAATACTACGTGTCGGTTCGTGACACCCGATCCCTTAATTCTATGTGTTGGAACGTGACACTCTGATCCAATAATCTCATTAAGTTCTTTCATCAAGCCTCCTCTTATACCAAGGCATTATCATTCTCATTATGTAGTTCATCAAGCCTTCTCTCATACCAAGGCATTATCATTAACGAAGAGATTAGGGTTTTGCAAGATTTGGGATTCAATAACTTCATCATGCTTATATAATCACAATTATATAATTACATTCATGCAAGCATACAATTAAGCACATAGCAGGGTTTACAATATTATCAATACATATCATTCGCTATTAAGAGTTTACTACGAATATCGTAAGAGAAACCATAACCTACCTCCACCGAAGATTCGTGATCAAGCAAGCAATTTCCCAAGCTTTGTTTCTCCCTTCTCGTTCGTTTCTCCCTCTTTCTCTTTGTTCTTTCTATTTTTCTTATTCAAACCCTCTTTCTCTTACCCTAATTAGCATGTAATTAAGAATAAAAGATGGCAATAATAACCCACTAATTAACTTAAGGTTACCTCTTTTAACCCCCAAGTAATTAGACTTATTAACCTTAACCCTCTAACTTTATAATTAAAGTAGGAATAGTCCAAAACGTCCCTTAAAACGTGTAAAGAAATCCGACCCAGACTGGGATTACGCAACCTGTGACGGCCCGTCGTGCCTGCGACGGTCCGTCCTGCAGGTCGTCGCAAGGTTCAGAGACTCAATTTCCACCAAAGAGTCTGTGACGGCCTGTCGTGCCTACGACGGTCCGTCCTGCACTTCCGTCACGACGTTCAGAGAATCGTTCCCTGTACCAACTTTTCAAGAGTTGAAGTGTTTTGAAACGAGAGCTCACGACGGTTCATCGTACCTGTGACGGTCCGTCCTGCAGGTCCGTCACAGAGTTCAGAGAGTTGATTTCAGTACCCAATTTCAGAATTTCTAAGTGTTTTGAAACGAGACCCTGCGACGGTCCGTCGTGCCCATGACGGTCCGTCGTGGGGTCCGTCATCTCAGCCAGTTTTTCAGAAATAAAATCTGCTGCTCAAAACGACTAAACAGGTCGTTACATTATGTTATCTTCAATAGATTAAATTGATATAGATTTCTTACCAAAAAAAGTGGCAACTAAGACTAGTTACCTTAGTTGAAAGATTTTTGTCATCTCAATCTCAATTATAATATAAGGGTGCCTTTGGTGTAAAGGAAAATGTTTTCTAATTTTTTCATGTTTGATTGGGTTAAATTTTTTGAAAAATATTTTCGAAATGAACTCATTTTTCTCAAATTTAAGGAAAAAGACTTCCCTTTATGACTTGAGAAAAATATTTTCTAAAAGTCTCTTCCAACTTCATATTTTTTTTTGACAAAATCAATTTATTTTGTCTCTGCACTCAAACCAGCTCTCCCCACCCCCTAAAAAAACAATTTGAAGCTAGTTTTTTAAGATATCTTTTTAACTTCAACTTTTTTTACCGCAGCCTCACCTATCCCCCTACCACAACACCCCCCATAAAAAAAGTTCTTTTTACAAGCTTTTTCTAATTTCAATTTTAAATATTTTACTCCCCCCCTCAACCCTTCCCTAGCCTCCCTCGCCCATCAGCCCCCCTACCAACCCCCCACTCCTTTAAAAAATTGGTTTTATTTTTAAAAAGTGAAAAGACTCTAATATGCCATTGAACTTTCAGAAAAAGGCTCATTTATGCCATCAGTTAAAAGTTTGGCTCATTTATGCCAATATCGTTAAAGAAATGGCTCATTCATATCATTATTTTTTAACTGTGGTTTTGCAAAATCATTTTTGACACATAGCTAATTGTAATTTTGCCACATCAACAATTTTTTTAATAAAAATATCAAAAATAATAATTCAATTTTTATTTAAAATTTTAATTTTTTTAATTAAAAAAATTGATGATGTGACCGAATTATAATTGACCACATCATCAATTTATTTAATAAAAAAAAAATTAATTTATTTTTTTTCAGAATCACGATTTTTTATTAAAAATTTAATGACGTATTCGAATTATAATTGGTCACGTGTCAAAAATGGTTTCGCTAAACCGCTGTTAAAAAGAATGGCATGAATGAGACTTATCTTTAATGGTAATGGCATAACTGAACCATACTTTTAACTGATATCATAAATGAGCTTTTTAAAAAGTTCGATGCCATATTTGAGACTTTACCTTTTAAAAAATGCTTCTACTATAATTTTTTTTTCTACACACAAACCAAACATGAGAAAATAAGTCAAAAATTGACTTTTTTTTTCCAGGAAAACAGTTTCTAGAATAACATTTTCCATCAAAAATATTTTCCTTCATACCAAACATTTTGTAGGAAAACATTTGATAAACAATTCATTAAATCTATACTATGATTTCTCCTAATATTTTTTATATTTCAATATCCTTCCATCCATCCATCGATATATCTATCAGTCAATCAATCAATCTTCTTCATATCTATCCATTCATCCATATTATATATATATATATATATATATATATATATATATATATATATATATATATATATATATATATATATATATATATATATATATATATATATATATATATATATATATATATTTCGATAAATTGGTTTTTTCAATTCTGAAAATGATTTTTTAAATTCGTTAAAATTTATAGTTGTACAATCTTATTCAGTACTCCTTCACTCTCTTGTTCTATTATGTAAATATCATATTAGTTTCTAGTTTTAACATCCTTTTTTTTATGGACTCTGTCCATTCATGAATCTATTATTACTGTTCATCTCTTTCTCTTAGCCTTTGTTCTTAAAAGTAATCTTCTTTAACCACACCACGGATTTGGTTATTCATAGTTCTTTTCTCAGAATGGCATAACTAACCATTCAAAATGTCTTTCAGGACAGTTTACAAGATAAATTAGAAAAAAGTAATAATATAATGACACAAATACAAGATAATGATAGTGAAATATCTGAGTTAGAAATAAAGATCTAGAATCCCTTATAACCCAAACAGTAGAAATATTACTTAAACAAAAACAAGAAAAAGATAAACATATAAACCCATTTAAGAACAAAGGCTAAGAGAAAGAGATGAACATAAATAATTGATACAGATAAAGATATACAAATCTTTCAACAAAATCAATTAAATTTATTAAATCCAAAAGTTTTATATAATACAAACTCAAAATCTCAACTATATAGACATTATAGAGAAGAACAATTATCAGTATTAGGAAAAAACTCTGTATCTTTACCACTCATAAACTCTGAATCTGTAAAAGAAATAAACTTGTTAAAAAAGACTTACTATTTTTATTTAATCCTAAAGTCGTTGGGTAATAATATTCATAAAACATTTTTATTCTTTTATTGTAATTATCTATAACACTACTAATATGTTGTAATTCCCATTTTAAAGCATTTACATATTCTTAGTTATTTATAGTTTTTTCGAAATAAAAGGCGTTTGGTATAAAAAATTCGTTTTCGTATATATATATGCTTCTATATATTTTTCTGTTCTTTGTAATCTTTTCTTTTGTTCAGGATGGAAAACCCTGTATATCTGTCTGAGTTTGTACATCTTGTTTAATCTTACCTTTGCTTTCCATTCTTTGGAGTATTTCTCTGAGCTTGACATTTTCTTGCATTAGGGCTTCATTTCTCAAATTTAGACTTTTGAATGCTTCGGTCATGGATGAGCAATGATCACAAAATATTACTTTATCTGTGTCTTTTTGGATGTTGTATTGTGGGGTTTTATCTGGGTTTTGTCTAAGGGCTGGAGAAATATAGTAATTTGGTCCTAATAAATCTCTAGCATAGTCTAAAGCTTATGTAAAATCATTAAAACCTTCAAAGAGAGGTTTTTGAAAACGTTTAATAGAGTCTAAAACTTCTATCCATGTCTGAAAAACACCATTTGTTTTACCATGAATTACTACATAATATTTAAATCTATTTTCTTTATTTTTACTAGTAAAATAATATCCTAAAGCATTTAAAACTGCAATTACCTATTTAGTGTCTTTTTTATTATGAGCTATCCATATATTGTCTATGAGGCATGTTTGCTATTTGTCTAATTGACAGTTAGATAAATGTCTGAATGTCCAGTTAGACTGCTCGTATGCTATTAAATTTTGTTGTCCAAACTGCAGTCTTTCTATTCTAACATCATCAATTTTATCTAGAGGTTTAAAATGCAAATTTGCTAACATTGTCTGTTTGTAAGAGTCTGCCAAACCTGCGGTTAAAGGTTGAATCCTTTTACCTTTGTCTGATAATAGAGGTCTCTTTAACCCGAATGGCATAACTAACCATTCAAAATGTCCTTCAGGACAGGTAAAGGTTGTCCATTCTATACTATCTGGGTGCATTTTTATTTGCCAATATCCTGACTTACAATCAAATTTTCTAAATACTGTTTTTCCTTGGATTCTATTTACTAATTCTGTTTTGTCTGGTAATTTATAACCGTCTGTTCTAGTATTATCATTTAATCTTTTGTAATTTATAACCATTCTAGCTTTTCCTCTAACTATTTCACTATGATTTCTTACCATAAATGCTGCAGATCTATGTTTTGAAGTAGATCTTCTTATTACTCCTAATTCTATCTTTAATTTGTATTTTAAAATCTTCTTGATCTTGATTTGTAGCTTCTATTGAGGCTGTTTTTATCATATATTCTGGGTTTATTATATCTAACTTACATACTATTTGATTATTTTCTCAATGTTTTAATGGTTTTTCTCCTATTATTTCTATTTGATCTAAAAGTTTTACTATATTATCAAGATCTCATTGGTTCTTTATTTGTCCTATTTGCTGAATTCCCGTCTTAAAATTATATAATTCTGTTTCTATTTCTATTAGAACATAGTTTTTATTAACTATCTCTTCTTTTTTATCTATCTCTAGTATATTCTCGTATAATGTATTACATTCCGTTTTAGTACATTGTATATTATTTTCACAAATCTCGCAACATTTTTCTTTATGTCTTACTTTAGTTTCAATTTTATTAGTTAATACCGAAGTATAAGTAATATTTTTCATGAAAAGTATCCCATCTTTCGTTATTAAAGTTCCTCCTTTATTGCATAGTATAAAATCTAGTCCTAACACAAAATCTACTCTTATATCTAAATCTCTTACCCATATTTTATCCATCTTATAGGTAGGTTTATAGAATTTTGAACAAGTATTTAAAAAATTTATTTGTGCTTTATCTATGTAGTATATATATATATATTATGTGTTCCATCCATTTGCATAGCTGCAAGTGGTTTTTCTAAAGTTTTTATTAATTCTGGAGGTACAAATTTATTATTTAAAATACTTTTGGTACATCCTGAATCTATTAATAGTAAAGTCTGTATTTCATATTTTCCAATTTGAAGTTTTGCTAATATTTTAACAGTATTTATATTTTTATCTTCATTACATATTAAAGTATTAGATTCTTCATTCATTAATTCTTGATTATCTAGTTGTAGTTCTTGTTCAATATTTTTTCCTTTTTCTAATCTTACTATTCTTTCTTCTAATTCTTTAACTTTTGCTTCTAATACTAATACATTTAAATTTATTAGAGGTTCATTTGTATGTACCTCTTTTCTTTTCTGAGTTATTACTGCTAATTGTGTTTCTATACAACTTATACATCCTTCTATAAAACATTTATTACATTTAGCTCTTTTATATTTACTTGGATACCATTTACACCAATTACATGGATTAGTGTCTAATCCTGTATCTTTTTCAAAATTATGTTCACATTCTATTATATTCATAAAATTAATTTTTAGGTCATCTATTTTAAATTTTCTATTCCTATTTCATTAATTAATTCTTCTCCTTCTAAATTAGAAGAATCTTCCTCTCCTTCTGAATTAGAAGAATCTTCTTCTTTGTTATTCTCATCTATATCAATACTTACTATAGAGTAGATGCTTTCATTATCTAACATATATTCATCTACATTTAATAATGCTTCGTTAAATTCTTCTACTAATTGAGCATTTCTAGTCTTAGCATTATATCTTTTTGGACAAGTATTTGCTAGATGTTCTATACTCCCACATGTAAAACATTCTAATTTTTTTTTTATAATTTCTATCTGTTATATATTTTCTATATCCTTTTTTATTATATCTCTTATTGTGTTGTAGGTTATATTTCTTATACTTTTTCTTTTTATATTGATTTTTATCATAATTTTGGGTTGTATATATTATATCTTTACAGAAATTCATTTCATTTTGCTTTAATTGTTTTTGTATTTGTAAATTAGTACATTTTTCTTGTAATATTTCCATTATATGTTGTATTCTATGTCCTATTGACCATTTTGATTGAGGGTTTTGTGCTACTCCTTCTCTTTTAGTCCATCTTTCTTCTATTTCTCTTCCTAAAGCTCCTGTGTCACGACCCAAAACCGAGCCGCGAATGGCACCCACACTTACCCTCCTATGTGAGCGAACCAACCAATCTAACCCTTAACATTTCAACGTATATCAACAGAAAGTAATGCGGAAGACTTAAACTCATTAATAAAAACAATTCAAAACTAATATTATCATCCCCAAAATCTGGAAGTCATCACCACAAGAACATCTACCTTCTAATTACTAAACTAAGAGTATCTAAGAAAGCAAAAACAAGTAAAAGCTAATCCATGCCGGAAGTTCAAGGCATCAAGACTTGAAGAAGAAGACCCAGTCCAAGCTAGAAGCATTAGCTCACCCTGAATATCCGGTATGACGACGACTGGCTAGAATCACTGTTGAATTGAAGACGACGGAGTATTTGCTGCACTCCACAAATAACAAGAAGAAAACATAAAAGTAGGGGTCAGTACAAACCACGGGTACTGAGTAGATATCATCGGCCAACTCAAAATAGAGAACAGTATATATATCAAGTAATATCATAAATCAACTATAAAACTCAACATGTAGCAACAACAAGTACTATAATCATCAATAAGTACCATCAAGTTCATCAATGAGGGCTCAAGCCTCAATACCATACTCATTTGGGAATTAAGTTTATTAAGTTGAGTATATTATCATCTTTCAAGATTCATTATCTTTCTTCCTCTTGTGTCGGTACGTGACACTCCGATCCCCTACTACTATGTGTCGGTACGTGACACTCCGATCCCCTAATTCTACGTGTCGGTTCGTGACACCCGATCCCCTAATACTACGTGTCGGTTCGTGACACCCGATCCCCTAATTCTACATGTCGGTTCGTGACACCCGATCCCCTAATAATATGTGTCGGTACGTGACACTCCGATCCCCTAATTCTACGTGTCGGTTCGTGACACCCGTCCCACTAATACTATGTGTCGGAACGTGACACTCCGATCCACTAATACTATGTGTCGGAACGTGACACTCCGATCCACTAATCTCATTCTATCAATTCATCAAGCCTTCTCTATACCAAGGCGTCATCAATCCCATTACTTTAAATCATCAAGCCTTCTTTTATACCAAGGCATCATCATTAATAACGTAGATTAAAGTTTCTTTTCAAGATTTGGGATTCAATAGCTTCATCATGCTTGTTTATTCACAATTACATAATCATATTCATGCAAGCATACAATTAAGCATATAGAGGGGTTTACAATACTATCAATACATATCATTCACTATTAAGAGTTTACTACAAATATCGTAAGAGAAACCATAACCTACCTCCACCGAAGAATTGCGATCAACAAGCTATCTTCTCAAAATCCTTGCTATCCTCTTCGTTTCTCTCTCTCTCTACTCGTTCTCTTTCTTTTTCTTTCTCTCTTTGTTCTTTCTTATTTTTCTTATTCAAACCCTCTTACTTTTACCCTAATTAACATATAATTAAGTGTAAAAGATGGCAATAATAACCCACTAGTTAACTTAAGGTTACCTCTTTTAACCCCCAAGTAATTAGACTTATTAACATTAACCCACCACTTTATAATTAAAGCAGGAAATAGTCCAAAACGCCCCTTAAATAAATTAATGCAATCCGACCCACTGGGATTGCGTGGCAGTGGCGGACGTCGTCGTACTGCGACGGTCCGTCCTGCTGTCCGTCACATGCTACAGAAACTCGATTTTAAGTGAATGGCCTATGACGGGCCGTCGAGCCTGCGACGGTCCGTCCTGCCACTCCGTCAAGAAGTTCAGAGAGTCAATTTTCAGTACCCAATTTCAGAATTTCTAAGTGTTTTGAAACGAGACCCTGCGACGGTCCGTCGTGCCCATGACGGTCCGTCGTGGGGTCCGTCGTTTCAGCCAGTTTTTCAGAAATAAAATCTGTTGCTCAAAATGACTAAACAGGTCGTTACAATAGATACCAATTTACCCATCGTTCGTCCCCGAACGATCACAAGAAGAAAAACAAGGGTGAGAAGGAGTACCTGAATCTTTAAACAGATGTGGGTATCTTTCTTGCATATCTGCCTCCTTCTCCCAAGTGGCTTCTTCAACCGGTCGATTCTTCCGTTGCACCTTGATGGATGCAATCTCTCTTGACCTCAACTTGCGAACTTCTCTATCTAAAATAGCAACAGGCTCCTCCTCATAAGACAAATTTTCATCAAGCAGAACTGAATCCCAACGGATAATGTAGTTTCCATCCCCATGGTATCTTTTCAACATAGACACATGGAATACCGGATGCACCCCGGACAACCCTGGAGACAAGGCTAACTCATAAGCCACCTGCCCTACTCGCTTAAGTACTTCGAAGGGACCAATATACCTTGGGCTTAGTTTACCTCTTTTACCAAACCGCATCACCCCTTTCATTGGTGAAACTTTAAACAAGACTTGTTCACCCTCCATGAACTCTAAGTCTCTAACCTTTCGATCTGCATATTCTTTTTGTCTACTTTGCGCCACTAGAAGCTTTTCTTGAATAGACTTCACTTTTTCTATCGAATCCCTCAAAAGGTCAGTACCCCAAGGCCTAACCTCAAATGCATCAAACCAACCAATGGGAGACCTACATCTCCTACCATACAATGCTTCAAATGGAGCCATATCAATGCTTGAGTGATAGCTATTATTGTATGAAAACTCCGCTAAGGGTAAGAAGCTATCCCAATGGCAACCAAACTCTATCACACATGCACGAAGCATATCTTCCAACACTTGAATCGTTCTCTCAGACTGACCATCGGTCTGAGGATGGAACGCAATACTAAGGTCCAACCTAGTACCCAATTCCGCATGCAATGTTTTCAAAAACTTAGAGGTGAACTGTATACCTCTATCTGATATAATGGAGAGTGGAACCCCATGCAATCAAACGATTTCTGAGATATAGATCTTGGCTAACTTCTCGGCACTGTAAGTCACCTTGACTGGAATGAAATGAGCAGATTTAGTTAACCTATCAACAATCACCCAAATAGAGTCATACTTACCCATTGTCTTTGGAAGACCAACCACAAAATCCATTGCAATTCTCTCTCACTTCCATTCAGGAATGGGCATTCTCTGAAGTGTTTCTCCGGGCCGTTGGTGTTCATACTTTACTTGTTGACAGTTTGGACATTTAGCAATAAAGTCAACAATATCACGCTTCATTCTACTCCACCAAAAGTGTTGCTTTAGGTCACGGTACATCTTGGTCGCACCCGGATGTATCGAATACCTTGAACTATGAGCCTCTGTCAGAATAGTGTTGATCAAATCATCGACAGGGGGTACACATACCCTTCCCTTGATTCTCAAAACACCTTCCTCATCGATTTGTGCTTCCTTAGCCTCTCCTCGCAATACTTTATCTTGGATTCGCCTTAGTTTCTCATCATCAAACTGTTTTCCCTTAATTTTTTCAAGAAAAGAAGATCTTGACTCCACACTAGCCAACAATCCTCCCTTCTCATATACTTCTAACCTCATGAAGTCGTTAGCTAGAGTCTGAACCTCTCTAGCCAATGGACGTCTAGAAACTTGCAAGTGGGCTAGACTTCCCATGCTTCCCGCTTTTCTACTTAAAGCATCTGCCACAACATTCGCTTTTCCCGTATGATACAAGATAGTGATATCGTAGTCCTTTAGTAACTCCATCCATCTCCTCTGTCTTAAGTTCAAATCTTTCTGAGTAAAGACATACTGAAGGCTACGATGATCCGTGTAGGCCTCACACTTAACCCCATATAAATAGTGTCTCCATTGCTTTAATGCAAACACTACCGCATCCAATTCCAAATCGTGGGTCGGATAGTTACGTTCATGCACCTTTAATTGCCTTGAAGCATAAGAAATCACACTCTTCTCTTGCATTAGTACTGCACCCAAACCAGAATAGGATGCATCACAATAAACAATGAAGTTCTTACCTTCCACGGGCAATGTGAGAATGGGTGCGGTAGTCAACAACGTCTTAAGCTTCTGAAAGCTTTCCTCACATTCGTCCGACCATACAAATGGAACATTCTGCTTAGTCAAGTTCGTCAATTGGGAAGCAATAGAAGAGAATCCCTTGACAAATCGACGGTAGTAGCTAGTTAACCCAACAAAGCTCCTTATTTCTGACACATTAGTGGGTCTCACCCAATTCTTCACTATCTCAATCTTAGATGGATCTACCATCACTCCATCCTTAGAAACCACGTGCCCCAAGAAGGACACTGCATCTAGCCAAAACTCACACTTAGAGAATTTGGCATAAAGCCTTTTCTCCCTCAACTTTTCCAATACAATTCTCAAATGCTCCTCATGTTCCTTCTTGCTTTTAGAGTATATCAGTATATCATCAATAAACACGATCACAAAGAGATCCAAATATGGCTTAAAAATCCCATTCATCAAGCTCATGAAAGCAGCGGGGGCATTCGTAAGACCAAAAGACATCACCACAAATTCGTAATGCCCATACCTCGTTTGAAAAGCAGTCTTTGGCACGTCCGTTGCCCGTATTTTCAATTGATGATAACCAGATCTCAAGTCAATCTTAGAGAAGACACAAGCACCTTGTAACTGATCGAACAAGTCATCAATGCGAGGAAGAGGATACTTGTTCTTAATAGTTACCTTATTCAGTTGTCTGTAGTCTATGCACATTCGAAAACTCCCATCCTTCTTCTTCACAAACAAAACCGGAGCACCCCAAGGAGATGCACTTGGTCTGATGAAGCCTTTGCTCAACAACTCTTGAAGTTGGGCCTTTAACTCTCTCAACTCTGCGGGAGCCATTCTATAAGGGGGTATAGAAATGGGGCGAGTACCCGGTTCAAGATCAATACAGAAGTCAATATCCCTGTCTGGTGGCATACTAGGAAGATCTGCAGGGAACACATCCAAAAACTCACGGACTACTGAAACCGAATCAATCGAGGGTACTTGAGTAGTGTCATCCTTGAGATGGGCCAAGAAAGCTAAACACCCTTTACTAACCATTTTCTTAGCACGAAGAAAGGAGATGATACGCACCGGATTGGAAGTGTAGTCACCCTCCCATACTAACGGATCTGTCCCAGTCTTGGCTAACGTCACCGTTTTAGCATTACAATCCAAGATCGCAAATTGCGGAGAAATCCAAGTCATACCCAGAATTACATCAAAATCAACCATTTCTAAGATAACCAAATATACATAAGTGTTGCTCCCCACAAAGTTCACCAAACAAGACCTATATACCTTTTCAACTACCACAGACTCACCCACCGGAGTAGAAACACGAATGGGCATATCTTGTAATTCACAATGTAAATTTAGACCGTTAGCAAATGAGGAATATACATAAGAAAACGTGGATCCAGGATCAAACAATACAAAAGCCATGCAATCACAAACCAGAAGATTACCTGTGATGACAGCATCAGATGTCTCCGCCTCCGATCTCCCAGGGAAAGCATAACAATGGGCCCTTTCGTTTGTTTGTCCGTTGCCCCTACCATGTTGTGATGTAGTGGCTCCAGTTTGCCCATCACCTCGGCCGTTTTGGTGACCACCATTTCCTCGACCACCACGTCCTCCAGAAAAACGGCCTCTACCATGACCACCTCTACCTCTAGCTATTGGGGGTCTATAACTCTGTTTTGGACAATTTCTCCTAATATGTCCAGTCTCCCCACATCCATAACACTCTCTGGAGTCAAGCATAAGTCTCTCGGAGAAGTGTTGACTTGTCTGAGGTGGTCCCCCAACTACAGTCTGTAGTGAACACTGAATTGGTCGGACTGAGTAACTTCCCGAACCCTATCCTCTAGTGTAAGAACCATTAAACTCACCTCCCTTTCAAAAACTTTTTGATGTCGATGTCGTGGTGAAGTCGTCTGGCTTCACTCCTTCCACTTCTATCACAAAGTCTACCACCTCTTGGAAGGATTTTGCCGTTGCCGCTATCTGTAAGGCTGAAATCCGCAATTCTGACCTCAACCCCTTCACAAACCGGTGAATCCGCTCTTGTGGACTGAAGCAAAGTTGCGTGGCATATCTTGATAGTGCGTGAAACCTAGCCTCATAAGCATTAACCGACATCCTACCTTGCTCTAGGCTCAAGAACTCATCCCTTTTTCTATCCCTCAAAGTCCGGGGAATATACTTCTCCATAAACAAGCTAGAGAATGAGGCCCAAGTCATAGGTGGTGCCTCTGTTGGTTGACACTCTAAATGTGACCGCCACCACATTTTGGCGTTTCCTTGAAACTGATAAGTCACAAACTCAACACCGAACCGTTCTACTATACCCATTTTGTGTAGTAGCTCATGACAGTCAACTAGAAAATCGTAGGCATCCTCAGTTCGACCTCAAGACCGGAAGTTTCAATTTCAAGAACTTCTTGAAAAGCTCATGCTGATCATTTGTCATGATAGGCCCTGTAGTCACCCAAGGAACACTGCCTATCTCCAATGAGGCATCCATGCGGGGGGCCCCAGCAGTGGCATGACGAACCTCTGAAACCGGAGGTGTTGGTGCGAGAAACCACCGGAGGTGCTCGACCGATCAGATAACCCGCTAAGATAAGCGAGAACCTGATTGATCATCTCTGGGGTAGGTTGGGGTGGCATTTCCTCATTCTGTACTTGCTCATTCGCCCCATCCTCCCCCTCTCTTACCACTTCCTCAGTCGGTGGAGGAGTCACCGCCCTAGCATCAGATGGACTAGGTGCTCGTCCTCTTCCTCTAGAGGACGTCCTCCCACGACCTCTACCACGGCCTCTTGCCGTTGTTCTTCCTCGAGCCACAGCCCCAGTGGCTAGCTCAGATGTTTCTTGTCCTGCCGGTGTTGGTGTTGGCGCGGTCATTGCTCTGGTTCTAACCATCTGCGAAATAGAGTGAAGATGGTCAGATACCAATTTGTATCACCTAGATACCAATTGGATTCAAGTAGTAGCACGAAAGAAAGAAAGAAAGAATGGAATTTTCCTAAAGTCTTATAGCCTCTCAAAGAAAAGTAAAGGCGTCCCCCTACCGTTCCATAAGACTCTACTAGACTCGTTCTTGTGTGATGAGACCAACGAACCTAATGCTCTGATACCAAGTTTGTCACGACCCAAAACCGAGCCGCGACTGGCACCCACACTTACCCTCCTATGTGAGCGAACCAACCAATCTAACCCTTAACATTTCAACGTATATCAACAGAAAGTAATGCAGAAGACTTAAACTCATTAATAAAAACAATTCAAAACTATTATTATCATCCCCAAAATCTGGAAGTCATCACCACAAGAACATCTACCTTCTAATTACTAAACTAAGAGTATCTAAGAAGCAAAAACAAGTAAAAGCTAGTCCATGCCGGAAGTTCAAGGCATCAAGACTTGAAGAAGAAGACCCAGTCCAAGCTAGAAGCATTAGCTCACCCTGAATATCTGGTATGACGACGACTGGCTAGAATCACTGTTGAATTGAAGACGACGGAACGTTTGCTGCACTCCACAAATAACAAGAAGAAAACATAAAAGTAGGGGTCAGTACAAACCACGGGTACTGAGTAGATATCATCGGCCAACTCAAAATAGAGAACAGTATATATATAAAGTAATATCATAAATCAACTATAAAACTCAACATGTAGCAACAACAAGTACTATAATCATCAATAAGTACCATCAAGTTCATCCATGAGGGCTCAAGCCTCAATACCATACTCATTTGGGAATTAAGTTTATTAAGTTGAGTACATTATCATCTTTCAAGATTCATTATCTTTCTTCCTCTTGTGTCGGTACGTGACACTCCGATCCCCTACTACTATGTGTCGGTACGTGACACTCCGATTCCCTAATTCTACGTGTCGGTTCGTGACACCCGATCCCCTAATACTACGTGTCGGTTCGTGACACCCGATCCCTTAATTGTACGTGTCGGTTCGTGACACCCGATCCCCTAATAATATGTGTCGGTACGTGACACTCCGATCCCCTAATTCTACGTGTCGGTTCGTGACACCCGTCCCACTAATACTATGTGTCGGAACGTGACACTCCGATCCACTAATACTATGTGTCGGAACGTGACACTCCGATCCACTAATCTCATTCTATCAATTCATCAAGCCTTCTCTATACCAAGGCATCATAAATCCCATTACTTTAAATCATCAAGCCTTCTTTTATACCAAGGCATCATCATTAATAACGTAGATTAAAGTTTCTTTTCAAGATTTGGGATTCAATAGCTTCATCATGCTTGTTTATTCACAATTACATAATCATATTCATGCAAGCATACAATTAAGCATATAGAGGGGTCTACAATACTATCAATACATATCATTCACTATTAAGAGTTTACTACGAATCTCGTAAGAGAAACAATAACCTACCTCCACCGAAGAATTGCGATCAACAAGCTATCTTCTCAAAATCCTTGCTATCCTCTTCGTTTCTCTCTTTCTCTACTCGTTCTCTTTCTTTTTCTGTCTCTCTTTGTTCTTTCTTATTTTTCTTATTCAAACCCTCTTTCTTTTACCCTAATTAACATATAATTAAGTGTAAAAGATGACAATAATAACCCACTAGTTAACTTAAGGTTACCTCTTTTAACCCCCAAGTAATTAGACTTATTAACATTAACCCACCACTTTATAATTAAAGCAGGAAATAGTCCAAAACGCCCCTTAAATAAATTAACAGAAATCCGACCCACTGGGATTGCGTGGCCGTGACGGGCGTCGTGGTTCGCGACGGTCCGTCTGTCTGTCCGTCACATGCTACAGAAACTCGATTTTAAGTGAATGGCCTGTGACGGGCCGTCGAGCCTGCGACGGTCCGTCCTGCCACTCCGTCACGAAGTTCAGAGAGTCGATTTTCAGTACCCAATTTCAGAATTTCTAAGTGTTTTGAAACGAGACCCTGCGACGGTCTGTCGTGCCCATGACGGTCCGTTGTGGGGTCCGTCGTTTCAGCCAGTTTTTCAGAAATAAAATCTGTTGCTCAAAACGACTAAACAGGTCGTTACATCCTGGTAGTTTGTTAAATAATTTTTTACCTAAGTCTTGGTCAAAGGCATTTCCACTAATTGTACAATAGTAGAAATAATCATTTAAAAATTTCTTTATATAATACCAATTACTTATACTTATAGCGGCACATGATCCACAAAGATGGAATTCAGTAGTAGACTTATGGAAAGGAATAGTAGTAGAAGATTTTATAAAAAATTATACAGAAACTGATGTTGAAACCATGTATACGTACTCAGAAACATTCTTAGGAGAATCAACTAAAGCTCTATGGGAAGCTTATAAAGTAGAACTCCCATAAGAATTTCAGTATTTAGTATCATTAGGACCAAACCCATATAATTTTACAAATAATATATATACATTAATAACAGGAGAAGAGCCAAATAGTGGATTAGTAGCCTTACAATGAAATGCAGTACTAAAACTAGAACAATTAAGTATAAAGTAATTGGTATTATATAAAGAAATTTTTAAATGATTATTTCTACTATTGTACAATTAGTGGAAATGCCTTTGACCAAGACTTAGGTAAAAAATTATTTAACAAACTATCAAGAACTTTAGGAAGAGAAATAGAAGAAAGATGGACTACTTGGGAACAAAGACATTAATTACAATATATGATAATAGATAGTCAGACATAAAAAAGGCAATTATAGGATTAACAGAAGTAGATATGACTAATAATGGAGGAGTTCTCTACATAAGTCCTGATTTTATGATGAATTTAAATGAATTTGGAAATAAAATTAGAATAGGAATACAAACTAAAGGATATGAAGAGATGCATAGTGGAAAGAATTTATTAATGTGTGTAGAATTTTTGGGAAAAATGACAAATAATAGTAATACTAGTTTTAAATCACAAATAAAAGATGTAGTAGAAGTAATGGGAAATAAAGGGATAAAATTAATAAACCCAATAAAAATAAGTCCTGAAGAATATGCAGGATTAGAATGGAAATTAGGAGATTTTAATGAAAAAGAAGCATTAATACTAGATGCTCATTTAATATATACAAATTCAAAAGTTTATATAGTTTTTACATAACTCTATTTTCTTTTTGCTAATTATTATTCCATTATTAACAAATAGTCTAAAGACAGTTTGTAAATGTCCTAAGTGTTCTTTTATATTTTTACTATATACTAGAATATCATCTACATATACTAAAACAAATTTTTTATATTCTCCAAATATTTGATCCATTTTTCTTTGGAAGATTAGAGGTGCGGCAAAGCCCAAGACAAGATTCTGTTTCAAGCCCAATAATTCAGATAATATTTCAGACTCAATGCAATTTGCTCAAGACCCAAATGATGATGACTCTGGTATGAGTTTTAGTTCCTTCTAAGGGCATTTCTTCTACAACACTTTCTTCTTCAAAGAAGAATTAATACCAGATGCTCATTTTGTTTCAATTTTATTAGTTAATACCGAAGTATAAGTAATATTTTTCATGAAAAGTATCCCATCTTTCTTTATTAAAGTTCCTCCTTAATTGCATAGTATAAAATCTAGTCTTAACACAAAATCTACTCTTATATCTAAATCTCTTACCCATATTTCATCCATCTTATAGGTAGGTTTATAGAATTTTGAACAAGTATTGAAAAAACTTATTTGTGCTTTATCTATGTAGTATCTATATATATTATGTGTTCCATCCATTTACATAGCTGCAAGTGGTTTTTCTAAAGTTTTTATTAATTCTGGAGGTACAATTTTTTTATTTAAAATACTTTTGGTACATCCTGAATCTATTTTTCCTAAAGTCTCTATTTCATATTTTTCAATTTGAAGTTTAGCTTTTATTTTAACAGTATTTATATTTTTATCTTCATCTATCTATTTGTATCCATTCATTCATCCATCCATCCATCTATCTATTTCTCTATCTATCTATCAATCCATCTCTGTATATATCTATCAAGCTATCTATTTATCTATCTATCTATCTATGTATCAATATATTCATTCATCCATCCATGTATATGACTGTCATATAATTCATACCAAATTTATGTTTTACGAAATCATGATTATGCATTTGTATTCATGGTGCTTTTGTCAAACAATTAGATAATTATTAATATTAATTTGATAATATTTCAATGCATGAATCAGGTGAAACAGTTCAAAACTGTTTTGGTGAATGTCCTCCGTCATCTATGGTGTTCATTGTTCATCCCAAATTCAACACATTGAACATATCAAATGCTTTACCTTTACTTTAAAAACTAAGACTTAGCTTGTTCAGGTGTTACTTGTTATATTTCCTAGATGCAAACCTATCAAATTCATGGTTTAGTGCGATACAATCTCTAACTCACTTGAAGTACCTTGAGATTTATGTAAAAAATTTTTTCATGGATATCGCACATGCTTTCTTCAAACTTTAATGACTCATTCATCTTATTCTCTAAGGACATCGCTTGCGGCTGTTGGAAAATGGCGCACATAAGATTTGAAGTTACTAAGTTGGCATGATAAGTGCAATAATATTCTTGGCATGATAAATTCATTTCTTTTATTTGTCATTGTGCCCAGAAGAAGATTTTATATTCATTAATCACTTAAGTAGTAATATTATTTATTTTATCTGATTTATTTTAAACTTTAAATGTGTAATTACATTCGTCCAACCAAACAGGACAAACGAAATTAAAATTTAATTAAACCGTGGCAAACAAACAGGAGAACATAGTTATCGGACTGTGTAATTACTAGGATTATAATTACTAGGCTAGTAATACACCAATTCAGTTTACCTGGTGGCTTTTCGAACATACACTCAATGTTTAAATATGGGTAGAAATTGACATTTCTTTAGTATGATTATTTAATTCACTCAATTTTGTAAACTAATCTAACCAACAAATTTTTTAAAAAAATATCAATACAAAAAATGTCATCAATAGTCTTTTCTCTTGAGACTATGAACATACACGATGGACACCATTTAGGTATAAGTTTTCTCTTAAATATTCATATTTGAAATTTAGTAGGTGCATGACACTAATAAGAATTATCATTAATATTTTAATATTTTATCTTTATACGTAATCTATCATTTACCAATAAATAATGAGTAAGACTATCATAGAGAGGTAATTCAACAAAAAACATATGCTTATTGTTGTAACAAATGATGGTTAAATTGAGGTTTTAGTGTATGTGATATATTTAGCTTGACCAATTCTTTGTTTTAGATATACATATATATGTTTCAGTAGCACAATTTAATTTTAATATATAAAAAACATAACCTTGTTGAAAAATATTTAATTTCTTTAGGTTTATGCCTTATCTTTGTAAAATTATAGTCTTCTCCTTTTTCTTGTTGAATACATATATCATATAGTTGTTTTGTAATGAAAGTGTCTAGAATTTTAGAGAAGTTGTATGGTGATATAATATATTAAAATTTTTAAATAATAAAACTTAAAATATGAAAAGAATTTAATTTATTGTTTATGAAATCTTTAATTTGATTTAAGATTAATTTATGATCAATAACTATTTTCTTATCTATTTTTATAAGGGAAATTTTTGAAACCAATCATATTTTAAAATTTAATAGGATCACTAAGCAATACATTAAATATTTATTTAAAATGACAATATTTTAGTTTGTTATGGATTGATTTATGTATTTTTTTTATTTAACTTAACATAATATAATTAAAAAATAACATACAAGAGAAACTCGGGGTGGGGGGGGGGACATTTCAAATTAGATTAAGTTGTTGAAATGTTCGTTACTTTCCTTACTACAAAAGATTATGAGACCTAAAATAGGTGCTCTTTTCCTTTTCCATAAAGGACATTATTTTTCCTTATCTTCAAAACTAGTTATTTTATGAAACTCTATGATAATACCATAGAGTTTTATCTATTAAATTTGATATTTGAAAATTTGCAAATTTGAACACCTATAATTCTATATGTTATTTGACATACTTTTCTCACAATGTATTTATTTTATTTATCTAAATTATGTATCCTCTCTTGAATCGTATTTATTTTTATTTTTTTAATCTAAATTATGTATCCTCACTTGAATCGTATTTATTTCAATATGTATGTCATTTGTATTTGTATTCATTCTAGTTTTCATGTTGTATTTTGTATAATAGAACTTGTATTTCTTTATTGTATTCTTGTATTTTTTCAGTGTGAATTTATTTTTCTCTTTAAAATTTTGTTTAATATTCCTAAGTCGTGTTCATTTCAATAGGTATATTATTGTATGTGTATTCGTTCTAGTTTTTATATTACATTTTGTATAATGATATATAAAATAAAATAATGATATGATGAAAAAGTGAAAATAAAACTGAAAAACAATAAATGAATATTTGTTGTATTCATTCTTAATTAAAATACATAACTAGTTGGTATACCGTTAGAATAAACATAAATTAGGAATAAATACAAGATTCATAAATTATGCAACGTAATATTTTGAATAAATACAAATATTAATAGTGTATATACTAGTTCGAATACGAATTGAGAAATAATACAAAATTCTGAAGAAAATAAATAATAAAAACAAAATAAACTAATAGAAAGTTATTCTTCCTGTAAATAAAACATATATCTAGTTAGCATACATTTACTATGAATACAAATGAAGAACAAATACAAGATTTATGGACTAAGAAACATAGAGATTTTTAATGAATACAAACATTAAGGGGTCGCTTGGTACATAGATTAATAATGCAGGGATTAGAAATACTAATACTAGTTATGTAGGGATTAGTAATGTCGGGATTAGTAATGCTTGAATTGGTAATGCATGAATTATTTTTTAAGTGTTTGATTCATTGTTTCCCAACTCGTCTTGTCTTTGGAATATGACTTTATAGAAAACTTCTTTCCAATTATACCCTTGAATTATTATGCAATTGGGTTAAGGTAAATAATTGTCGGACAATATTATTTTTTATGGTCTTCTAACAAGCTATGAAAAAACAACTTTGTCGTAGTGTTTGCCTTTTTTTCACTTAAATTAATTGAGGATACATAATTATCATCTTCGTAAATTGTTCACTTAAAAAATGTCAATTTTTTTTAAAACGATGATAAACTATCAACTTTCAAAATTGAAAAAGACGGTAAACAATAGTAAAATTGAATAAACCATCTACATTTACACATAAAAATTGCAAGTTCAATTTTAATATGCATTCAATTTTTATAAATTATTCAAAACAAATAATTAGAAAATCACACAAACATATACATATACATATACATACATACATACATACATACATACGTACATACATACATACATATATAGATTTGTATTATTTGTAAGCTATTTTTCTTTTGAGGGTTATTTTTGCCTTTAATAGACTTCTCTCATGGTATTATATGCATGGATTACTAATACATCCAAATGGAAGGTATTAGTAATACACCATATAATATCATGTAGGAGGTATAACTAATCCATTGATTAGTTATACATAGATCCAATTCCCTACCAAACATAGTACTAAATAATAACATACATATTATATGAACTATTTGTTTTAATGTGGCCTACCAAATGACCCCTTGAAAACATATATAATTGTTTACATACAAATTTAGAAATAATAAAAAAATTTATAAGAAATTATAAATACAAAATACACTAATAGGAAATTGTTCTTCACCTTGGCCTTAATCATGTTTATCGAAATCTTCAACAACCAATTTTTTTTTAATTAATAGTGTCTTCACCTGACATTGCCATCTTGAACTTGAATGCGAATAGAATCATGAAGAAAGTTACGTCTCATCTTTTAATCCATTTTAACCGTAGAGCCTATATTTTTGTAGTAAAAATCTCTAAAAAAATTGACTGAAAAGTGTAATGAAACTGATATACCGTGGTTTCACGACATTTTTAATGCTTTTTATTAAGTTTAATGTGTGTCCAAAAGTCTTTTTGTATTAATTTTAATGTAAGTTTCTCTTTATTTGCAGAAAAGTACCACCTACGGAACTTGTGACGGTCCGTCGTGCCTGTGACGGTCCGTAGGGGCATCCTAGTGAAGCTGCTGAAGGAAGATGGGAAAGTCTGACCAAGTCTGACTAAGAGTTCAAGTGTTATGAAATGGAGACCATCGATGGACCGTTGTGACTGTGACGATCCGTCATACCTGTCATCGAGGATAATGAAGAGAGCAGCAGAAGAATTTGAAAAGTATGGGACGATGGAGTCCATGACGGCCCGTTGTGACCACGACGACCCGTTGCGAGGTCCGTTGACCCAGGCGCATTTTGACAGATTTTCAGCAAATAGAGTTCTTCTTTGATTAGGTTTTTGTTTTTTTAGAAATAGTTCGAAAAACCTCGTTTTTGGGGTTAGACTCTTCATTATTATACTCTCTTATAGTTACACTCTTTATTATTTTAGCTTCTTTTGTGGATTAGACTTTATGATTATTATTACACTTTTGGAGAATCTTTAGTCTTCGATTAATTTCAGTAATTGATTGTTGGTGATTTTGTCGATTAAGTAAGTAAATTTCTGGATTTTATTCTTTCTCAATGAAGTAAGTGGCATGAATTCTTATATTACATATTTGAATATTGTGATTATGACTATGGGTAACTAAACTCCATAACTAGGGTTGTGGGAACCATGGGCGAATAATAAGATAAAATCTAACTAAAATAACAATTCTAGAATAGTGTCTTGCATGTATTGATAACTCTTTCAATTAGAAGTCTTTTTAACTGATGGCCAACGTTAGAACTCGCCTTAATGCTACTTGCCGGACCAAGGAGGTAGATAATAGGAAAAGAATTATCAAAATAGATTTAGTGTATACCATTTAATAGGCTAATATTGATTGGTATGAGGTAATAACTTAGTCAAATATTGAATACAATGCTTAATATGAGGTAAAGGTAAGGGTTAGTATAGCAACACATCTAGCCGGACCAAGGTGCGGAGTGAAATTCTCTAGATGTCGGACCAAGGATTTAGAAATACATAGCTTATCACTTTGCATGCAAGATACTAGGAAATAATTGTTATAGTTAGAATTATAAAGTTAGAAACCTGTGGGGAACACGTAAACGTTAGTTACTTTTATTAACTGATTAAACTCAAACATTTGAATCTGTTAGTTGTCTACTTTGATTTAGCTAATTATTTTCATTCATTTAGAAATAAACCCCCCCCCCCCCCCCCTTTTATTATCTTTCCTTTCTAAGGAAATAATTGACTAAATAATAGTAATGATAGATTGAAGTTAAGTCTGAACTATTTTCCTCGTGGGAACGATCCCAACCTCATTAGTTGGGTTCTTTACTTGATACGATCGCTTTACTTCTTATTTGAGAAGTAAGCTTGAGCGTATCAAATTTTGGTGCCACTGCCCGGGAAAATAGCTTTTAGATTAACTTAAACTTATTACTAAAAGTAGTCAATATTTTCTTGATTTTACTTTGTTTATTGTTTTTTGATTCTCGCAGAACTATCTTCCTTTTATGCCAAATACACGGAGAGAAAGAGAACCCTTGTTTCACTACGATCACGAATTAGAGCGTATACTACGCTACTACCCGGTCTCCAAGAAACTAAACCACAAAGACAGAGTGAACAATTTTGTGGCGCTACCAGGAGAGTCACTTAGTAGTTCTTGGGATAGATTCACCTCGTTTTTTAGAAGCGTCGCAAATCACCACATAGATGATGAGTCACTGAGGGAATACTTTTATCGGGGACATGATGATAATAATAAAGTAGTGTTGGATACTATAGCGGGTCGTTCCTATGGGGAGTGCCCTTATGCAGAGATTGGTTAAAAGTTAGAGAAAATCTCCCGAAACAATAAAGCTTCGAGTAATAGGAAGTCAGATACTGGGAGAAATTCCTTCGCTGTGTAATCCACTGAAAACCCAGCCACAAATGAAATTCATGAAGAGATGGATCTGATGAGAACTGATCTTGGGTTGGTATTAAAACATATCATTGGGGTGCAGAAAAGATAAATGCAGTTAACTACTTGTCTAAACCACCACAACCAAATGATGAATGCTATTATGCGGAGGATTCCTATGCAGTAAATGAGCAGACATGGGGTTTTCGACCGAGGGCCCAAGGCTCAAATAAGGAGAATTGGTGCCAATGTCAAGGAAACCAAGGTCAGATCTTTTGTAATTATAACCGCGAGGGTCATTATGTCCGAGATGGAAACTACAACCGCGACAACAACTTCAACAGGGGTAACTATGGTAACAGAAATGATAGGAATGAGCCCTATGTCCCTTATCAAAATCGTAAAGTTACTCCTAGGGATGGTTGAGATAGATTGACGCGAGTTGAGGATATGTTGCACAAAATGATGAGGAGGTTCTATGCTAATGATGATCACATTAAATAGTTAAGGAGTGATTTAGCAGGTATTGGGCAGAAAGTCGATACACATGCAATATCGATTAAGCAGATTGAGTTGCAAATGACTCAATTATCTGCGACTGTGAACACACGGCAACCGAGCACTCTACCTAGAAACACTGTCCAAAATCCAAAAAATGACGGACACTGTATAGCAATGTAACGACCCTCTTAGTCGTTTTATGAATTTTAACCATCTTTTTTATATTAACCTTTCCAATAGCTTTTATAAATAATTTATGACTTAATAAAGGATTATTTGTTGCTAATAATAATGAAAAAAATAGAAAATAAATAAATAAATAAAAGGAAAAAAAATCTAAAAGCCCTAATTGTTGAAACATGAAATAGCGGTGGTAGATGAAAAGAAAATAAGAAGAAAAGAATGAAGAACGGAGGAAAAAGACCGAACTCAGGTAACAATCAAATAGTACAATTGATTGTAATTGTTTAAGTTAATTAATTATTGAATGTCTGGAATTTTGTGATATTTTTTTTGTTTTTGGGATTGGGTGACTAAGCATGTGATGTTTCCTTTTAATTCAATGGAGTACTAATATTATTGCTACGTGTTGGGTTGCTAAGTGGAGAAAAGATGATCATTGGCTAATGGTAGTAAATTGGTGAGTAATAGGAATTTTTATTCAAGAGTTACAGTTGATTCACGAAGCAGACTAGTTTTTATATTTTTAAGATTTAGTTTTCTATAATTATCACATTATAAAATAAGTTTTGGGTATATTGAGAGGGTTAATTAAATATTTGGTTTATTATATTGTATGAAATTATTAGGATAGTATTGTTGGAAAAAAATTAAGACATAACCCTAAACTTGAAACTTAGGAATTTGATTATAAAATTGGGTAAATTTTTGGGTAAAGGCTAAACACATAGTAACATGAGTGTTGTTAGTGTCGACAACTTATTGTGACCATATACTTGAATAGATTGCATAGGTTTGGAAGCTCAACTAAAGGGAAAAAGCTCAAATCCTGCAGTGATTGTTCGTTTATTCAAGGCAAGTGGATTTCTAAACTCTTGTTAAGTGTATGAAATGCGTGTATTTCCTTATGGTATATGTTTGAGAGTAACGGGATTGGTAATGGGTTGACTTGTCCACATTGATTAATTCTAATGATGAAAAAAAAGGGATAACAAAAGGATTGTGATTAATTATTTATGGGTGATGTGTTGAGAAAGGGATAAAGGCTTGTTGGATCATTGTTGATATGATTTCATGTTTGTGTGGTTGTGAACTGTGAGATGTTATGAAAATGATCATCTCCTTATTATTTGTGTGAACTTGTCATCTGCATTATTCTGAGGCATTGGGTGTGACAAGTGTTATGTGCACTGAGAAAGAATGAGTACTTAAGTGGATGTGCATTTCAAGGGACGTATCGCGCACCGCAATGGATACTATATTTTGAGGTACGTATCGCGCGCCGCGATGGTTACTATTATCGAGGGTCGTATCGTGCGCCGCGACAGATGCATGGACAGTTTTGTCCCCCATGGCTCCCGGACTGAGAGACAGCGAGTGTGTATCACTATGTCAGACATGCATCATTTTACTTGACATTGCATTGCATTGCACATACTTATCATTAATGAATTTGATATCGTGTTTTGCTGATCTTCTTATTGCCTTTGTACAGAACTTGTGATTGATCAATATTGAGCTTGTTATTGCGGATATGTAGTTAGTTGAAGTATTGTTATTGAGGATGTGTAATTTGTTAAAGTGTTGTTGTTGAGGATATGTAATTTGTCAAACTGTTGTTATTGAGCTACGTGCTATGTAAACTGTGAGCTGTTAGGTTTGGTTGATTTTAATGCAGGTTGTAGTTGTGGAGGTTTGGTTGGGGGTGGTTGGAGTACCCGTATTTCATCCCCTTAGCCTGTGTTTAGAGGATTACTTGCTGAGTACTGTGTGGTTTGGTACTCACCCCTTGCTTCTACAAATTTTTTTGTAGGTTATGAGCCTGGATTTTTTTTGTACTTGTCATTCTCTTCTTTTCCGAGGCTTCTTGGAGATTTGTGAGGTAGTTGTTTCCATTTCAGCAGACTTCCTTCTCCTTAATTATGATCTTGTTCTATTCTAGAAAAAAGTTTATTTCAGACTTGAGTTTTTCTTTTGAATCAATTGTAATACTTTAGAGGCTTGTAAACATGACCACCAAGTTTTGGATTTTTTATTAAGTTACTCATATTTTATTTCCGCACTTTATTGTAATGGTTGAGTTTTAGGCTGATTTGTTTTGGTGGGATAAGACGAGTTCCATCACGTACATTTCTGGGTCGTGACAAAATAGTATCAAAGCCCCAGGTTCATAGGTCTCAGGTGTGTACAAGTCGAGTCTAAATAGAGCCTCGGGGATCGGTACAGAGACGTCTGTACTTATCATTGAGAGGCTATAAGGACTTTTAGAAAAAAATCTTCACTTTTTGAAGTTGATCCTTGGTCCAATTTGATTCTTGTTATTTCACTTCATTCACTCTCAGTTATAGTGATTACTCGTGTGTGGTTCCTCATGTGAATAGTTGATATCGTGTATGATTTGAATGTAAGATCTGATATTGAGGTGTGAGTAAGATATTAAGATGTAAAAGATATATGATCAGATTTTAAATGTTTGATTTGAAAGGATTTATTTAGGTGATGGCTTGGCGATAATTCTTTTGGAATCACTAAATGATGAGGTTGAACAATGCTATGATGAACTTCATGAATGTGTTACCTTTTTTTGGTTAGTTTCCCCAACAGAAAAATTGTATTTGTGTGGTATATGTAATATCTCTAGTATAATAAAATATTGCAACTATGGAAAGTACAATTAGTAAAGTTGTCATAATATGTATCATTTGCTTAGCGAATGATAAGAATGTTGTTGCACCAACTGAGGCAGAATCTCTTTTGTGATTAAATAGATTGTGTGAATATCCGAGAAGGTCATGACACGACTATTTAATATACTTGATTATTGTTATGGAGTGTGTTACTTCTATTATTGACATGACCAACGAAATAATGCATAACACTTTGAACTAGAGATCAAATAGATTTGGTAATGTACTAAAATCATTTAACGAATCGAAATATGTGAGATTTGGGTACAATCTTCTCGACAAGTATGATGTGTTCTAGTGGTGGATATAACAAATTTTCACAATGTGTTACTAGTGTTATATGAAAAAGTATACGTCGATCGTTAAGTGCAAATACTAACTATTTAAGGAATTGTCTATTGTATCACATGTTTGTATAATGAGATTCGATGATGCATTCACATTTAAGACATCTACTAGGTTGTTATTGCAAATATTTGAGATTAAGGAACGTGTATAAGAGAGATTTTAGTGGTGGATTTTTTGATGCGGTATTAATGTGTTAAGTTAAAAAGTGTATCTCGAGGGTTCTAAATGAGGACCGGTGATTTCATCTTAAGGTCCAAGAAAATGGATAGATACCAGAATGACAAATTTATTAGTGAAAAAAAAGTGGTCATAGTGAGCATACTTGGGTGAATGAAATTGGAGATTTTTAGTAAGAAAATGTGTATAAATTGAGAAAGTCCCATGGATGGTTAGCATATCTAGGTTTGAAATGTCATGTTGATGGTGAGGTTGAATTCGTGGTAATGGAAAGGGCTAACTAAGCATGATGGTAATAAGGTTTTATATTAAGGAATCATGGTTGGAATGCAACTATATAATAAGGTCTGTTAGGTAAAAGGGTTTTGTATGGTAATGATGACTTTTTAGTATCTAAGGTTATGGTTGCTACTATTTGATAAGTAGTGTGATTTTATGATAAATTTATGAGGAGTTGGGATGTCGCTCGAATAGAATTGAAAAGAGCTAAAGTCATAAAAACAAAAATAGTGGGATGTTGTTTAGCTTTTAGAATGAAGTTAGACCACAAATATTTTCTCTTATTACAAGGTCTAAAGACGTATCTTAAAAGGGATTGAGAATTGGATTCAGAGATGCGTGGTTCAACCCGTTTTGCCTTGGTTATGGTTATAGTTTCACGAGTTCATCATATTGGTTAAAAGTTGTTGGATATGATTTGAGCAAGAAGTTTCCATACGTCCAACTCGAGTGTGATGATAAGTTTATTTTGTGATTTTGAGTTTGGTAATGAGTATGATTGAAATTTTTGCGAAAGATATGATAAGATCAATGAAGAGATGATCAATTATAAGCTAAGATAAGTGAATTCATAAAAATCTTCAAGGTATGAGCTAATGGTAAGGGATAAAGGGATTGAGTTACACAGCTGGATTCAAAATTCACGTTTTTCATGGTGAGTTTATATTTGTGGTTGTGTGATTTGTCAAGGTATGAATTGGTGAGGTGAGAATGATCAATCACATTGGGTATGAAGCATTGAGAGGACTTTAAAAAAAAATTGTGTAGTAAATTGGTTACTTTTGATTTTTATAACAAAAGGAATGGTTTTAGTTAAAGTTTTTATTTAGAGGATAAGGTAAAAATGTCATGGGTTGTTGGACAAAGAATAAGATTTGTAAGTGAGTTAGCAAAAATAAATAAATAAATTAAAAAAAGAACAAAATTTTGATGTATCGGAGAGTTTAAGATATTTGAAATTTGCATCATCGGAATAATTTAAGAAAAGTGAGGAAATAAGACATCTCACATAGACCATCGGTTCGAAGTGGAAGGTTGTTTGAAATTTTTTCTCGTGTTTAGATATGACTATGAGATGGATTCGACACAAACTTACTAGAAATTTATGACTGACTTTTCTAAAGATTCAGTTTTGGTTGGGTGACAAGCAACTACGTGTGGAAGATTCTATGTGCTTATGTAGAACTAGATTGTTCAAATTATGATAGGTAACTTATTGATGTTCAATGGTGTGGACCTACAGTTTTTCATGATTAATGAGGATTTTGAGAAAACAGAAATTACTTTGACTGTTATGACGTGTTATGCAGGCATTGATGGTGGTTAAGGTTATGAGCTTATAGTATACTGAATTATTAGACTGACGATGGATTTCTTTGAGTTTTGGCATGAAATACATGACGGTATAAATGGTAGTTAAAACATGATATGGGAAAGTTTGTGAGGATTTACTTTGAGTGTGATTATGATTTGAAATTTGTGTTGTTAGCCTTAAATGGAACCCATATCTATCATGAAATGATTAAATGGAAAGAGAGGAAGCCATACTTCAAAATTTTAGAGGCAATAATGTGTTCGCTGAGAAGACTTTAATATAGTGATGGTTTGAGAGTAAGAAAAATGACTGGTGTGGTTAGGAAGTCTGTTAGTATTAAGAATGGTGGCTTTATTATCGTACTGAGAGGTTGGAGTTTGATAAATCGAGTATGTGTGAGATTGTAATAGGGATCAGACTGGTTGAATTTAGGTGGAAAAAAGATTGAGAGATGTAGTCAAATGAATGGAAATATTTGATATGTACATGATGGAAGAAGTGTTTAGTATCATTAAATCTTGCTACTGTATATTCCTATGTAACCACCTTCTTCGTATAGGGCACTATTTGGAGTATGATTACCTTCTTATATTATGCATGTTTTCACAACTACGAGTGAATTCTTAGTGGTGGATCGGATGTATCGATCCTCTTATGTCCCTTGATATGATGAGATCCTTGGGCAGAATTGATCACTTCAGTTATGATAAGTTGGTTTTGTTTGGAAGTTGAAGTATATAAGTAGTTCTACACGCACAACTTTGTTTATGAGAACTTATATAAGAGGTTCTGTTAGCTTAGGTGTATCGCTAGCTATGTGGTTACTTGATCTTGTAATTCTTGGGTTAGATAAGTTTGATTCTCCCTTAATTAGTACTTGATGTTTAAAGATCATTATTTTTTTTACAACTTAAGTTCGTGAGAAGATTGTGTTGTGAAAATGAAATTTTGATAAGATATGTGATGGTTGTGCATTCTGAGTGTAGTGGTTGGTTAAATTTCACTTCTAGTTGTAGTCATTATTGATTCAGAAGACTTGGTTATGTAAGAAAATATCATCATGAAGGTTGTGTTAAGGTCAAATGGATTTCAGTTTAGATTGGGTTCATGAGTTAGTTTACAATTTGATAAATACTCTTGATTTATAAATCTTCCAAGGTTCGATTCAAAAGTTCAATTCTTAGTAGTTGATCTAGATGAAATGGTCTTCAGCATAAGCTCAATTAAGAGATGAACACTCACTTGTAGGTCATAAATTAGACTTTTTATAATGTTGGTTATTCTTCCATCTTCTTTATGTTCGAGGACGAACATGATTTTTAGTGGTGGATAATGTAACAACCCTCTTAGTTGTTTTATGAAATTTAACCATTTTTTATATTAACCTTTCCAATAGCTTTTATAAATAATTTATGACTTAATAAAGGATTATTGTGTTGCTAATGATAATGAAAAAAATAGAAAATAAATAAATAAATAAAAGGAAATAAAATCTAAAAGCCCTAATTGTTGAAACATGAAATAACGGTGGTAGATGAAAAAAAATAGGAAGCAAAGAAAGAAGAACGGAGGAAAAAGACCGAACTCAGGTAACAATCAAACAGTACAATTGATTTTATTATTTTAAGTTAATTAATTATTAAATGTATGGGATCTTGTGATATTTTTTTGTTTTTGGGATTAGGTGACTAAGCATGTGATGTTTCCTTTTAATTAAATGGAGTACTAATATTATTGCTACGTGTTGGGTGGCTAAGTGGAGAAAAGATGATCATTGGCTAATGGTAGTAAATTGGTGAGTAATAGGAATTTTAATTCAAGAGTCACATTTGATTCACGAAGTAGACTAGTTTTAATATTTTTCAGATTTTAGTTTTCTATAATTATCACATTATATAATAAGTTTTGGGTATATTGAGAGGGTTAATTAAATATTTGGTTTATTATATTGTATAAAATTATTAGGATGGTATTGTTGGAAAAAAAATTAAGACTTAACCCTAAGCTTGAAACATAGGAATTTGATTATAAAATTGGGTAAATTTATGGGTCAAGGCTAAACACATAGTAACATGAGTGTTTTTAGTGTCGACAAGATATTGTGACCATGTACTTGAATAGATTACATTGGTTTGGAAGCTCAACGAAAGGGAAAAAGCTCAAATCATGGAGTGATTGTTCGTTTATTCAAGGCAAGTGGATTTCTAAACTCTTGTTAACTGTATGAAATGTGTGTATTTCCTTGTGGTATATGTTTGGGAGTAACGGGATTGGTAATGGGTTGACTTGTCCACATTGATTAATTCTAATGATGAAAAAAAAGGGATAACAAAAGGAATGTGATTAATTACTTATGTGTGATTTGTTGAGAAAGGGATGAAGGCTTGTTGGATCGTTGTTGATGTGATTCATGTTTGTGTGGTTGTGAACTGTTCAATGTTATGAAAATGATCATCTCCTCATTATTTGTGTGAACTTGTCATCTGCATTATTTTGAGGCATTAGGTGTGACAAGTGTTATGTGCCTTGAGAAAGAATTAGAACTTAAGAGGATGTGCATTTCGAGAGACGTATCGCACGCTGCGATGGATACTATATTTCGAGAGACATATCGCGCTCCGTGATGGTTACAATTATCGAGGGTCGTATCGTGCGCCATGACAGATGCATGGACAGATTTGTCCCCCAAGGGTCCCAGACTGAGAGACAGCGGGTGTGTATCACTAGGTCAGACATGCATCATTATACTTGACATTGGATTCCATTGCATTGAACATACTTATCATTAATGAATTGGATATCGTGTTTTGGTGATATTCTGATTGCCTTTCTGCGGAACTTGTGATTGATCAATATTGAGCTGGTTATTGCGGATATCTAGTTTGTTGAAGTACTGTTATTGAGGATGTGTAATTTGTTAAAGTGTTGTTGTTGAGGATATGTAATTTGTCAAACTGTTGTTATTGAGCTACGTGCTATGTAAACTATGAGCTGTTAGGTTGGGTTGATTTTAATGCAGGTTGTAGTTGTGGAGGTTCGGTTGGGGGTGGTAGGAGTACCCGTATTTCATCCCCTTAGCCTGTGTTTAGAGGTTTACTTGCTGAGTACCGTGTGGTTTGGTACTCAACCCTTGCTTCTACAAATTTTTTTGTAGATTATGAGCCTGGATTTTTGTTGTACTTGTTATTCTCTTCTTTTCCGAGGCTTCTTGTAGATTTATGAGGTAGTTGTTTCCATTTCACCAAACTTCCTTCTCCTTAATTATGATCTTATTCTAATCTAGAAACAAGTTCATTTTTTAGACTTGAGTTTTTCTTTTGAATCAATTGTAATACTTTAGAGGCTTGTACACGTGACTACCAGGTTTTGAGGTTTTTATTAAGTTACTTATATTTTATTTCTGCACTTTATTGTAATGGTTGAGTTTTAGGTTGACTTGTCTTGGTGGGATAAGACGAGTGCCATCACGTCCATTTCTGGGTCGTGACAAGCAATCACTACTCAGGGTGGTAACCAGACTATTGACCAACCTATGGCGTCTACTGAGGAAAAGGTAATAAAAATAATGATAAGGTGGTAGATGGTAGTGGTGAAGTAGAAGATAACATTGCAAGAGATGCTGAAGTGTGTATAAAGGTAATTCCCATACCTAGACCCCCCCTTTCCTCAGAGATTAGTGAAAAAGACTGAGGATGGTAAATATCGGTGTTTTATAACAATGTTGAAGCAACTCTCTATCAATGTCCCTTTGGTAGAAGCTCTAGAACAAATGCCTGGTTATGCCAAGTTTATGAAAGATCTGGTTACGAAGAAAAGATCGATCACTTTCAAGGATGATGATAGAATGCAACATTGTAGTAATATTGCTACAAGATCTCTCGTGCAAAAGAAAAAAGATCCGGGTGCGCTCACTATTCCTTGTACAGTCAGGTCATTACATTTTGCGGAAGCATTATGTGTTCTGGGGGCAAGCATAAATCTCATGCCCTTCTAGATTTACAAGAAGTTGGGTTTGGGTGACCCAAATCCCACTGCGATGTGGCAACTGATTGCCGATCGAACAGTGAAAAGGCCTATAGGGATACTCCACGATGTGCTAGTAAAATTGGAGTCTTTCATATTTCCAGCAGATTTTGTTATCTTTGATTGTGAAGTCAATTTTGAAGCGCCTATTATTCTTGGGAGGCCATTCCTTGCTACAGGTAGAGCCTTAGTTTGTATGGAAAAGGGACAGATGAAATTTTGGTTGAACAATGAAGAAGCGACCTTCAACAATTGTAGGTTCATGAGGCAGAGTAGTGAGCTCCAATCGGTATCTGCTATATCCTACAAAGAAAAGATGAAGAAGGATTATGACCTAAAAAGTGAAAAACGAGAGATTATGGTTGGGGATTTGGTGCTTTTAGACAGTTCTAGGTTGCGTTGGCTCCCGGGCAAGCTCAAGTCTAAATGGACTGGCCCTTACTTGATTACCCAATTATTCCCTCATGGAGCAGTTGAGTTAGAAACCAAGGAGGGAGTGCGGTTTATTGTTAATGGACAATGAATAAAACCTATTTTGGGCATACTGAATCGGCAAATGAAGTGATCGAGGCATACTATCTTGATGAAGGCTGAGTAATCAAGTGTCCTTAGTCGTGCCGCTACGTTAAATCAGGCGCTTGTTGGGAGGCAAGCCAATACTTATAGTTTTCTTTCTATTAATGGTAGCATTTTCTACTAATGGGTTTTAAAATTGCAGGCACATCACCAAGAAATTCTGCAGAAAATCACTCTGCAGCAGTCACTGACGGACCCATCGATGGACCGTCACGAACGTGATGGACCGTCGCATGAATCCGTTGTGCCAGGTACGTGTTTTAGTTATTTTCAAAACTAAGGCACACACGACGGAACTAATGACGAACCATTGCAATTGCGATGGACCGTCGTCGGGGAGTCATCGTGTCATTAATGAGCATACCCGACCAGACCCGGTTGGGAACTTTTAAAAAATTTCAACCTATAAAACCCCCCACCTCTTCATTTGAACGGTTTCTTTCCCTCTTTCTCCCATTCCCTCCCTCTTAAACTTCCCACTTCCTACCTCTCTTTCAACCGATCATTTCCCCAAGTTCCCCGATTCCTAAAAGCCACTCTTTACTAGTCGGAGTCTGATGCTGTGGTTCTCTTATTGATCATCAAGTACCTTCCTCGTTTGTTTTTCTCAAATTCTCAGGTATGTATCTCTTATTTCTACCCATTAACATTGCATTTTTGGTTATCAATTAGTATTAGCATATTTCTTTTTGATGAGTTCATTCTTTAATACATATTCTGTCTGACCTAGGTTGAGAATCCTCAAAATTGCCTTGTTAAAACTCTAGAAATAGGTGCTTTAGCATTGCTAGTTTACTAGGTATTTGGGTTAAACACATGTAGGTTAAAACACTAAAAATTCCATTTGGGTCATAGGGGATGAATGTGGCATCCCTAGTTCTCTTACTGAATGATAGGACGAGACCCCGATGACGGACCGTCGTACCCATGCAAGACCGTCATACGGTCCGCCCCAACATCCTAATCACCCCACTGTCCAATTTTCTCCAAGTGTCCACCTACGAACACATGCGATGGACCGTCGTTCCCACGACGGTTGTCCTGCACAACTGTTATGGTTGTCAGAGACCCTATTCCTAAGGGTCTCTGACTTTTTTTAAGTGTCTTCTTACGGACATATACGACGAAACCATCATACCCTTGATGGTCTGTTGTGCATAACCGTTATTACGGTCAGAGATCCCTCTCGTAAGGGTCTCCATACTTTTTCCAAGTGTCCTTTAACAGACACCTACAACGAACCATCATACCCTCGACGGTCTATCCTGCACATACCGTCATGAAAGTCAAAAACCCCTCACCTAAGGTCCCTATACTTGTTCTAAGTGTCCCACAACGGACATCGACGACTGACCTCATCATCACAACAGTCCGTGCTGTTTATCCGTCATAACTGTCAGAGACTTTCCTTCAGGGGTCTCCACATAAACATAGTTTTAAGTAAGACATAACGGACCCCATGACGGTCCGTCGTACTCACGACGAGCCGTCAGCTGGTCCGTCGTGTGTCACTATTACTATAGAAATGTCATTACAGCTTAACTCTTTTATTTATTTTGTGTCATTTTACTTGTTTTGTTTGCTCATTCTAGTACTAATATTGATTCCCTACAGGTACTATCTCTAATGGAACCAAAACAAGATCGAGTTTACGTATGTGGGGATCAAAGTCTGTCACCCCGTATGCCCGCCTGGTCATTGGCTCTGATGATAAGCGTGACCCCGAGTACGTTCCCCCAGGCACTTCCACCCCATCCCGAGCTGCACGTGCTGCCAGAGCCACACCCAAAAAAGTGTAGTCCGGCATAGTCACTGCCACCCAGTCTGATGAGGAGCGCAAACTGACCGTCACACCTTCTAGGTCAGCTACTCATGACGAAAAGCATCTGGCTCCTAAGGAGTTTTGTGGTGGGAGAAAGCCTCTGGATCTGCTAAAGTCCCTGCACCGGCCACAGCAGCACAGTCTGCCTCAACTGATGAGGCTGACAATTTTGAATCCACACCCGGCTCACCGACTCGTGGTCTTACCTCGGTTGCCGATCAGCCCAACCGGTGGTGTGTCGATGGGCAGTATCAAGTTTATTCAGACGCAGAGTTTTTGAATGAGAAAGGAGTCATGACACGGACCCTTACATTGGAGAGGCGGGTCCTTATGGGAAGTCTCCCGACTATGCCAGAGATCCATAATCTCTTCACCAGACACCGATTGGAGTGGACAACGCGTTCGTTGGGCCGTTATAGTGAAGAGTTGTTCTGAGAGTTCTACGCCTCCTACTTGGCTACTCTCAGATCACAGATTGATGGCGGGCTGCCCCTTGCCAAACAGGCCCCACTGGAGCATGTCCGAGTACGTGGCATTCAGGTTGATATCTCCTTTCCTTCCATCCGCCGGTATGTATACGGTGAGGATGTTGATGCCATCGGACCCCTCTCACCGATGAGTTTGACTACACGCGGCAAATTGTCAAAGATGGCCAATTTTTGCGTGAGATATCGCTGAGAGAGACCAGCAAGAGGTTGATGGCTCTGCACTTGTCTGTTGATAGAGAGGGTGCTGACTGGGTAATCGAACCAAAGGGAGCCATAAAGAAGGCTAACTTGACCTTCACGACGAAGTTCTTATGGTTGATTGTCCGCCACTACCTTTCCCCCACAACCGATGATAATATAGTCAGATGGGATCGTGCAGTACTGATGGCGCGATGATAACGGGTTTGAGGTGGACTTTGCTTGGCTTCTACAGGCGGTCATGCACGAGAGGGATTTTAAGGTCACAACTACTTACCTGTGCATGATATTTTCTTTATGCAGGTCCGCATGTGTGCCTATCTGGCACATTGATCAGCTCAAGACCCCGCTGGACACTGTTGATATCAGCCTCATCAGGGATGAGGCCAATTAGTTGGCTCCACGCAGAGGGCCCTTCCAGAGTTGCCTCCACTTGGTGACAATATGGATGATACGATAGCACAGGCTCGTATGGCTACGCAGGCTACTTCCACTGACACTACCCTGGACAGCCTATCCTGGGTAGTAGCACTGCCCCGAGCTCCTCTCGCTTAGCCCCTTTCCCCGCTCTTGTCCCTCTTGATAGCATCCAGAAACTAGAGGAACAGATGGCTACACTTCTGCATCACATCCAGCCTTGGATGCAGAGGTCTATTGCTGAGTCAGAAGAGCGCTTGGAGCGGAGAATGGTCCAGCACACAGAGCGGAAGATCGCTGAGGTTCATTATCGCTTGGACATTTTTGAGTTGCGGGTGCTAGCCCGGCCAGCCGCTAGGTGGATTTGTCGACCCTTCAGGCTGCGGTCGAGAGTCTTCGAGCAGACATTGATATGATCCTAGAGTCTAGGGTGCCTGAGTCTGAGGCCCCTTCTGCAGAGCCTGGTGAGCACAAAGTGATGGAGGCCTTATTCGCCACTTCTAAGATTCCGCCATCTCCCCCTAGAGAGAATGACAAGAGGTGTAGGTGTCGTGAGGAGGATGAGGCTAGAGTACGGAAGAAGGAGCGCCGTGAGATGACGGCTGTGAGGAGAGCCTCGCTTGCTGATGAGGAGGTGCGTCGGATGAGTGTCGTAGAGTCAGCTGCTGGGGCATCTAGATCCAGAAATACGGAGATAGCGAGAGGTACTGCTCATAGTGTTGTTGCTGATGAGGACACTATTGAGGGTGTCCAGATTACAGAGGTAGTGGGTTCCGGGGAACCGAACCCACCAGCTTGCTGATCGTCGGCGGTTTGCGCGCCCCAGGTTTGCTTCACATACCACTCTTGTACTTCAATTTTCTAATGCATTGGGGACAATTGCATGTCTTTTTGTTGGGGTGGGGCAAATGGAAAGTGAATGCTAGGGTGATGTCTGAGTAGCCCAATTCACTATCCTCTTTTGGTGTTTTCTTTCGTGTGTTCTTTATCCCCACGAGACTGATTATTTTTATTGTTGAAACGGCATGTCTATATCTTGTCAACATATATTTACCTCTGAAGCATGATGTATTAAATATTATCTTGATAAAATGAGAAGGATGCATGACTAGGCATAGTAATTGATAAATGTGTGGCTCTAAACATGACATAGAGATACACTACTGCATGACCCTAATTCTAAAATTCGAACTAGGTGTTTGATAATCTGGTAGAGTAATCAGATGTCATGTGAGTGTGAGGAAGATTTGAATAGTCCACTATTTGTACTGAGCTAGAACTTGCTTGGTTAGTCCTGCTAAAAGTAAGTTGTAATAGACAATAAAGAAAGGATCATAGGCCCTTGTTCAATATAGCCTTTTTTTAGCCTAAATAAAAAAAACAGCTGAAATTAATCCTTCTTTGATCAAAATGATTTGAGCTTAAACTAGATCTTTTTTTTCATCCGGACTGATCTTTTCAGGGAATAATGTGTTGCTAGGTCTCTCCTTGGACATGTGCACCTCAGTTTATGCGGAAAGCATAAGTTGAGGGTGGCTAATGCAGTAAACAACTTTTTTATGGCCCTGACCCAACTTTGGGTATAGTGTACTTTGACTCATGGCAAAGCCATGAGTTGAGTTCGGATATTATGAGGAATGCTCTGGAAAATGGTGTTGAAAGAACAAAGAGAGAGAAAGAACAAAAGTAAAGTGACTCAAGAATCAGTTGAAAAAAAATTGAAATAAATTGATAAACAATAAAAAAATACAATAAATACAAGCAGGAAAAGAAGGGAGTCAATTACACAAATGAAGAAAGAAGGGAAAATAGCAAGGTGAAAAGATATGAGAAACTGGGTGAAATAAAATGATAAAAAGTGGTATGTTTAGCCTATATGTCAAGGAGGGAAAAAAGTCAATAAAATATAACTAAATATACCCTACCTGACGCAGAGCCTATGTTACAAGCTAAGAAAATCCTATTGTGATCCTAAAAGTTGTATAGCGAACTTAAAGTAGTGAAAATAAGGACAAGCTTATGGCAATATGTATGAATGAGTTGTGAATCTCTTCTGAGAGTGAGTGTTAAAAAGTAATCCTTATAGTCAAACTAAAATCATTGTGTGAAAAATGAAAATATTGTTGTGAAGTGAGGACACTAGTTGCAATACCAAAAATATTAGCACCTCGATGAAAAATTGAATAGGATAGGTGTTAGTGCCTGGGTGATTCTGTGTCATGGTCTGATTCCACATAATTCAAGTCTAATAGTGATAGCATGCATAAATATGATGAGACTGATTGGGATTAATAGCCAAATGATTGTGAAACATAAAACATGCATACTATTGTACAAAGATTTTGTATTGAGTCATAGTGCGTCGCTTGAGGACAAAAAATGAATTTGAGTTGAGGGTCTTGATATAGCGTGGTTTCACACTATTTTTAATGCTTTTTCCTTAAGTTAGTGTGTGTCCAAAAGCCTTTTTGGATTAATTTTTATGTAAGTTTCTCTTTATTTGTAGGAAAGATGTCTAAAAGATGAACACGGAGGTTTTTGAGCAAGAAATGCAGGAAAGTACCATCTACGGAGCTTGTGACGGTCCGTCGTGAATGTGATAGTCCGTAGGTGGCATCATACTGAAGCTGCTGAAGGAAGATGGGAAAGTCTGACCAAGTGTGGGGTTACGCAGTGCGTGACGGACCGTCGTAGCCATGACAGCCCGTCCTGCTGGTTTGTCGTAAAGATCAGAGAAGTAGTCCCAGTACCCAAATTCCAAGAGTTCAAGTGTTATGGAACAGAGACCCTCGACGGACCGTTGTGGCTGTGACGATCCATCATACCTGACGTCGAGGATAATGAAGAGAGCAGCAGAAGAATTTGCAAAGTATGGGACGATGGATTCCATGACGGCCCGTCGTGACCACGACAACCTGTTGCGAGGTCCGTCGACCCAGCCGCGTTTTGACAGATTTCCAGCAAATAGAGTTCTTCTTGATTAGGTTTTTGTTTTTTATAAGTAGTTCAAAAAACCACGCTTTTTGGGTTAGAATCTGGATTATTAGACTCTCTTATAGTTACACTCTTGATTATTTTAGCTTCTTTTGTGGATTATACTTTATGATTATTATTACACTTTTGGAGAATCTTTAGTCTTCGATTAATTTCAGATTTTGATTGTTGGTGATTTTTTCGATTAAGCAAGTAAATTTCTGGATTTTATTCTTTCTCATTGAAGTAAGTGGCATGAATTCTTATATTACATATTTGAATATTGTGATTATGACTATGGGTACCTGAACTTCATAACTAGGGTTGTGGGAACCATGGACCAATAATAAGATAAAATCTAACTAAAATAACAATTCTAGAATAGTGTGTTGCATGTATTGATAATTCTTTCGCTTAGAAGTCTTTTTAACAGATTGCCACCGTTAGAACTCGCCTTAATGCTGCTTGTCGGACCAAGGACGTAGATAATAGAAAAAGAATTATCAACATAGATTTAGTGCATACTATCTAATAGGCTAGTATTGATTTGTACGAGGTAATAACTTAGTCAAATATTGAATACAATGCTTAATATGAGGTAAAGGTAAGGGTTAATATAGTAACACACGTAGCCGGACCAAGGTGCGAAGTGAAATTTTCTAGATGCCGGACCAAGGATTTCGAAATACATAACTTATCACTTTGCATGCAAGGTAAAGGAAAGAATTGATATAGTTAGAATTATCAAGTTAGAAACATGTGGGGAACACATAAACCCTAGTTACTTTCATTAACTGATTAAACTCCAACATTTGATTCTATTAGTTGTCTACTTTGATTTAGCTAATTATTTTCTTTCATTTAGAAATAACCCCCCCCCCCCCCTTAATTGTCTTTGATTTCTAAGGAAATAATTGACTAAATAATAGTTATCATATAATGAAGTAAAGTGTGTACTATTTTCCTCGTGGGAACGATCCCAACCTCATTAGTTGGGTTCTTTACTTGATACGACCACTTTACTTCTTATTTGAGAAGTAAGTTTGAGCTATCAGAAACTTGCATAGAAATAGAGAATAATAACGGAAAATACGTAACATGAACAATGCGAAATATAAACGGTGACATTGAAACAAATCAAAATAAATTTAAAAATCTTATCGAAATTACCTTAATCAAATTCAAAATGTGATGAAACAATGTTTACTTGATTGTTTATCGACCCAATTCCCTACCAAACATAGTACTAAATAATAAAATACAAATTATGTGGACTATTTGTTTAATGCAGCCTAACAAACAACCCTTAAAAGCATACTTAATTGTTTAAATACAAATTTAGAAATAATACAAAATTTTAAAAGAAATTAGAAATAAAAAAAAACTTATAGTAAATTGTTCCTCACCTTGGTCTTCATCATGTTTATCGAAATCTTCAACACCCAATTTTTTTATTTATTAATAGTGTCTTTGCCTGACAATGCTATCTTGAACTTAAATGCGGATGACATTGCTATATTGAACTTAAATGCGGATAGAATGATGAAGAAAGTAAAATATCATCTTTTGAGCCATTTTAACCGCAGAACCTACATTTTTGTAGTAAAAATCTGCGAAAAAATTGATTGAAAATATAAACAAACTTGCATAAAAATCGAGAATAATAACAAAAAATACTTAATATGAACAACGCAAAATATAAACAATAATATTGAAAACAAATCAAAAGAGATTAAAATATATAATCAAAATTACCTCAATCAAATTTAAATTTTGATGAAATAATGTTTACCTAATTGTTTATCGATCAATAAAATCCTTGAATTAATGCATAGATTTTGTTGAAGAATCAAATTTTGAATAACTTTTATTTGAAGAATGAAGAGAATCTGGTTACTTGAAAGGTGGAAATTTGTTTTAGAGAATAACGTAAATAGGGGAGAAACGTGCAAGATGAGGGGAGAATATTGTATTTTGTTATTTTTAATTGGTATTGGTTAGAGTTTGGTCAAATTATGGACTCTTTTAATTACAAAAAGGAAATCTCAAAAATATTAAAATGTAGATGCAAATTATTTTTGAAAATATTACAATGATGTTTTAAACATATTTTTTAAAGTGTTGTTATTTTGACTAAATATGTTATATATTATGACTATACATGTAACAAAAAGTATATCATCTTGTGACATAGAAAGTTATTTAAGACCTCTCTTTGGCAAAGAAATACAATTGCAATATGTTTTTCAGAGTTTTTTATATTTATTTTTATTAATATGCTATATCAAATATATTAATAACATCACTCATTTAACTCTTTGAATTGTACTAAATATGCAATATAAGAAGTAAGTGAATCTTTTTAAATACTCTAATATAAAAATCAGTGCTCTTTATTTTATTATTACCACAATGTTGAACTCAATGAAATGTTCATCCTTCCATTGACACGTATTGGTGAGTTTTATCATACTCACAGAGCGTCTCGTGCTATAAAAACGATTGAGAAATTCATGTTCAAGGTGTTTCCAATCATCAATGGAACCAACCTCGAGATTCGTATACCAATCGAAAGCATTTCCTTGCAAGAAGAGCACAAATTGTTTAACCGGATAATCTCCATATGTTCCAGCATTATTGCAACTTCCATCAAAATGTGCAATGTCTTTCTTTGGATTTCCCTTACTATCGAATTGTTAAAATTTTGGAGGTTGATAATCAGCAGGCATCTTCAAAAACTCGATTCTTAAAGTGTATGGCTTGGTATATGTAAACGATGACTTTGAAGGGACATCATATTTTTATTTGATAGTTCCCAATGTGAAGTCTTTTAGTTGATGAATGGGAATTCCCCCTTCAGCAGATACTTGCAGTTCATCAACATGTGTTTGCTTTGTAGAGGATTCTCTTTTTTCTTGCATCACGGGGTGCTTTCCTTGTGCATGGCTTGAGCCTCCGTCCATAACCTTTTTAACCCTATCAATTATCTTGACAAATTGATTATCCTGATCTTGCAGATACTTTGTTAGACCTTCAATTGCCTTTGTCAAATTTGTCAATTGTACTTCAACAATTGAGGTGTTAGTCATCATTGCTTAGGTTACCATTATGGGTGATGGAGTAAACCATAGATTTTCCCTCAAACTGAAATCTAATTGGAACAACTTACGTGGAATGACTGGGGGAGATCTAGTGATCAAAACATCATCTTCATCTTGAATACTACGATCCTTGTTATTGAATGGACTGAGTTGGACCAATGTCTTTCCAACAATCTCAGTTATATTTACCCCTTCTACTTATTCATTGAGAGAGAATCTTTCCTCCTTTGAAGGTTGGAGTTACATAATAGGAACTGATGTAGAGGATGTTTGAAGTGTTTGTTGTCCTAGTAAGTTTGCTTTGTTCCTAGTGATGGGTCCCAAACATTCCATAGTAGCATCAAGTATGTTCTCCACCGCCGAGGAAAACTTGGAATTGACAGTCTTAGCATCAATAGTTTTAAAGCTGAACTTCTTAGAAGTCATCTCAGTGTTCTTGAAACTTGCTCATCGATGTAAAGAGATGAGAGGTAGAGATTATTCTACTGGGTGTGCCAAAATTTGTAAACAACATATTTTCAAGTCAAGAAAAATAAATAATCAAGACAGAAAAATAAAAGTACAAAAATGTAGTATTTGATTTCAAAATATAGTGTGTGTTACAATCTTTATGATACTACTCTGATTTTAAAAATAATATGAAATGTATTGGACTTGAATTTAATTTAGAGTCAAGGGCTTGAATAGCTTTATATTAAATCTTGAACTTCGAACTTGATTGTGAATTATTCTTCAAGAACACTTGTATAGTTATGTGAATAATTAGCATCAACAAATAACTTGATCTAGAATCTTGAACTTTGAACTTGATTGCTTCAACTTTCACCTTATAGAGAATTTGCAGCTTTTGATCCATGCGCTCTCTTCTTGGTTCTTGTTCTTAAAAAAGAACCCTCTTTAAGAAGAATGAGGACCCCTATTTTTAGTAGTAGGGAGTGGTCTAATGGTGTGATTTGATTGGTCGGTTTAAACCGACCAATCACATTGATCCCTAGAAAATCTTTGATCTGATTGGCCACAACATGTCACACATACACATGTCGTTATTCTAGTGGCTCATTTGATTTGACTTGAATTGCCACATAACCTTTACATGTGGCATGATTTAGTGGCTTATTTAATTTGTCTTGAATTGTCACATAACCTTGAAATGACATGATTTTAGTGGCTTATTTAATTTGACTTGGATTCCCATATAACTTTGACACGTGGCATTGACTTTATGACTTATTTGGTTTCACGTGGATTGCCACATAACCTCCACTATTTTGAATTTTATATAATGTAAATTAATATATGGATTTAAATCCAATAAAATTTTAATGTTCACAGTGACACTCTTGATCAATGATTTGAAATTTTAAAGAGATCTATGGGCGGAGTATAGAACACAACACTTGAAGGTTAAATATAAGACGCCCCAGCCAAATGAGCTGCAATGTTGTTGATGTAAAGCAATCTTTTAAAATTTTATCATTATATTTTAGCCTTCCAATTATGTATAGGTATTTAATTATTTTATCCAATGAAATCGTGTCAAGTGACACCCCCTAGATAAAGATAAATAATCCACACACAAAGGATAACTTGATGAAAAAAGTGCAAAAAATAAAACATACATGTAAGCTCATTGATTAAATGAAAGAATCACAATTTTTAATGGGGCTTCTTATGATATGACATCCCCGATAACTTACTTTTGTTTTATAAGGATATTGGGAGAAGCCACACCTATCTTCCAAAATTAAGGATATTGTAATGTGCGAAAATTGAAAATAGTAACCGAAAATCCTATTGGCAACAACATTTGTCATATGATTTATTTTTATATTAAATCATGCATAATTAATAGCTAAACTATGAGCATTGTAATTTGATAGTAAATTTTCTTCTCTTAAATAATTATTCTTAGTGTTTGTTTATTCAATTCTACAGTATAAACAAGGAAAAAGATCAGAAGAATAAGAAAAAAGCCCAAATAAATAATAAAAGATATATGTCAATGCTAGAAGGTGAGAGATGTCACGTCACTCTTTTCATATTTTTTTTATATATTATATATATCAATTATTTTTTTCTAATATTACCATTCAGGATTGAACTTTATGACACGTATAATATAGTGTCGTTTTTAGTAATCATTAGATTTTTGTTAACATTAATATTGTACAAAAGTTATAACTACCTATTAGAAATTACAAAAATATAAAATAACAAAATATCTAAAATAATATTAATATAATAAAATAACAAAACTAATAATTTAATATAATGAAACAACCTCCATTTAATTATAATATATATGCCTATGGCTCTAGTACAAGTTATAAAGTTTATTTTATCAATTGCTAATTGTTTGTTCTATTGGGTTTGAGAAGTTTCCGGAATTCGGGGTGCCACCATGGTGTAATGGATTTGGCCCCGTAGGAACTGTGCGCATGGATTGAAAAGTTTTTAACTCCATCAAAAATCAAAAAATCTCTTTGACCTTTAACGATTTAGTTGAAATGTTCTCAATTCTAATACCTGCAACATCTACTAATGTAGTTAGAAGGAGAAGGACAACAATAGATACAAAAAGATGAAAATTACTCATAATGAAACTGAAAAATAATATGATTCTGCTTTTTATTTGTTAATTGTTTCTATGTTTCATTCATTTTATAGTGTTTCAAAATTTATTTACGGACTCAATAAAATAAATAGACACAGATTTTCTTACCAAAAAGTATCAAATATGGTTAGTTACCTTAGTATTGAGATTTATGTTATCTTCAATAGATTAAATTGATGTAGATTTCTTACCAAAATAGTGGCAAATAACACTAGTTCTCAATTATAATATGAGGGTGTGTTTGGTATAAAGCAAAATTTTCATTAATTTTCTCATGTTTGGCTGGGGTAAATATTTTGAAAAATGTTTTCAAAATCAACTCATTTTCCTCAAATTTAAGGAAAAAGACATCCCTTCAAGGCTTAAAGAAAAGATTTTCCAAAAAGTCTCTTCCAAATGCGTATTAACTTTCATTTTTTTAGAAAATCAATTTATTTTGTCCCTGCGCTCAAACTAGCTCTACCCCCCACACCCTGACCTCGCCCCCCATCAGTCCCCTACCAGCCCTCCACTTCTTTTAAAAAAAATACAATTTTATTTTTAAAAATTCTTTCTACTACAAATTTTTTTTCTAGAAACCAACCAAACATGAGAAAATAAGTCAATTATCAGCTTGTTTTCCAGGAAAACATTTTCTAGAATAACATTTTCCATCTGCCTATCCTTCCATCCATCCATCCATCTATATATCCATCCATCAATCCATCTACCTATCCTTCCATCCATCCATCTCTCTATTTGTTCATCAATCCATCTATATGTCTACCTACCTACCTACATATCTATCCATCCATCGATCCATCCATCTATCTATCTATCAATAGATATATAGATGGATGGATAGATAGATAGATGGATAGATAGATCGATCGATTGATGTATAGATAGATAGATAGATAGGTATGCAGGTAGACATATAGATGGATTTATGGATAGATAGTAGATGGATGGATAATATATATCTATCTATCTATCTATCTATCTATCTATCTATCTATCTATCCATCCATCTATCTATCTATCTATCTATCCATCCATTCATCCATATATATATATCTATCGAAATATCTATCAGTCAATCAATCAATCTTCACATCAATCCATCCATCCATATATTTATTTATCTCTCTCTCTCTCTCTCTCTCTCTCTCTCTCTCTCTCTCTCTCTCTCTCTCTCTCAATCTATCTATCTATCTATCTATCTATCTATCTATATATCTATCTATCTATCTATCTATTCATCCATTAATCTATCTATCTATTTGTCTATCTATCTATCAATCCATCCCTGTATTTATTTATCTATCTATCTATCAATCCATCCCTGTATTTATTTATCTATCTATCTATTTATATATCTATCAATCTATCTATCTATGTATCGATATATTCATCCATTCATCCATCGATCCATGTATATGTCTGTCATATAATTCATACCAACATTTATGTTTTATGAAATCATGATTATGGATTTATATTCATGATGTTTTTGTCAATCAATTAGATAATTATGAATTTCAATTTGATTAGATTTTAATGCATGAATTCGATGAAACAAACCATTTTGGTGAATGTCGTCCGTCATCTTTGGTGTTCACTGTTCATCCAAAAATGTAACGTCATCTTTGGGACTATTCTTAATTATATTTTGTAAAATTCGTGAGGTAGTTTTTAATAGTTATTTAGTTAGTGGTTAAGAAAAATAACATTAGATTAAGTTGGGCCACTTTTATTATTTTTAAAGGTGGTTATAAGATAATTAGGGTAACAACTGAATAGTTGAAAATAAAAAAATAAATAAATAAATAAAAGGGGAGGCGTTGCTCGATCGGGAAAACCGATTCTAGAAACAATTCAGGTGAAAATTCTCGTCAATTTTCTTGTTACATGTATTATATGTTTGTAGTTGAATTGGGATCAGCATCCAAGTGGTTATGTAAAAGAATTATGTATTGCATGTGTAGTAATATAGACATGAATTATCATTGATCGCTAAGTAAAATTGTTGCTATTAGTTATTTTCGCCTTAGGTGGAATAATGTGTTGAAAACTTTGATAGAAATTTTAATTGTTTAGTCTATGTGGCGTGACAGTCATTGGAAACAAATATTCCAAATTACCCACTTTAGGATAATGATGATAATTATTAAGGGTCAAAGAAATTGTTGCTAAATGTATATATGTGCATATGATGTTACAGTTAATGAAGAAAACAATAGAAACTAAAGTAGTAAGGGCCAATGGATAGTTGCTGTTTTTTTTTTGTTTAATTAAATTATTATTTTATGTATTAAGAGTTGATTGCAGGTGTAAGTATTGTAAAATATAATAGTTACTGTTATGTTCATCTCTTGAAATAGGTTTTATGTGTGGACTGCCACTGATATCGTGATCAGTGGGTTTAGTTTACCATATTATAAATTTAAAATTTGATATATTGAGATAGGTAATTAAATATAAGGTGTAGTATATTATACGAATTACATTAAAGCTATGTTAATTAGGGGAATTAAAACCTACCCATAGGTTGAACTTTCGGAAATTGATAATGTAATTAGGTGAGTTTTTGGGTCTAGACTAAATATAGAATAATCTGAGTGTTTATGGGATTGTCAACTTACACATTATGCATATATATAATTGATAATTGGAAGCGTTCTGAAGCAATAAGGAAAAGAAAAGCATTGGAGAAGTAGTTGCTTGACTTCGATTCTCCGGTGGAGGGAGGTTTATTTCTATTTGATAGATAAACTCTCAATAGCGATAGATATGTATTGAGTGATATTATTAAGTCTTCTATGTACTTGATTTTGTGATTGTATGTCTTGATTGTGTGGTTTGTGGTTGACCTAAAATTATGAGATTGTTGAATTTCTAATCTTGAACCCTTTCTATTAAAATGACGCCTTGAATAAAAAAGTCTTGACGAAATAAAATAATGAGATAATTGGATCGGAGTGTCACGTTTTGACACGCTATTATTGGATCGGAGTGTCACGTTTTGACACGGTATTATGGGATTGAAGTGTCACGTTCTAACACGGTATATGGGATCGGAGTGTCACATTCCGACACAAAAACATTAGAGGAAAGGAATCTTGAATTAACTTAATATACTCAATCTCAAAGAATACATTTTCCAAATGAGTATGGTGTGGAGGCATGAGCCCTCATAGGTGTGCTTGATGTTGTGATTGATGGTGTATCTACTATGGTGTTGTTTTCACTGGTTCATGTGTTTGTTGCTTGCCACCTATTAAGTATTGTAGTTGATTTTATATGATTATTCAATATATATTGGTTTCTATTTTGAGTTGTCGATGATATCTACTCAGTACGTGTTCCTTGTACTGACCCCTACTTGTATTTTCTTCTTTGTTCTTTTGTAGACTGCAGCAAGTGTACCATCGACTTCGACTCGCCCTCAACTCTAGCAGTCACCAGCACATCAGAGTTCAGGTGAGCTATTATTTCTAGCTTGTGCTGGATTCTCTCATTCACGTCTGATGTCTTTGAATTTCGGAAAAGGACCATTTTTTTACTTATTTTTATTTCTTAAACACTCTTAGACCTTGTAATTCAAAAATAGATGTCCTTGATGTGATTATTTTTATATTTTGGGGATAAAAAGTGCTAAACTTTAGAAGTTTATTTAATTGGTTACTTAATAAGTTTTGAGCTTCCGCATTTTATTGGTATACACAGATACATTATTGATGTATGTTGGGGTTTAGTTTTCTGTTTTTGCTCACATAAAAGGTTAAGTGTGGGTGCCACTCACAACCTATTTTGGGTCGTGACAAACTTGCTATCAGAGCATTAGGTTAGATGATCTCATCACACAAGGACAAATCTAGTAAAGTCTTGCGGAATGGTACGGGGACGCCTTTACTTTTCTTCGAGAGGCTATATGACTTTAGGAAAACTCATATTTTCTTTCTTTCGTGCTATTACTTGGATCCAATTGGTATATAGGTGATATAAATTGGTATCTGACCTTCTCACTCTATCTCGCAGATGGTTAGAACTAGAGCAACAACTGTGGCAACACAAACACCATCAAGACAGGTTGTGTATGAGACAACCATTAGGTCTGTAACTCGAGGTGGAACAGCGGCAAGAGGCAGTGGTAGAGGTCGCGGGAGGACACCCACTAGAGGCAGAGGACAAACACCTGGTCCAGCTAGAGATAGAGCAATGACTCCTCCACTGACTGATGAGGTAGTGAGAGAGGAAGATGAACAGATTTGGGAGAAGGAAGTATCACCCCAGCCAACCCCAGAGATGATTAATCAAGTTCTAACTTATCTTAGCAGGTTATATGATCAGGGCCAGACACCCTCAGTGTTTTCTGCACCACCACCTCATGTTCAGGGAGTACAACATGCAATTGTTGTGCCTCTCCGCATGGATGCATCATTGGAAATAGGCACGTTTCCTCGATTGACTATAGGGTCTATAATGACAGGTGACCAGCATAACCTCTTTATTATGTTCTTAAACTTGAAACCTCCAGTCTGCAAGGGTGCCGAATCTGAAGATGCCTAGGATTTCTTGGTTAATTGTCATGAGTTGCTACATAAGATGGACATAGTGGAGCGATTCGGTGTTGAGTGTGTGACCTATCATTTTCAGGGGGATGCCAAAATGTGGTGGCGGTCTTATGTGGAGTGTCGACCAGCAAAGGCACCACCTATGACTTGGGCATCATTTTCTAGCTTATTCATGGAGAAGTATATACCCCAGAATTCGATGGACAGGAGGAAAGATGTGTTCCTGAGCCTAGAGCAAGGAAAGATGTCTGTTACCACTTATGAAGACAAATTTTATGCACTATCTAGGTATGCCACTCAGCTTTGATTCAGTCCACAAGAGCGAATTCACCGCTTTGTGAAAGGATTGAGGTCAGATTTGCAGATTCAAGCCTTACAGATAGCTGCTGTAGAAAAATCCTTTCAAGAAGTTGTTGATTTTGTGATTGAGATAGAGGGGGTAAAGTCGGACGAGTTCACAAAGGTGTCGATATTTAAGAAGTTCTGTAAAGGAGGTGAGTTTAGTGGTTCTTACTCAAGAGGACAGAGTTTAGGAGGTTATCTAGCCCGTCCTATTCATTCTTTATTGTAGGCTTTAGTTGGGGGTCCATCGCAGACCAATCAACCTTTTTCTAGAGTTTGGGAGTTTTCTCTAGACTTCGTCTTCTTCACAGAGACCTATACTGGAATCAAGGACTTGTTATGGATGTGGAGAGGCTGGACATATTAGGACATATTTTCCAAGGCAGAGTTACAGATCCTCAGTAGTTAAAGGAAGAGGTGGTTATTGTAGAGGTCGTCATTCTGGAGGACGTGGTGGCCAAGGTAATGGTGGTCACCCGTTCAGTCGAGGTGGCGGTAGGTTTGAACTACTGTAGCCATCCTGGTAGGGACAATGGATAGACATGTGATAGGGTCCATTTTTTCGCTTTCCTCAGGAGATATGAGGTAGATATATAGGATGTTGTTATCACAGGTACTCTTATGGTCTGTGATTGCATGGCTTTTGTATGTTTGATCCTGGATCCACATTTTCATATGTATCTTTTTCATTCACTACTGGTCTCGATTTACATTGTCATTTGCTTGACATTACTATTCGTGTCTCTACTCCTATAGGTGAGTCCCTGATAGTTGAGAAGGTGTATAGGTCTTTCCTTGTGACTTTTGTGCGGAGCAATACTTACGTAGATTTTATTATTCTAGAGATGGTTGTTTTGATGCAATTGTGGGTATGACTTGGCCTTCTCCAAATTTTTCTATCTTAGATTGTAATGCTAAGACTATGACCATGGCCAAGCCTGGGACACATCTGCTACTATGGGAGGGTGACTATATTGCCACTCCAGTTCGTATTATTTTCTTTCTTCATGCTAAGAGGTTGGTGAGTAAGGGTTGTTTAGCTTTCTTGGCACATCTCAGGGATGATACTTCTAATGTGTCTTCGATCGTGTCTGTTTCGATAGTCCGTGAGTTTGTTGATGTTTTTCCTGCAGACCTGCTTAGTATGCCACTAGATAGGGATATTTATTTTTGTATTGACCTAGAGATGAAGAGTCACCCCATTTCCATTTCACCTTATAGAATGACCCAAACTGAATAAAGGGAGAAAATGCTTTATGCCAAAATTTTCCAAGTGTGAGTTTTGGCTCGATTTAATGTCCTTGTTAGGACACGTGGTTTCTAAGAATAGAGTGATGGTGGATCCTTCTAAGATTGAAGCAGTGAAGAGTTTGGTAACACCTACTAATGTTTCATAGGTAAGAAGGTTTGTTGGTTTAGCTAGCTACTACCGTCGATTCGTCAAGGGATTTTCTTCTATTGCTTCCTAGCTGACAAATTTGACTAAGCAGAATGTTCCATTTGTACGGTCGGACGAATGTGAATAAAGCATCCACAAACTCAAGACCTTGTTAACTATTGCATCGATTCTTGCCTTGCCAGTGGAAGGTAAGAATTTTATTGTTTATTGTGATGAATCTTATTCTAGTTTGGGTGCAGTAATAATGAAGGAGAGGAATGTAATTGCTTATGCTTCGAGGCAATTGAAAGTGCATGAACGTAACTATCCGACCCATGATTTGGAGTTGGCTGCAGTTGTATTTGCATTAAAGCAGTGGAGGCATTATCTGTATGGCGTCAAGTGTGAAGTTTATACAGGTCATCGTAGTTTACAATATATCTTTACTCAGAAAGACTTTGAATTTGAGGTAGAGGAGATGGGTCGAGTTATTGAAAGACTATGATATTACTATTTTATATCATCCAGGAAAACCTAATGTTGTGGCACATGCCTTAAGTAGAAAAGCAGGGAGCATGAGTAATTTGTCCCACTTACAGGTTTCTAGACGCTCATTGGCTAGAGAGGTTCAGACTCTAGCTATTGACTTTGTGAGGGTGGAAGTACTAGAGAAAGGAGGATTTTTGGCCTGTGTGGAGGCAAGATCTTCTTTTCTTGAACGGTAGGGGGACGCCTTTACTTTTCTTTGAGAGGCTATAAGACTTTAGGAAAATTCCATTCTTTCATTCTTTTTTTCGTGCTATTACTTGAATCCAATTGGTATCTAGGTGATACAAATTGGTATCTGACCATCTTCACTCTATTTCGCAGATGGTTAAAACTAGAGCAACGACTGCGCCAACACCAACACCGGCAAGACAAGAAACGTCTGAACCAGCCACTGGGGCTGTGGCTCAAGGAAGAGAAACGACAAGAGGCCGTGGTAGAGGTCGTGGGAGGACGTCCTCTAGAGGAAGAGGACGAGCACCTAGTCCATCTGATGCTAGGGCGGTGACTCCTCCACCGACTGAGGAGGTAGTAAGAGAGGGTGAGGAAGGGGAGAATGAACAAGGGCAGAATGAGGAAATGCCACCCCAACCTACCCCAGAGATGATCAATCGAGTTACGGCTTATCTTAGCGGGTTATCGATCGGGGCCAGACACCCCCGGTGTTTTTCGCACCAAAGACCTCAGGTTCCGGAGGTACAACATGCGGCTACTATGGCTCCCCGCATGGATGCCTCATTGGAGATAGGCACGTTTCCACGTCTGACTACTGGGCCTATAATGACAAATGATCAGCATGAACTTTTCAGTAAGTTCTTGAAATTGAGACCCCCAGTCTTCAAGGGTGCTGAATCTGAGGATGCTTACGATTTTCTGTTTGACTGTCATGAGATACTACACAAGATGGGTATAGTAGAACGGTTTGGTGTTGAGTTCTTGAGTTATCAGTTTCAAGGGAACGCCTAAATGTGGTGGCGATCACATGTTGAGTGTCAACCGACAGAGGCAACACCTATGACTTGGGCATCATTCTCTAGCTTGTTTATGGAGAAGTATATCCCCCGGACTTTGAGGGATAGGAAAAGGGATGAGTTCTTGAGCCTAGAGCAAGGTAGGATGTCGGCCAATGTATATGAGGCTAGGTTTTGCGCACTATCCAGATATGCCACGCAACTTTGTTTCAGTCCACAAGAGCGGATTCGCCGGTTTGTGAAGGGGTTGAGGTCAGAGTTGCGGATTTCGGCCTTACAGGTAGCGGCTACGGCAAAATCCTTCCAAGAAGTGGTAGATTTCGTGGTAGAGGTGGAAGGAGTGAAGCCAGATGAATTCACCATGGCATCGACATCAAAGAGGTTTCGAAAGGGAGGTGAGTTTAATGGTTCTTACTCTAGAGAACAGGGTTCCGGAGGTTACTCAGTTCGACCCGTTCAGTCTTCACTACAGACTGTAGTTGGGGGTCCACCTCAGACCGGGCAACACTTCTCTGAGAGACCTATGCTTGACTCTAGAGAGTGTAATGGATGTGGGTAGACTGGACATATTAGGAGGAATTGTCCCAAACAGAGTTATAGACCCCCGATAGCCAGAGGTAGAGGTGTTCATGGTAGGGGCCGTTATTCTGGAGGACGTGGTGGTCGAGGTAATGGTGGTCACCAAAAGAGCAGAGGTGATGGGCAAACTGGAGCCACTACAACACAACATGGTAGGGGAAACGGACAGACAAGTAATGGGGCCCATTGTTATGCTTTCCCTGGGAGATCGGAGACGGAGACATCTGATGCTGTTATCACAGGTAATCTTCTGGTTTGTGATTGCATGGCGTCTGTATTGTTTGATCCTGGATTCACATTTTCTTATGTATCTTCCTCATTTGCTAATGGTCTAAATTTACATTGTGAATTACTTGATATGCCTATTCGTGTTTCTACTCCGGTGGGTGAGTCTGTGGTAGTTGAAAAGGTATATAGGTCTTGTTTGGTGAACTTTGTGGGGAGCAACACTTATGTAGATCTGGTTATCTTAGAAATGGTTGATTTTGATGTAATTCTGGGTATGACTTGGCTTTCTCCGCAATTTGCGATCTTGGATTGTAATGCTAAGACGGTGACGTTAGCCAAGCCTGGGACAGGTCCGTTAGTGTGGGAGGGTGACTACACTTCCAATCCGGTGCGTATCATCTCCTTTCTTCGTGCTAAGAAAATGGTTAGTAAAGGGTGTTTAGCTTTCTTGGCACATCTCAAGGATGACACTACCCAAGTACCCTCGATTGAGTCAGTTTCGGTAGTCCGTGAGTTTTTGGATGTGTTCCCTGCAGATCTTCCTGGTATGCCACCGGATAGGGATATTGACTTCTGCATCGATCTTGAACCGGGCACTCGCCCCATTTCTATACCCCTTATAGTATGGCTCCCGCTGAATTAAGAGAATTAATGGCTCAACTTCGAGAGTTGTTGAGCAAAGGCTTCATTAGACCAAGTGCATCTCCTTGGGGTGCTCCGATTTTGTTTGTGAAGAAGAAGGATTGGAGTTTTCCGATGTGCATAGACTACCGGCAGTTGAACAAAGGTAACTATTAAGAACAAGTATCCTCTTCTTCGCATTGATGACTTGTTCGATCAGTTACAAGGTGCTTGTGTCTTCTCTAAGATTGACTTGAGATCCGGTTATCATCAATTGAAAATACAGGCAACGGATGTGCCAAAGACTGCTTTTAGAACCAGGTATGGACATTACGAATTTGTAGTGATGTCTTTTGGTCTTACGAATGCCCCTGCTGCATTCATGAGTTTGATGAACGGGATTTTTAAGCCATATTTGGATCTCTTTGTGATCGTATTTATTGGTGATATATTGATATACTCTAAAAGTAAGGAGGAACATTAGGAGCATTTGAGAGTGGTATTGGAAATGTTGAGGGAGAAAAAGCTTTATACCAAGTTCTCTAAGTGTGAGTTTTGGCTAGATGCAGTGTCCTTCTTGGGGCACGTGGTTTCTAAGGATGGAGTGATGGTGGATCCTTCTAAGATTGAGACAGTGAAGAATTGGGTAGACCTACTAATGTGTCAGAAATAAGGAGCTTTGTTAGGTTAGCTATCTACTACCGCCGATTTGTCAAAGGATTCTCTTCTATTGCTTCCCAATTGACGAACTTGACTAAGCAGAATGTTCCATTTGTATGGTCGGATGAGTGCGAAGAAAGTTTTCAGAAACTCAAAACTTTGTTGACTACCGCACCTATCCTTACCTTGCCAGTAGAGGGTAAGAACTTCATCGTTTATTGTGATGCATCCTATTCTGGGTTGGGTGCAGTGCTAATGCAAGAGAAGAATGTGATTGCTTACGCTTTGAGGCAATTAAAAGTGCATGAACGTAACTATCCAACTCATGATTTTGAATTGGCCGCGGTAGTGTTTGCATTAAAGCAATGGAGACACTATTTATATGGGGTTAAGTGTGAGGTCTATACGGATCATCGTAGCCTACAATATGTCTTTACTCAGAAAGATTTGAACTTGAGATAGAGGAGATGGATGGAACTACTGAAGGACTACGACATCACCATTTTGTATCATCCGGGAAAAGCAAATGTTGTGGCAGATGCTTTAAGTAGAAAGGCGGGAAGCATGGGAAGTCTAGCTCATTTGCAAGCTTCTAGACGCCCATTGGCTAGAGAGGTTGAGATTCTGGATAATGACCTTATGAGGTTAGAAGTAAATGAGAAGGGAGGATTTTTGGCTTGTGTGGAGGCAAGATCTTCGTTCCTTGACAAGATTAAGGGAAAGCCGTTTAATGATGAGAAATTGATCCGGATCCGAGATAAAGTATTGCGAGGAGAAGCTAAGGAAGCACAAATCGATGAGGAAGGTGTTTTGAGAATCAAGGGAAGGGTATGTGTACCCCGCGTTGATGATTTGATCAACACTATTCTGACAGAGGCTCATAGTTCAAGGTATTCTATACATCCGGGTGCAACCAAGATGTATCGTGACCTAAAGCAACACTTTTGGTGGAGTAGAATGAAGCGTGATATTGTTGCTTTATTGCCAAGTGTCCAAACTGTCAACAAGTAAAGTATGAACACTAAAGGCCCGGAGGAACACTTCTGAGAATGCCCATTCCGGAATGGAAATGGGAGAGAATTGCAATGGACTTCGTGGTTGGTCTTCCAAAGACAATGGGTAAGTATGACTCTATTTGGGTGATTGTCGATAGGTTAACTAAGTATTCTCATTTCATTCCGGTCAAGGTGACTTACAATGCAGAGAAGTTAGCCAAAATCTATATCTCACAAATTGTTCGGTTGCTTGGGGTTCCACTCTCCATCATATCAGATAGAGGTATGCAGTTTACCTCTAAGTTTTGGAAAACATTGCATGCGGAATTGGGTACTAGGTTGGACCTTAGTACTGCGTTCCATTCTCAGACCGATGGTCAGTCTGAGAGAACGATTCAAGTGTTGGAGGATATGCTTCGTGCATGTGTGATAGAATTTGGTGGTCATTAGGATAACTTCTTACCCTTAGCCGAACTTTCATACAATAATAGCTATCACTCAACCATTGATATGGCCCCATTTGAAGCATTGTATGGTAGGAGATGTAGGTCTCCTATTGGTTGGTTTGATGCAATCGAGGTTAGACCTTGGGGTACTGATCTTTTGAGGGATTATTAGAGAAAGTGAAGTCTATTCAAGAAAAGCTTCTAGCGGCGCAAAGTAGGCAAAAAGAATATGCAGATCGAAAGGTTAGAGACTTAGAGTTCATGGAGGGTGAACAAGTCTTGTTGAAAGTTTCGCCAATGAAAGGGGTGATGCGGTTTGGTAAAAGAGGCAAGCTAAGCCCAAGGTACATTGGTCCCTTTCAAGTACTTAAGCGAGTAGGGGAGGTGGCTTATGAGTTAGCCTTGCCTCCAGGGCTGTCCGGAGTACATCCGGTATTCCATGTGTCGATGTTGAAAAGATACCATGGGGATGGAAAATACATTATCCGTTGGGATTCAGTTTTGCTTGATGAGAATCTGTCTTACGAGGAGGAACCGATTGCTATTTTAGATAGAGAAGTTCGCAAGTTGAGGTCAAGAGAGATTGCATCCATCAAGGTGCAATGGAAGAATCGACCGGTTGAAGAAGCCACTTGGGAGAAGGAGGCAGATATGCAAGAAAGATACCCACATCTGTTTAAAGATTCAGGTACTCCTTCTCGCCCTTGTTTTTCTTCTTTTGATCGTTCGAGGACGAACGATGGGTAAATTAGTATCTATTGTAACGACCTGTTTAGTCGTTTTGAGCAGCAAATTTTATTTCTGAAAAACTGGCGGAAACGACGGACCCCACGATGGACCGTCATGGGCACGACGGACCGTCGCAGGGCCTCGTTTCAAAACACTTAGAAATTCTGAAATTGGGTACTGAAAATCGACTCTCTGAACTTCGTGACGATATGGCAGGACGGACCGTCGTGGACACGACGGACCGCCACAGACCCTTTAATAAAATTGAGTCTCTGAACTCTGTGACGGAGCAGCACGACGGACCGTCGCGACGACGGCCCGTCGCGGCTGCGTAATCCCGATGCAGGTCGGATTTCTTTACACGTTTTAAGGGACGTTTTGGACTATTCCTACTTTAATTATAAAGTTAGAGGGTTAAGGATTATAAGTCTAATTACTTGGGGGTTAAAAGAGGTAACCTTGAGTTAATTAGTGGGTTATTAATGCCATCTTTTAAACTTAATTATATAATAATTAGGGTAAATGAAAGAGGGTTTGTATAAAGAAAATAGAAAGAACAAGAGAGAGAGAGGGAGGATCGATCGAACGAGGGAGAAGAGGAAAACACAAGGCTTTGGGAAATTCTTGCTTGATCACTAGTCTTCGGTGGAGGTAGGTTATGGTTTTCATGCTATTCGTAGTAAACTCTTAATAGCGAATGTTATGTATTAATAATATTATAAACCCTGCTATGTGCTTAATTGTATGCTTGCATGGATATGATTATATAATTGTGATTATATTAAGCATGATGAAGTTATTAAATCCCAAATCTTGATAAAAACCTAATCTCTTGTTAATGATGATGCCTTGGTATGAGACAAGGCTTGATAAACTAAAGTAATGAGAATGATGATGCCTTGGTAAGAACAAAGGCTTGATGAATTGATAGAAGGAGATTAGGGGATCGGAGTGTCACGTTTTGACACATAGAATTAAGGGATCGGGTGTCACGAACCGACACGTAGTATTAGGGGGACCGGGTGTCACGAACCGACACGTAGATTTAGGGGATCGGGTGTCACGAACCGACACGTAGATTTAGGGGATCGGGTGTCACGAACCGACACGTAGATTTAGGGGATCGGAGTGTCATGTTCCGACATATAGTGGTAGGGGATCAGAGTGTCACGTACCGACACAAGAGGAATATGGATAATGAATCTTGAAAGATGCTAATATACTCAATCTAATGAATTTAATTCCCAAATGAGTATGATATTGAGGCTTGAGTCCTCATGTGCGAACTTGACGGTAATTGTTAATGATATAGTACTTGTTGTTGCTACATGTTGAGTATCATAGTTGATTTTATGATATTACTTAATATATATTGTTTTCTATTTCGAGTTGGCCGATGATATCTACTCAGTACCCGTGTTTTGTACTGACCCCTACTTTTATGTTTTCTTCTTTGTTATTTGCGGAGTGCAACAAACGTGCCGTCGTCTTCGACTCAACAGTAATTCAAGCCAGTCTTTACTACATCGGAAATTCAGGGTGAGATAATGCTCTAGCTTGGACTGGATCTTCTTCTTCAAGTCTTGATGCCTTGAACTTCCGGCATGGACTAGCTTCTTATGTATTTTTAGCTTCTTAGACATTTTTAGTTAGTAATTTGATCATAGATGTTCTTGTGATGATGACTTCCAGATTTTGGGGATAATGATAAGTTTTTGAGTTATAAAAGTTTATTATTGATTTTACTTATGAGTTTAAGTCTTCCGCATTATTTCTGTTGCTATTATATTGAAATGTTAAGGTTTAGATTGGTTGGTTCGCTCACATAGGAGGGTAAGTGTGGGTGCCAGTCGCAGCCCGGTTTTGGGTCGTGACATTATAAATATGAAACAAACTAATAGAAAATTGTTCTTCACCTTGGTCTTCATCATGTTTTTCGAAATCTTCTACACCCAATTTTTTTTATTATTAATAGTGTCTTTACCTGACATTGTTATCTTGAACTTGAATACGGATAGAATAATGAAGAAAGTTAGATCTCCTCTTTTGAGACATTTTAACCGCAGTGCCCACATTTTTGTAGTAAAAATCTCAAAAAGGTTGACTAAAAATGTAAACACACTTGCATAAAATCGAGAATAATAACATAGAGTACGTAACGTGAACACTGCGAAACATAAACGGTGACATTGAAAGAAAATCAAAAGAAATCCAAAAATATAACCAAAATTACCTTAATCAAATTCAAAATTTGATGAAATAATGTATACCTGATTGTTTAACGACCAAGAAAATCCTCGAATTAATGCATAGATTTTAGAAGAATATAATTTAGAATAACTTTATTTGAAGAATGAAGAGAATCTGGTAACTTGAAGGGTGTAATTTTTTTTAGAGAATAACGTGAAAATGGGGAAAAAGTGCAAGATGAGGGGAGAATACTGTATTTGTTTTTTTATTTACTATTGGTTAGAGTTTGGTCGAATTATGGATTCTTTTAATTAATATAAGGAAATCTCAAAAATAATAAAATGTGAATACGAATTATTTTTGAAAATATTGTAATGATGTTTTAAACAATTATTTTAAAGTGTTGTTATTTTGAATAAATATGTTATATATTATGATTATATAGGTAACAAAAAGTGTATCATCTTGTGACGTAGAAAGTTATTTAAGACCTCTCTTTGGCGAAGAAATATAATTGCAATATGATTTTTAGATATATTCCTTTTTATTTTTATCAATATGCTATTAAAAATATTAATAATATCCATTTAACTGTTTTAATTGTACTAAATATGCAATATAAGAAGTAAAAGAATCTTTTTAAATTCTCTAATACAAAACTCACTGCTCTTTATTTTTATTATTTCCACAATGTTGAACTCAATGAAATGTTCATCCTTCCATTGACGATTGGTAAGTTACATCATTCTCATAGACCATCTCGTGCTATAAAAGCGATTGGGAAATTCATGTTCAAGGTGTTTCCAATCATCAATGGAACCAGTCTCCAGATCCGTATACCAATGAAATCGTTTCCTTGCAAGGAGCGCACAAATTGTTTAACCAGATAATCTCCATATGTTCCAGCATTATTGTAACTTTCAACAAAATGTACAATGTGTTGCTTTGGATTTCCCTTACTGTGGAATTGTCAAAATATTTGAGGTTGATAACCTGCAGGCATCTTCAAAACATCGATTATTAAAGTGTATGGCTTGGTATATGTAAACGATGACTTTGAAGGGACATCATATTTATCTTTGGTAGTTCCGAATATGAAGTCTTTCCGTTGATGACTGGGAAGCCCCTTTTTAGCAGATACTTGAAGTTCATCAACATGTGTTTGCTTTGTAGGGGATTCTCCTTTTTCTTGTACCATGGGGCACTTTCCTGGTGCATGGATTGAGCCTCCATCCATGACATTTTCAACCCTATCCGTTAACTTAAAAATGTGATTATCCTAATCTTGCACATTTTTTTTAGACCTTCAATTTCCTTTGTCAAATTTGCCTATTATTCTTCAACAATTGATGTGTTAGTCATCATTGCTTGGATTTCCATTATGGGTGATGGAGTAAAGCACATATCCTCCCTCAATCTGAAATCTAATTTGAACAAGTTACATGGAGTGACTGGGGCAGATCTAGTGATCAAAACATCATCTTCATCTTTAATAGTACGATCCTTGTTATTGAATTGACTGAGTGGACCAATGTCTTTTCAACAATCTCAATTATATTCCCTCCTTCTACTAATTCATTCGGAGAGAATCTTTCCCCCTTTGAAGTTTGGAGATCCAGAATAGGAACTGATGTAGAGGACGTTTGAAGTTTTTGTTGTGCTAGTAAATTTGCTTTATTCCTAGTGATGGATCCCAAACTTTCCATAGTAGCATCCAGTATGTTCTCCACCGCCGAGGAAAACTTGAAATTTACAGTCTAAGCAACAATATATTTGGAGCTGAACTTCTTAGAAGTCATATTAGTGTTCTTGAAACTTGTTGATCGATATAAAGAGATGAGAGGTAGAGATTGTTTCATTGGGCATGCCAAAATTTGTAAACAACAAATTTTCAAGTCAAGAAAAATAAATAATCAAGATAGGAAAATAGAAGTAACAAAATGTAGTACTTGATTTCAAAATATAGTGTGTTACAATCTCTATGATAATCCTCTAATTCTTCAAAATAATATGAAATGTGCAGGACTTGAATTTGATTAAGAGTCAAGGGCTTGAATAGCTTGATCTTGAATCTTGAACTTTGAACTTAAGTGTGAATTATTCTTCACGACCACTTGTATAGTTATGACGAATAATTATCATGAACAAGTAACTTGATCTTGAATCTTTGACTATGAACTTGATTGCTTGAATTTGCAGCTCGTAGAGAAATTTAAGTTTTTGATCCACGAGCTCTCTTCTTGCTACTTATTCGTGAAAAAAACCCTCTCTATGAATAATAAGGAACCCTATTTTTTTGGTAGTAGGGAGTGATATACTGGTGTGATTTGATATTTCGATTTTAACCGACCAATTACATTGCTCCACAGAAAAGCTTTGATCTGATTGGTCAGAACATGTCACACATACACATGTCGTTATTCTAGTGGCTCATTTGATTTGACTTGGATTGCCACACAACCTTTACATGTGGCATGATTTTAGTGACTTATTTAATTTTTCTTGGATTACCTTATTTAATTTTACTTGGATTGCCACATAATTTTGACACGTGGCATGACTTTCGTGGCTTATTTATTCTGACTTGGATTGCCACATAGCCTCAACTTTTTTCTTGAATTTTATATTTAATCTAACTTAATTTATGGATTTAAATATAATAAATTTTAATGCTAGTAGTGTCATTCTTGATCAATGATTTGAAAATTTTCAAAAGATCGATGGACGGAGTATAGAATAGAACACTTGAAGGCTAAATATAAGATGCCCAGCCTGAGCTGCAATGTTGTTTATGTAAAGCAATATCACTTAAAAACAAATTATCATTTTTATATATTTTAGCCTTCCAATTATGTATAGGTATTTAATTATTCTATCCAATGAAATCATGTCATATGAAACCCCTTAGCCTTAGATAAATAAGCCACACACAAAAGAATAACGTCATGAAAAAAGTGCACAAAATAAAATATACATGTAAATGATTAAATGAAAGAATAAAATTTTTGAATGGGGCTTCTTACGAGATGACATCTCTGATCTCTTTATCGTGTCACCATCACAATACCTTAATTTTGTTTTATAAGGATATTGAGAGAAGACACATGTAACACCCAGTATCCAAAACATACTAAAAATCATCTTTACAAAAAATCTGCAGGTCAATCAATGGTTACCATCGACAGGCCGTAGCTTGACCCACGACCCGTGCTGCACATCCATTTTTTGAGTCTTAATTCCCCAAATTATCAGCCTAGAAAATTTGACTTAATGTCGAACGACAGATGGACCTACGGTCCATAGTCATTGTCCGTCGAATATAACTCCATTTACCCACTCTTTGACATGAACCACAATTGACTAGAACAGATCGTCGTTCGATCTACGACCCGTAGGTATAACCGTAGGTGAAAATTGACAGACAATTAGCTGAAAGTGTAATTGGGTCAACTCCAAATGGTCATAACTCTCTGTATAAAATTAGTTAGGTGTCCCATGACATACCAAAAGATATATAATTGAATGAGTTTTCCATACCCACCGATCGTGCTAAATTCAAACCTCCGAGTAAAAATTTATGCCCATTTTAGTAAAGGCCTGTCGAACATACCCAACTTATGGACCCAAACGTGAACTGTCGATAGAACGACGGACCGTCAGTCCAGGTCATCGTTTGGTCTGACAACAATTAACTGAGGGGTCTTTTGGTCCTTTTCCACTTTCTTTAAACCCTGTAATATGTTGTTTTGACCCTAAATCATCAATTTTAGTTAGTTTAAGCCTATAATAACTAGAACTTACCTAAGTCAAATCATTAATGAAAACTTGGAAAATTAGAAGCAAGAAAGGAGAAAAAGGTCATGAACCTTAGGTCAAGAATACAACAAGGTTCCAGTACTCCCAGCCCTAAAATCTAAGTGTTTCTCCGCGAATTTCATCGCAAGGTATGTGGGATTTTACTAGTGGATTCCTTTCACCCATTGGATCCCTAGTTTTCAATCAGATTCTTGATTCTTATATCATGATTAGATGTAGCGTTTCTAGAACTTCAACAGAAATTCATAAATTAATTAGTAATATATCCAAATCAAATTTCCGTGTAATTATTTAGTTTAACGCATGAATTTTAGATACCTATCTATGTATTTTTTTAGTTATTTAATTGCACATGCTAGGTCAGATATTTCAGTTATTTAGTTATACATGTCTCAGTTATTAATGCATCATTATCAGATTAAATGTTGCATTCTCAGTTTGCATGTTCACTTTTGAGCTATCCAGTACATACTGAAATTCAGACATAATTAGTTAACTCATAAAATCAATGGGAGTAGCATAGTACCAAGTTGGACTAGGGTTCAACATACCCAATTAGTCCCAAAACTACTAGCCAACTAAGTTGTGAGTCCCCTCTTTGGGCAGTCAATTCAGTGATCATGCCAGCATGCCTTTATACCTCTGAAAGGGTATATTGGGTCCTCTTGATAGGGTGTATACATTGTACTCCACAGTTAGCTCATATGGTTTTATTATCAGTTATTAGTGGCTCCCACATTTCAGTCAGACTCTATTGCATTGACCATTTATTAATATATAAAGTATTCATTTTTAGCATGTCATAAATTAGTTATCTCAACATTCAATATATAATTTTTAGATTACTAGACTTCCTTTCTTGCTTGTTCAATTATGTTTTATTTTAGCTTTACTTTATCCTACATGCTCATTACCTTCAAGTACTTACGCATATGTGTGCTACATCTTCTCGTGATGCATATTAAGTTTGTTCAGCATCTAGATCACGCTTATATCAATTTTTGATCTCTAGTTCAGCAGATTCAATGGTGAGTCCTCATTCTCCGAGGCAATAGTCATGAGTTTATTTCAGTCTTTTAGTCATTTAGTTTCAGTTTTTGCTAGATTTAGCTGGGGTGTGTCCCAACATTTCTAGTCAGTTAGAGGCTCATTTCAGACATAGTTAGTTTCAGATTAGTATTGAGTTAGTATGTCCTTTGTATTAAACTCATCAGTATTACAAATATCTCAATTATAGAAATGGGTATTTCCCATCTTTTCAGTTTAAATTATGATTTAGCTTCTGCATCAGTTTATTTTCTTTAGTATGCTCATGATCATGCCAGTAGGGTTAGCATGGGATCACTTATGGTCCTAGGTTTCGTGTCCGCATCTCGAGGGTAGCTCGGGAAGTGACAAAATTGGTATTAGAGCACTAGATTTAAGTGTCCTAGGATGTATGAAAAGCCTCATTAAGTAGAGTCCTTTTCATGAGTGTAAATTGCACCATATCTAATGAGAGGGAGGCTATGAAGTGTTTTAGGAAAAACTTCACTTTCTTGTTACTCTTATCGTGCGTAAGGTATGATCTAATTCCATTCTAACTTCGATGTTTTTCACTTAAGATCTTGCCTTCTCGTAGAGCTTAGGTATAGAATGCTGATGCATGCAATGCTAACGTAGTTCCTTTATACTAGATAAGGAAGTTCAAATGCAGAGTTTCAGAACTCTAATTAAGTTTTTGGCTCAGAGTATGACCAACCAGAACAATCAGTAGGTTTCAGTTCCTGCTAATAGAAATGACCGATTAGTGGCATCCAGAGTTTGTGATTTTGTTAGAATAAATCCTCCTAAGTTCATAGGGTCGCAAGTTGGTAAGGACCCACATAAGTTCATTGATGAGGTCAAGAAAATATTTGATGTGATGCAAGTAAATTATAGTGATTGGTGAAATTGGTATCCAACCAGCTTAAGGATATGAGTCACATATGGTTCACTCAGTGGAAAGACCACACAAATAACTTTGTATTTTGTAACTCAATATAACAGTCCAATTCTGTGTTAGTACTGAAACTCTCAAAACCTTTCTCAGTCTCTACTCCAGTCGGTAACCCAGTCATAGCTACACGGATATACACAAATTGCCTTGTCACAATATCTTAGAAAGTCATCTCAGCAGATCTTGTAGATTTAGGACTGGTAGACATCAGTATCATTCTAGGCATGGATTGGTTAGATTCATGTTATGCCTTAATCGATGGTAGAAAAAGGATTGTTTGTTTTCAGTTTCCAGATGAACCAATCTTAAAATGGAAGGGTAGTATCTTAACGCCTATGGGTCGATTACTTTCTTACCTTAAGGTAAAAAAGATGACCTTCAAGGGTTATGTCAATCATCTAGTTCAGGTTAAGGATTCTTGCTCTGAAACTCCAAACTTGAGTGAGTTCCAGTAGTCTGTGAGTTTCCAAAAGGTCTTCCTGGAGTCCCTCCCGAAAGGGAAATCAACTTTGGAACTGATCTCCTTCCAAATACCCAGCCTATTTCTATTCCTCCTTACAGAATGGATCTAGCAGAGCTTAAGGAATTGAAAGAGCAGTTGAAAGACCTTCTAGATAAGGGCTTCATCTGACCTAGTATTTCACCATGGGGTGCACCAGTGTTGTTCGTAGAGAAGATATATAGTTATCTCAAAAAGTGCATTGACTATAGACACTTAAACAAGGTCACAATCAATAATAAGTATCCCATCCCCAGGATTGATGACTTGTTTTACCAACTTTTAGGTGCTAGTCATTTCTCAAAGATAGACCTCAAATCGGGTTATCATCGCTTAGAGTCAGAGATAGTGATATTCCAAAAATAGCCTTCACAACTCGGTATAATTATTATGAATTTTTAGTTATGTCGTTTGGACTATCCAATGCTCCTACAACTTTTATAGATTTGACGAATAGAGTATTCAAACAGTACTTGGACTTGTTCGTTATTGTCTTTATTGTTGATATCCTCATTACTCTAGGAATGAGGAAGAACATGCGAGTCATCTGAGAGTTGTTTAGTAGACTCTCAAAGATCACCAATTATTCGCTAAGTTTAGCAAATGTGAGTTCTGGTTGCAATCCGTTTCTTTTCTTGGTCACATTATATCTAGAAAAGGGATCCGAGTGGATTCACATAAGATAGAAGCAGTGAAACAAAGGCCCAGACCTACCTCTGCTACAAATATCAGAAGTTTCATAGGTCTAGCGGGTTATTATAGAAGGTTAGTGGAAGGATTCTCATCTATAGCCTCAACATTTACTAGACTCACTCATAAGATGGTCAAGTTTCAGTGGTCAGATGATTACGCGAAAAGCTTTGCAGAATTAAAAACAAGATTGACTATAACTCCTGTCTTGACTTTACTATAGGGTTAATATGATTATGTGATCTATTGTGATGCATCCAGAGTTGGCCTAGGTTGTGTGTTGATACAACGAGACAAGGTTATAATGTATGCTTCTAGACATATTAAGGTGCATGAGAAAAATTATCCAACCCATGATCTCGAGCTTGCAAAAGTGGCGTTTCCACTCAAGATCTGGAGACACTACTTGTATGGTGTTCATGTAGATGTGTTCAGTGATCCTAAGAACCTTCAGTATGTGTTCACCCAAAATGAGTTGAATCTTTACAAGAGGAGATGACTTGAGTTCCTTAAGGATTTTGATATGGTTATGCATTATCATCTTGGTAAGGCGAATGTAGTAGAAGATTATCTTAGCATATTAAATATGGGTAGTGTAATCCATGTTAAGGAAGAAACAAAAGATCTAGTAAAATATGTTCACAGGATTGTTCGCTTCGGAGTTCGCCTTATGAGCACATCAGACAGTGGTGTAACATTTCAATATGGGGCAAAATCTTCTTTGGTAGTGGAGGTTAAGGAAAAGCAAGCTACTGATCCGATCTTGCTTGAACTTAAGGTTGTATTTCACAATCAGAGAGTGGAGGATTTCTCCCAAGGAGGAGATGGTCGACTTCGCTATAGGGGTAGATTGTGCGTTCCTAATGTGGGTGATTTGAGAAAGCATATCCTTATAGAAGTCCATAAATCCAGATATTCTATTCACCCAGGTGCCACTAAGATTTAATGTGATCTGTAAAAAGTCTATTGGTTGAATGAAATGAAGAGGGATATAGTAGATTTTGTGAGTAAGTGCCCCAATTGCAAGCAAGTCAAGGTAAAACATCATAAACTAGGAGGTATGACTCAGGAGATCGATATTCCTACTTGGAAGTGGGATGTCATCAATATGGATTTCATCACAGGGTTAGCTTGTATTCGCATACAACATGACTCCATTTGGGTGATAGTGGATAGGATGACTAAGCCTTCTTGCTTTTTGGCGGTTAAGACTACAGATTCCGCAGAGGACTATGCCAAGCTTTACATTGATGAAATTGTAAGGTTTTATGGGGTTCCTTGTCTATCATCTTATGTGGTGGTCCTTGGTTTACCTTTCTTTTCTGGAAGTCATTTCAAAAGGATCTTCGTACTCAAGTTAACCTTAGCACAACACTTTATCCGCAGACGGATGGACAGGCAGTGCGCACCATTAAGACCCAAGAGGATATGTTGAGAGCTTGTGTTATCGATTTCAAGGGTAGTTGGGACAATTACATTCCTCTTATTGAGTTCGCCTACAACAATAGCTACCATTCTAGCATTTATATGGCCCCTTATAAGGCTTTGTATGGGCATAGATGTAGATCTCCCGTTGGTTGGTTTGAAGATGGTGAAGCAGCTTTCATAGGGCCAGATTCAGTCTTTTATGCTATGGACAAAGTGCAACTCATTAGAGATAGACTTAAGACGGCCAAGAGTCGTCAAAAATCTTATGCAGATGTAAGAAGAAGGGAACTAGAGTTCCAAGTTGATGATTTGGTTTTCCTTAAAGTGTCATTTATGAAAGGTTGGATGAGATTTTGAAAGAAGGGAATCTTAGTCATAGATATGTATGCCCTTATAATATCTTAAATAGGGTTGGAAAGGTGGCATATGAGTTATAGTTGCCAGCACAATTAGTAGCAGTGCATCCAGTCTTCCACATCTTACTCTTGAAGAAGTGTGTGGGTGATACAACCTCTATAGTGCCTTTAGAGACTGTGGAAGTCAAAGATAGTCTTTTTTATGAGGATGTACCAGTTGAGATTCCTGAATGTCAGGTTAGAAGGTTGAGAAATAAAGATATTGCTTCAGTCAAGGTTTGGTGGAAAAGTCAATCCATAGAGGGAGCTACTTGGGAAGTAGAAACAACCATGAAAGCCAAGTATCCTCACCTCTTTCCTTTCGATTCCACTCTAGCTTGACGTAATAGTTCCTATACAGTTTTTCAATAACTCATGCATAAATTCATCCTTATAATCATGTTCCCTCATGTTGTGCTTGCATTTTTAGCGTATTTGCATGTTCTTGGAACCGAATAAAGTCAGAAACTCAGCTCTCAGTGTTAGCAGTAGGGATTCAGCTCTCTCCCTCTATTTCAGCTAGTTTAGTCTTTATTCGAGGATGATTGTTCCCAAGGGGGAGATAATGCAACACCCCGTATCAAAAATAGACCAAAAATCATGTTTTTAGAACATCTGCAGGTGCAATAAATGGTTACCACTGACGGATCATAGCATGACCCACGGCCTGTGCTGCACATCCGTCGTTTGAGTCTGAAACCCCCAAAAATCAGCCTAGAAAATTTGTGTAATTGTCGAACGACGTACGGACCTACAGTTCGTAGTCTGTGTTTGATGATCAACACACCGTTTACCCACTCTATGACATGAACAACAATTGACCAGCACGGAGCGTTGTTCGATCAACGGTCCGAAGATATGAGCGTAGGTGAAAATTGGTAGACAGTTATGGGAAAATGTAGTTGGGTCAACTTCAAATTGTAATAAATATCAGAATAAAATTAATTAGGTGTCCCATGACATACAAAAATATAGATAATTGAATTAGCTTGCAATATCTACTGACCTTGCTAAATTCGGACCTCCGAGTAAAAATTTACGCCCGTTTTAGTAAAGGTCTGTCGAACAGACAGAACCTAATGACCCAAACGAAGGACCGTCAATTGAACGACAGACCGTCAGTCCAGGTCGTCGTTTGGTCCGACAAGAATTAACTCAGGGGTGTTTTGGTCTTTTTCCACTTTGTTTAAACCCCATGATACATCGTTTTAACCCTAAATCATAAGATTTTAGTTAGTTTAAGCCTAGAATAACTAGGACTTACCTAAGTCAAATCATTAATCAAAACTTGGGAAATTAGAAGCAAGAAAGTAGAAAAAGGTCAAGAACCCTAGGTCAAAAACACAACAAGGTTCCAGCCATCCCGACCCCAAAATCTAAGTGTTTCTCTGTGAATTTCATCACCAGGCATGTGGGATTTCACTTGTTGGTTCCTTTCACCCATTGGATCCCTAGTTTTCTGTCAGATTCTTGATTATCATATCATGATTAGACCTAGGGTTTCTAGAACTTCAACAGAACTTTATGAATTAATTAGTTATATGTTCCAAATCAAATTTCCATGTTACTATTCAATTTAACGCATTAATTTTAGAACCCTAGATATGTATTTCTTTAGTTCTTGAATTACAAATGCTAGGTCAGAATATTTAAGTTATTCAGTTATGTATGCCTAAGTTATTAATGCATCATTATCAGATTAAATGTTTCATTCTCAGTTTGCATGTTATGTTTTGAGCTCTCCAGTATTTACAGAAATTTAAAAATAATCAATTAACTACATAAAATCAATGGGATTAGCATAATATCGAGTTTGACTAGGGTTCACCATACCCAATTAGTCCCAGAACTACTAACCAAGTAAGTTACAAGCCCCTTTGTGCGCAATCAGTTTAGTGATCACGCCAGCATGCCTTTATACCTCTGGCAGGGTATATTAGTTCCTCTCGATGGAGCGTACACATAGGACTCCATATTTATCTCATGTTGTTTCATTATCAGTTATTAGTAGCTTCCACAGTTCAGTAAGACTCTTTAGCATTGACCATTTATCAATATATTCATTATTCAGTTTCAGCATGTCAAATATTTGTTATCTCAACATTCAATATGTCATGTTTAGATTACTATACCTGCTTTCGTGCTTGTTAAAGTATGTTTTATTTCATCTTTACTTTATCTTACATGCTCAATACCTTTGAGTACTGACAAATACATGTGCTACATCTTCTCGTGATGTAGGTTTTAGGTTTTCAGCATCCAGATCACGTTCAAATTCATTCTCGATCTCCAGTTTAGCAGAGTAAGTGGTGAGTCCTCATTCTCCGAGGACAATAGTCATGATTTTACTTCAGGCATTTAGTTTAAGTTTTTGCTAGACTTAATTGGTGCTTGTCCCAGCATTTCTAGTCAGTTAGAGGCTTATTTCAGACACAGTTAGTTTCAACGTAGTATTGAGTTAATATTTCCTTCGTATTAAACTCATCAGTATTCCAAATATCTAAGTTATAGAATATGGGTATTCCCCTTCTATGTAATTTAAATTATGATTTATCTTCCACATCAGTTTATTTTTATTATCGTGCTCGTGATATTGTCAGAAGGGCTAGCTTGGGATCATTTGTGGTCATAGGTTTTGTGTCCGCGTCTCAAAGGTAGCTTGGGGAGTGATACAATACCTATCTCCCAAAATAAAGGATATTGTAATGTGCGAAATTGACAATAATAACTGAAAATCCCATTGGTAACAACTTTTGTTTTATCATTTATTCTTATGTTAAATCATGCATAATTTATAGCTAAATTATGAGCATTGTAATTTGACAGTAAATTTTATTCTCTTAAATAATCATTCTTAGTGTTTGTTTATTGATTTCTACAGTATAAATAAGGAAAAAGATCAGAAGAATAAGAAAAAAGCCCAAATAAACAAGAAAAAGATACATGTCAGTGCTACGAGGTCAGAGACGTCACGTCACTATCTTAATATTTTATTTTAAATATATCAATTACTTTTTCCTAATTTTATCATTCATGATTGAACTTTATGTCACATATAATATATATTTCTAGTGTCGTTTCTAGTAATCATCAAATTTTGTAACATTCATTATAGTACAAAAATGATAACTACCTACTAAGAATTATAAAAAAATATCTATAATAATATTAATATAATTAAAATAATAAAAGTAATAATTTAATATAATGAAACAACTTCCATTTAATTATAATGTATATGACTATGGCTTTATTACAAGCTATAAAGTTTATTTTTTCAATTGCTAATTGTTTGTTTTATAGGGTTTGAGTATAGCAAATATATTTGAGAAATTCTCAAAATTCAGAGTGCCACCATGGTGTATTGGATTTGGCCTCGTAGGAACTGTGCGCATGGATTGAAAAAATTTCAACTCCATGAATGATCGAAATATCTCTTTGACCTTTAACTCCATGAAAGAAGGACAACAATAGATACAAAAACATGAAAATTACTCATGATGAAACTAAAAAATAATATGATTTTGCTTTTTATCTGTTAATTGCTTCTATCTTCATTCATTATATAATGTTTCAAAATTTATTTATGGACTCAATAGAATAAATAGACACAGTTTTTCGTACGAAAAAAGTATCAAATATGGTTAGTTACCTTAGCATTGAGATTTATGTTATCCTCAATAGATTAAATTGATATGGATTTCTTACAAAAAAAATGGCAAATAAGACTAGTTACCTTAGTGAAAAGATTTTTGTTATCTCAATCTCAATTATAATATAAGGGTGTGTTTGGTATGAAGGAAAATGTTTTCAAATTTTCTCATGTTTGTTTGGGTTAAATGTTTTGAAACTAATTTTCAAAATCAACTCATTTTCTTCAAATTTAAGGAAAAAGAATTCCGTTAAAGACTCAAGGAAAATATTTTCCAAAAGTTTCTTCCATCTTCATTTTAATTTTATTTTTGAGACAGTCAATTTATTTTGTCCCAGCGCTCAAACAACCTCCTCGAACCCCTCCCCACCCCTCCCGCCCCTTCCAAAAAAAACAATTTGAAGCTAGATTTTTAAGAAATGTTATTAGATTTAATCTTTTTACTCCACCCTAACCCCTACCCCTATTCCCCTACCACTAACCACCCCCATAAAAAATATTAAAAGTTCTTTTTAAAAGCTATTTCTAATTTAAATTTTAAATTTTTACATCCCCCCCCCCAACCCTGCCCTCGCCACCCCCAACCCCATATCTACCTATCCTTCCATCAATCCATCTATATATATATATATATATATATATCCATTCATCCATCCTTGTATCTATCTATCTATCTATTTATCTATCTATCGATCTATGTATCAATATATTCATCCATCCATCCATGTATATGTCGGTCATATAATTCATACCAACATTTATGTTTTATGAAATCATGATTATGCATTTATATTCATGATGCTTTTGCCAAACAATTAAAAATTATGAATATCAAATTGATTAGATTTCAATGCATGAATCCGATGAAACAAACAGTTTCGGTGAATGTCCTCCGTGATCTTTGGTGTTCATTGTTCATCCAAAATTCAACACATTGAACATATAAAATGATTTACCTTTAGTTGTAAAACTAAGACTTAGCTTGTTCATGTGTTACTTGTTACATTTCCTAGATGCAAACTTGTCGAATTCTTGGCTTAGTGCGATACAATCTCTAACTCACTTGAAGTACCTTTAGATTTATGTAAAAATAAAATCTTGGATATCTCACATGCTTTCTTCAAACTTGAATAAATAAATCATCTTATTCTCTAAGGACATCACTTGCGGCTGTTGGAAAATGACGCACATAAGATTTGAAGTTACTAAGTTGGCATGATAAGCGTAATAATATTCTTGGCATGACAAATTCATTTTTTTTTGTTTGTCATTGTACCTAGAAGAAAGTTTTATATTCATTAATATATTAAGTACTAAAATTATTTATTTGATTTGATATATTTTTAAATTTAACTGTTGAATTACATTCGTCCAACCAAACAAGATAAAAGGAATTACAATGTAAGCACAATGTGGCAAACAAATAGGCCAACGTAGTAATCAGATTGTGTAATTACTTGGCTAATTATTATTACCGTAGTAACTAAACCAACTCAAAGTACCTAGTGGCTTTCCAAAAAGACCCTTAAAAATTAAATATGGGTAGAAATTGACATTTTTTTAGTATTATTATTATTTACTTCACTCAATTTTGTAAACTTATCTCACCAACAAAATTTTTTAAAGTATCAATACAATAAATGTCATCATTGTCTTTTCTCTTGAGACTTGGTACTTTCAAATTTACTTCTCGAAAAGAAGTATAAGCGGTCGTATCAAGTAAAGAACCCAACTATTAGGTTGGGGTCGATCCCACGAGGAAAATAATTTAGACTTATTTTTAACCTAGTATTACTTTAATTTAGTCAAGTTCTTTCCAAGAAACAAGTACCAAAAAGAGGGTTTTTAAGCAATAACTGTAATTAGCTATTTCTAAGTAAATAAGTAACAGGTTCAAAGTTTTGATTTTTATCAAGTAATGAGAGTAACTAGGGTTTAAGTGTTCCCTACAGATTCATAATGCGGTAATTCTAGCTATAACAATTCTTTCCTAGTATCTTGCGTGCGAAGTGGTAAGTTATGTATCCCTAATTCATTGGTCCGGCAACGAGGAAATTTCACTCCGCACCTTGGTCCGGCTATGCGTGTATGCTTTACTAAACCTTACCTTTACCTCATATTAAGAATCATAATCGATGTTTGGCTTAGTAGTTACTTCGCACCAACCGACACTAGCCTATTAGATAGCTTATACTAAATCTACATTGATAATTCATTTCTTATTATCTACCTCCTTGGTCCGGCAAGTAGCAACAAGGCAAATTCTAATGTGTGCACTAGTTAAAAAGACTTCTAAATGAAAGAATTATCAATACATGCAAGACACTATTTGAGAATTGTTATTTTAGCTAGGTTTTACCTTGTTATTTACTCATGGTTCCCACAACCCTAGTTATGGATCTTAGTTACCCATGTTAATAATCACACAATTCATATTAATTAGATAAGAATTCATGACCTTATTTGATGATATTGAAGAAAATCCAGAAGATTACTTGAATTAATAAAAAAACTTGCAACAAACAATTCCGGATAAGTTTTAGTTCTATTAGAAAATTAACTTTACGTTTAGGGCTTGAAGAAGAGAAAAAAAAGGAAGAAAATGGGAGAAAGAGCAAGGTTTCACTAGGAACGCTAAGAAATTTTGAGTGGAATTCATCGCGGTGATCCCTATCAAGGTATGTGAGATATTTTGTGTTGGGTTAATTCTTCGGCACACCAATATTTTTTTCAATTTAGTGGTTTTAGAAATGTTTACATGATTACAAGTGAATTCTTGATGAATCTTGTTAAATCCATATTTGGTTGAGTTGTTTGAATGTCCATTGATGTTAATTCATAGTTTCCAATGTTGTTTTTGAGTTAAATCTATTAGGTATTGAAGGTATTGAGGATCCTAAGGGTTTAGAAAAAGAACTAGGGAGGTTTAGGGGATCTAGCAATGAAAGACGAAGAGAGAAGTTCGTCAGCCACACCTGGTCAGCACCAGTCCCGCGGCGCCCCATCTGCGCCTAGGGCCCTAGGAAGGCAGGCCTACAGTGTGCCAAGATGAGGCCTCAGACCAAGTGTTCTGGCGCAGTGCACTTTGAACGCGCCTGAATCAGCCTTTTTTGTCAAGTTTTCGTAGTTTAGTCCTTTTAAGTCTTTCTAATGTACATAAGCACCTTCCCCTGATTCTAATTACTTCAAATGATTTCTAAACACCTAGAAATCATCAAAGAGCACAAATCATAACATTGAATCCATAATCCAATTCAAGGAAAGTTAGGATCAAAGTCAAAGAAGTTAGAGTCAAGTCTAAATTTAAATGGTAAGTCAAAGCAAAGTTCCTATAGGTTTTCAAGAGTCTTTACTAAACGTTTTAACTTCATTTTAAGGCTCAAGTTTCAAGTTAAAGTAAATAATAACAAGTTGAAGTCTTTCCTTTAAAGAAATATAAGGGAACTAAGTATTCTCTAGAGTTTATTAAGACTCAAGTTTTCAAGTTAAGCAAAGAGTAACAAATTGAGTTCATTTCTCAAAAGTTATAAGGGATCTAAGTATTCTCCGAAATTTTATAAATGTTTTCATATTTAAGTTGAAAGGAAACTAAGATTTCCCAAAAGAGATTTATACAAGAGAAAGGAACATTGATTCCAAGAGAGCCTTTAAAGATAAGTGTCGATCAATTATTTCAATAAAAGCATGAGCTAAAATATATTTTGGGAGTAGTATTGAAAATCGATGTGTGGATGAGAGTTCTTATTAACTCAAGTCTCCCTGAAAACCATGTATCCATCATTGGTATTAAAGGGTCATACTTTTTAGATTATCACATAAGTAAAGCTATTGGATCCACTAATTTAGGATTTCTATGCGACGATAAAGTATAGGACGATTCTAGCAGCGTGAAAAAAACATTGTATCACCGGTTAGGCTCATAGTGGTGGTTGTCGGTTAGAGAATCTTCTACAGAAACTATATTAATTCAAATATAAATAAAGTTGAGTTTTTTATTGCATTTTCTTTAACGAACTAGATGTCTTCATTGTTTTACAATATTTTATACATATTGCGTATGTCTACCTGCTTTATATTAAGTTAAGGTTTCATGAGTTGAGTAGAGCAAGTTAAGTGTTTCTTCTTACTCTTTTCAAGCATAAGTTTTCTTAGCATTTCAACTCGCATACACATATATTTAATGTATTGATGCCACTTGGTCTGGATTGTATCATAATGCAGACGCAAGTAACAAGGATCAACATCATCCAGTACCTGGTTGATCCAATAGAGCACTCGGAGTCAGTGGTGAGCCTCCTTGCATTTTGGAGGAAACAAATTTACTGTTTTTCGGCTTTCTTTTATAGGATGTTGTGGAATCTGTAATAACATCCATATTAGTATTATAGAGTCTTCATAGACAAATAGTATGTAAATAGCTTAGTTTTTTAGTCTCTCTTTATTTGCAATCTCAAATATTCTATTGTGAGACTTAAGTGTCAATTTGGCCAAGATATATATTTGAAGTTATTTTTATGAGAATAATTCTTATATTGAGTTTCCACTGAGTTAAGTAAATTAGACCAAAGGTCCGCTCAAGGCCATCAATGGTTATTGCGTGTTGGCCACGTCAAGGATGTAGGCTCGGACATGACAAACATGGTATTAGAGCACAGAGTTAAAGAGTTCTAGGAAGTTTATGAAGCCATGTCTGTAGAGTCCTATATATCATGTAAAGCGCACCACATATATGATCAGAATGCTACAAAATTTAGGAATTCCTCACTTCTTTCATATTTATTTTCGCGCATTATATTTTATCCCTAAATATTTTCTCTATAATTTGTGCTTGCTCGTGTTACACATCATAATGCCTCCACAAAAAGCAGCAAGAAGTCGTCTATCCAAAAGAAACATTGAGGAACTAAAGGTACCTAATGCACCAAACGTGCAACCTCACGGAGAAGTTACGAATTTTGAATTTTGTGAGGCTATCCGTATGTTAAACCAAGCAGTAAGTAACCAAGTCGGGTTAAAACAAGGAGCTCGAAAAAGGAGGCTGACACCTCTATGATTCGTGAATTTTCTAAGAATGAATCCTCCAAGTTTCACCGGTTCAAGCACTACTAAGTATTCTAAAAAAATTGTGGAACAGTTAAAGAAGGTTTTTTATGTGATGCATGTTGTTGATGCTAAAAGGGTTGAGCTAGTTGCATATCAACTAAAGAATGTAACTCGGACTTGGTTCGATCACTGGAATGAAGGCAGAGATGAGGATGCACCATGTACAAGGTGGTCTTTCTTTGAAGAACCTTTCTCAAGGCATTTTTTCCCCAAGAGCTTAAAGAGGCTAAGGTATGAGAGTTCCTTACACTAAAACATAACTCCTTGAATGTACATGAATATGGGTTGAAGTTCATCCAATTGTCTCGCAATGCTCCTGAAATGGTTAAGGATATGAGACGCATAATCATTTTGTTTTTCGCTGGCTTGGGTCGTGCATCAAGGAAAGATGGCAGAGCTGCAATGTTGATCGGCGACATGGACATATCTCGATTGACTATTTATGTGCAGCAAGTTGAAGTAGAGAAGCTGAGGGATAGAGAAGTGTATAGAAATAAGAAATCTAAGACTGGGAATGAGTCTGGACAATAGAAAGATAATTTGAATCGGCCAAAATTTTAGAAACAAAAGGGGTCTGCACCATCATTGCTAGTGCCCCAGCACCCAAGAGGAACAAATGTGAGCATCTTGGCAATAATTAGCAGAACTTTAGGGCTTGACCAATATAATCTCAAGGAAGTGTTGCACAAGGAGGTAGTTGTGCTCCTGCATGTGCTAAGTATGGTAGAACCCACCCTGGTAAGTATCATGATGGACAGATAGGTTGCTTCAAGTGTAGTCAAGAGGGTCGCTTCATGAGAGAGTGCCCTAAGAATAGGCAAGGTAGTGGAAGTCTGGGCAATATAGCCCAATCTTCATCAGTTGCTCCACTAGACATGGTTGCACCTATAGGAGACCCTTCTGGTACTGGAGAAGGGGTAGACCACCTATATGAAATCACTATACGCCAAGAGCAAGAGAACTATTCAGATGTTGTCACTAGTATGATAAAAGACTTTACTTTTGATGTTTATGCTTTGATACACCCAAGAGCAAGTTTGTCTTTTTAACTCCTTATGTTGCAAATAAGTTTGAGATTCTTCCTGAAAAATTTTGTGAACCTTTCGGTGTTTCTACACCTGTTGGACATCAATTCTAGCAGAAAAAGTATATCGTGCTTGTCCTATTTCTATCAATCACAAGAACAACATTGCTGACTTAGTAGAGTAAGACATGGTAGATTTTGATGTTATTCCAAATATGGATTGGCTTCGTTCCTGTTATGCGTCAATATATTGTAGAACTTGAGTTGTAAAGTTTCAGATTCTTAATGAGATAGTTACAGATAGGAGTAATACTTCTGCAGTGCCTAAGGGTTGTTTTATTGCGTACCTTAAGGCAAGAAAGTTAGTTTCAAAGGCATGAAGCAATCACTTAGTCCGAGTTAATGACTCAAGTGCTGAGATTCCTTCCCTTCAGTCAGTTTCTATAATAAGAAGTTTCCAGAAGTTTTTCCTAATAAGCTACCCAAAGTCCCTCCTGAGAGAATAATGAAATTCGGCATAGACATCATTCTAGATACTCATATTGTCTCTATTCCTCCATAAAGAATGAGACCAACAGAAATAAAAGAATTAAAAGAACAGTTGAAAGATTTATTAGATAAAGGTTTCATTCGATCAAGTGTATCACCTTGGAGCGTAATAAAGAAGGATGGTTCCCTTAGGATGTGTATAGACTATAAAAAATTGAATAAGGTTACCATCAAGAATAAGTACACTCTTCATAGGATACATGATCTTTTCGATCAACTTCAGGGTGCCACCTGTTTATCCAAAATTGATCTCAGATCTATCTACCATCAGTTGAAAGTTAGGGTATTTTAAATTATGGGCATAATGAGTTTTTGGTCATGTATTTTGGGTTAACTAATGCACCAACAGCATTCATGGATCTTACGAGTAGAGTCTTTAAACCTTATTTAGATATGTTTGTTATTGTCTTTATTGATGACATACTAATCTATTGTAGGAGTGAAGAAGATCGTGCTAGCTACCTCAGGATAGTCCTTGAGACTTTGATCGATAAGAAGTTGTCTGACAAATTCTCCGAATGTGAATTTGGATCGTGTCTGTGGCATTCTTGGGCCACATTGTCACGACCCAAAACCGAGCCGCGACTGGCACCCACATTTACCCTCCTATGTGAGCGAACCAACCAATCTAACCCTTATCATTTCAATATAATATCAACAGAAAATAATGCGGATGACTTAAACTCATTAATAAAACCAATTCAATAACTATTTATATTCAACATCTATTATTCCCCAAAATCTGGAAGTCATCATCACAAGAACATCTATCCTCAAATTTCTAAACTAAAATGTCTAAGAAGCTAAAACAAATAAAAGCTAGTCCATGCCGAAAGTTCAAGGCATCAAGACTTGAAGAAGAAGATCCAGTCCAAGCTAGCGGCATTAGCTCACCCTGAATTTCCTATGTAGTGAAGACTTGCTAGAATTACTGTTGAGTCGAAGACGACGGCACGTTTGCTGCACTCCACAAATACAAAGAAGAAAACATAAAAGTAGGGGTCAGTACAAAACACGGGTACTGAGTAGGTATCATCGGCCAACTCAAAATAGAAAATAATATATACCAAGTAATATCATAAAATCAACTATGATACTCGACATGTAGCAACAGCAAGTACTATATCATTAACAATTACCGTCAAGTTCACACATGAGGACTCAAGCCTCAATACCAAACTCATTTGGGAATTATGTTCATTAGATTGAGTATATTAACACCTTTCAAGATTCATTATCTTTATTTCTCTTGTGTCGGTACGTGACACTCCGCTCTCTCATATTCTTTAATCCTCTTGTGTCGGTACGTGACACTCCGATCCCCTACTACTATGTGTCGGAACGTGACACTCCGATCCCCTAAATCTACGTGTCGGTTCATGACACCCGATCCCCTAAATCTACGTGTCGGTTCGTGAAACCCGATCCCCTAAATCTACGTGTCGGTTCGTGACACCCGATCCCCTAAATCTACATATCGGTTCGTGACACCCGATCCCCTAAATCTACGTGTCGGTTCGTGACACCCGATCCCCTAATCTCCTTCTATCAATTCATAAAGCCTTCTTTCTTACCAAGGCATCATCAATCTCATTACTTTAGTTCATCACGCCTTCTCTCATACCAAGGCATTATCATTAACAAAGAGATTAGGGTTTTGCAAGATTTGGGATTCAATAACTTCATCATGCTTATATAATCACAATTATGTAATCACATACATGCAATCATACAATTAAGAACATAGCAGGGCTTACAATACTATCAATACATATCACTCGCTATTAAGAGTTCACTACGAATAGTATAAAAACCATAACCTACCTCCACCGAAGATTCGTGATCAAGCAAACAATTTCCCAAGCTTTGTTTCTCCCTTCTCGTTCGATTCTCCCTCTTTCTCTTTGTTCTTTCTATTTTTCTTATTCAAACCCTCTTTCTTTTAAACTAATTAGTATATAATTAGGTTTAAAAGATGGCAATAATAACCCACTAATTAACTTAAGGTTACCTCTTTTAACCCCCAAGTAATTAGACTTATTAACCTTAACCCTCTAACTTTATAATTAAGGTAGGAATAGTCCAAAACGTCCCTTAAAATGTGTAAAGAAGTCCGACCCAGACTGGGATTACGCAACCTGTGACGGCCCGTCGTGCCTGCGACGGTCCATCCTGTAGGTCGTCGCAAGGTTCAGAGACTCAATTTCCAGCAAAGAGTCTGTGACGGTCCGTCACACCTGTGACGGTCCGTCCTGCCATTTCGCTATTTAATTTCGTAGAGTTGCTTTTCAGTACCCAATTTCAGAATTTCTAAGTGTTTTGAAACGAGACCCTGCGACGGTCCGTCGTGACCATGACGGTCCGTCGTGGGGTCCGTCGTCTCAGCCAGTTTTCCAGAAATAAAATCTGCTGCTCAAAACGACTAAACAGGTCGTTACACATATAGTTTTCGATGATGGGATTAGAGTTGATGCACAAAAGATAAAAGAAGTTCAGAGTTGTCCTAGACCCATGTCTCTAACTAATATTAAAAGTTTCTTGGATTTTGTTGGATACTATAGAAGGTTTGTTGAGGGGTTTTCATCTATCTCGTCTCCCTTCACCAAGTTGACTCAGAATATAGTTAAGTTTTAATTGTTGAAGCTTGTGAGAAAAGCTTTCAGGAATTGAAAAATAAGTTGACTACTTCCCCAATTTTGAATTTACTAGAGGGTACTCAAGTCTTTGTGGCGTATTGTGATGCATCTAGAGCTGAGTTGGATTGTGTGTTAATGCCTTACGACAAGGTTATAACTTATGCCTCTAGACAACTGAAGGTTCATGAGAAGAATTACCCAATGCATGACTTAGAGTTGGTTGTTGTAGTGTTTGCCTTGAAAATATAATGTCACTGCTTGTATAGTGTTCATGTTGATATATTCACTGATCACAAGAGCCTACAATATGTGTTCACCCAGAAAGATCTCAATCTCAGACATAGGAGGTTGTTAGAATTACTCAATGACTATGACATGAGTATTATTTACCACCCTGATAAGGCTAATGTGGTTGTTGATGATTTAAGCAGGTTATCCATGGGGAGTACCGCCCACGTTGAGGAAGAAAATATGGAGTTCACCAAATATTTGCACAGACTTGCACGCCTGGGAGTAAGACTTATGAATTCTACAGAATGAGGAATAGTGGGGACAAATGGGGCTGAGTCATCATTAGTGTCATAAGTGAAAGAGAATCTAGACCAAGACCCCATTTTGCCTGTTTGATGGTGAATGTTCATAAGCAAAGAGTATTGGCTTTTTCACGAGAGGGAGATGGTGTGATGAAGTAGCAAGGTAGATTTTGTGTATCTAGGGTGGATGGACTCCAAGAGAGGATCATGGAGGAGGCTCATAGCTCCAGATATTCCATTTATCCGAGTTCAACAAATATGTACTGCAATTTGAGAGAGATACATTGGTGTGAAGGTATGAAAAAAGACATTGATGAGTTTGTTGCAAGGTGCCCGAATTACTAGCAAGTGAAGGTAGAACACCTGAGGACTGGAGGAATTTCTCAAAATATAGAGCTTCCAGAATGAAAGTGGGAGGTGATTAGTATGGGCTTCATCAGAGGATTGCCAAGGTCTCACAGGCAGTATGATTGAATTTGGGAGATTATTGATAGAACGGAAAAAACTGTCCACTTTTTGTCGGTAAAGACCACTCATTCAACAGAGGATTATGTGAAGTTATACATTCAGGAGGTGGTGAAACTTGATGGATTCAAAGATTCGATCATTTAAGATAGAGGTGCATAATTTACTTCTCAATTCTGAAAGGCTTTCCAGAAAGTTTTGGGTTCAAAAGTGAACTTAAGCACTGTTTTTCATCCTTAGATGGATGGGAAAGCAGAGTGCACTATCCAGACCTTAGAAGATATGTTGAGGTCTTGTGTGATTGATTTAAAAGTATTGGGATGATCTCCTACCTCTCATTAAGTTCACTAACAACAACAACTACCATTTTGAAGCATACAAATAGCCCCATATAAGGCTATTTATGAGAGAAGATACAGATATCTGATAGGGTGGTTTGAAGATAATGGAGCATGGTTGATCGAACCAGATCTAGTTCACCAACATGGAGAAGGTGAAGGTGATTCAAGAGATGTTGAAAAAGGCACAGAGTCTTCAAAAGTCCTATATGTATGTTAGGAGAAGGTCATTGGAGTTGAAGTGTATGAACGGGTATATCTAAAATTTTCACCCATGAAGGGTGTTACAAGATCTTTTTAAGAAGGGGAAACTTAGCCCCCGGTATATTGGACCTTATAGAATATCCAAAATAATTGGCAAGGGAGCTTATGAGTTAGAGCCACCACAAGAGCTAGCAGCGGTTCATCTGGTATTTGGTGTCTCCATGTTGAAGAAGTGCATGGGTGATCCTTCATTGATTGTACCAACTTGAAATTGTGGGATTAAGGATAGCTTATCCTATGAAGAGATGTCCGCTCAGATTTAAGATCGTCAATATCGCAAGTTGTGAATAAAGGATGTTTCATCAGTCAAATTTTTTCGAAGGAACCAATTTGTTGAAGATGCGAATTGGGAATCTAAAGAGGATATGAAGAAGAGATATCAACATATCTTTGAGTCCGGAGAGAATGCAGATCAAGGTACTAATTATTTTCTTAGTAATTTATAAACTATGAGTAAGCATGTTGTTACTTGCTTTTAGTTGTTAAGTGTTAAACTTGAGGTAACTATTCTTAGCATAGTGAAAAAAATCTCATTCGAGGATGAATGTTCCCAAGGTAGAGATATTTTTAACGCCACCGAGTTTGCGCATTTTAGATATCGTATGTAAATACCTGTTTAGTCGTTTTGAGCAGCAGATTTTATTTCAGGAAAAACTGTCTTGGTCGACGGATTCCACGACGGACCGTCGAGGGGGTCTCGTTTCAAAATACTTAGAATTCTGAAATTTGGGTACTGAGATCAACTCTCTGAACTTCGCGACGAAGTGGCAGGACGGACCGTCACAGGCATGACGGGCCGTCACGGACTCTTTAATGAATTGAGTCTCTGAACTCTGCGACGGAAGCGGCGGGGACGGCCGTCATAACGACGGGCCATCACAGGCTGCGTAACCCTGGCTGGGTCGGATTTCTGTTAAATGTTTTAAGGGGCGTTTTGGACTATTCCTGCTATAATTATAAATTTAGTGGGTTAATGTTAATAATTTAATTACTTGGGGGTTAAAGGAGATAACCTTGAATTAATTAATGGGTTAATTCATCATATTTTATACTTAATTATATGCTATTAGGGTAAAAGAAAGAGGGTTTGAATAAGAAAAATAGAAAGAACAGAGAGAGAGAGAGAGAGGAGAATGCACGAACGAGAAAGAGGAGAAACGAAGAGGAAAGCAAAGCATTGGAAAAGTAGATTGCTTGAATCACAATTCTTCGGTGGAGGTAGGTTATGGTTTATGCTATTCGTAGTAAACTCTTAATTGCGAATGATATGTATTGGGTAGTATTGTAAACCCTTCTATATGCTTAATTGTCAGCGTGCATGAATGTGATTATATAATTGTGATAAAATAAGCATGATGAGGCTATTGAATCCTAAATCTTGAAAGACCCTAATCTACATTGTTAACGATGATGCCTTGGTATAAAAGAAGTCTTAATAAACGAAAGTAGTTAGATTAGGGGATCGGGTGTCACGTTCCGGCACCAGGATAGTAATAGAAGATCGGGTGTCACGTTCCGGCACAAGGATAGAATATGGATCGGGTGTCACGTTCCGACACCAGGATAGTATATGAGGATCGGAGTGTCACGTTCCGGCACCAGGATAGTATATGGATCGGGTGTCACGTTCCGACACCAGGATAGTATATGAGGATCGGAGTGTCACGTTCCGACACCAGGATAGTATATGAGGATCGGAGTGTCACATTCCGACACAAGGATAGTATATGGAGCGGAGTGTCACGTACCGACACGAGAGGAATAAAGATAATGAATCTTGAAATATGCTAATATACTTAATTTAAAGAACTAATTCCCAAATGAGTATGATGGGGAGGCGTGAGTCCTCATTGATGTGCTTGGTGTTGTGACCAAGGGTTATGGTAATTGGAAATGCCGCATGCGAAGAATATTAGTTGATTTTATGATATGATCTGATATATACTGTTTTCTATTTTGAGTTGGCCGATGATACCTACTCAGTACTTGTGTTTTTTACTGACCCCTACTTGTATGTTTCTTCCTTTGTTATTTGTGGAGTGCAGCAAACGTACCGTCGTCTTCAACTGAACCGCAACTCTAGCCAGTCTTCATTACACCAGATTTCAGGGTGAGCTAATCCTTCTAGCTTGGACTAGATCTTCTTCTTCATGTCTTGATGCCTTGAAGTTCCCGCATGGACTAGCTTTTTATTTATTTTAGCTTCTTAGATACTCTTAGATTTAGAAATTTGAGGATAGATGTTCTTGGGATTATGACTTCCAGATTTTGGGGATAATAGTTGTTGAGTTTTTAGAAGTTTTAATTGATTTTCATTAATGAGTTTAAGTCTTCCGCATTATATTCTGTTATTATATTGAAATATTGGGGTTTAGATTGGTTGGTTCGCTCACATAGTAGGATAAGTGTGGGTGCCACTCGCGGCTCGATTTGGGTCGTGACAAACTTGGTATCAGAGCATTAGGTTCGTTGGTCTCATCACACAAGAACGAGTCTAGTAGAGTCTTAAGGAACGGTAGGGGGACGCCTTTACTTTTCTTTGAGAGGCTATAGGACTTTAGGAAAATTCCATTCTTTCTTTCTTTCGTGCTATTACTTGGATCCATTTGGTATCTAGGTGATACAAATTGGTATCTGACCATCTTCACTCTATTTCACAGATGGTTAGAACTAGAGCAACAACTGCGCCAACACCAACACCGGCAAGACAAGATTCGTCTGAGCCAGCCACTGGGGCTGTAGCTCGAAGAGGTCGTGGTAGAGGTCGCGGGAGGACGTCCTCTAGAGGAAGAGGACAAGCACCTACCCCAACTAGTACTAGGGCGGTGACTCCTCCACCGACTGAAGTAGTGGTAAGAGAGGGTGAGGAAGGGGAGAATGAACAAGTGCAGAATGAGGAATTACCATCCCAACCTACCCCAGAGATGATTAATCAGGTTCTTGCTTATCTTAGCGGGTTATTTGATCAAGGCCAGACACCTCCAGTGTTTTCGCACTGACCTCAGGTTCTGAGGTACAACATGCAACTCGTGGCTCTCGCATGGATGCCTCATTGGGAATAGGCACGCTTCCTCGTCGACTACGTGGCCTATAATGACAAGTGATCAAAGCATGAACTTTTCAGTAAGTTCTTGAAATTGAAACATCCAGTCTTCAAAGTCTTGAATCGAGGATGCCTACGATTTTCTGGTTGACTGTCATGAGCTACTACACAAGATGGGTATAGTAGAACAATTTGGTGTTGAGTTTGTGACCTATCAGTTTCAAGGGAACGCCAAAATGTGGTGGCGGTCACATGTTGAGTGTCAACCAACAGGGGCACCACCTATGACTTGGGCATCATTCTCTAGCTTGTTTATGGAGAAGTATATACCCCGTACTTTGAGGGATAGGAGGAGAGATGAATTTCTAAGCCTAGAGCAAGGCAGGATGTCAGTTACTGCTTATGAGGCTAGGTTTCGTGCACTATCCAGATATGCCACTCAGCTTTGTTTCAGTCCACAAGAGCGGATTCACCGTTTTGTGAAGGGGTTGAGGTCAGAGTTGCGGATTTCAGCCTTACAGGTAGAGGCTACAGCAAAATCCTTTCAGGAAATGGTAGACTTCGTTATAGAGGTGGAGGGAGTGAAGCCAGATGACTTCACCATCGCATCGACATCAAAAAGGCTTCGTAAGGGAGGTGAGTTTAATGGTTCTTACTCCTGAGGGTAGGGTTCAGGAGGTTACCCAGCCCGACCTATTCAGTCTTCACTCCAGACTGTAGTTGGGGGTCAACCGCAGACCGGTCAATATTTCTCTGAGTTTGGTGGTTATCCCCAGACTTCGTCATTCTCACAGAGGCCGATGCTTGAATCCAGAGAGTGTTATGGATGTGGGGAGACTGGACACATTAAGAGGTATTGTCCAAAACAGAGTTACAGACCTCCAATGGTTAGAGGTAGAGGTGGTCATGGAAGGGGCCGTCATTCGGGAGGACGTGGTGGTCGAGGTAATGTTGGTCACCAAAACGGCCGAGGTGAAGGTCAAACTGAAGCCACTACAGCACAACATGGTAGGGGCAACGGGCAGACAGGTGATAGGGCCCATTGTTACGCTTTCCCTGGGAGATCTGAAGCGGAGACATCTGATGCTGTCATCACAGGTAATCTTTTGGTTTGTCATTGCATGACTTCTGTATTATTTGATCCTGGCTCCACATTTTCATATGTATCTTCCTCATTTACTACTGGTCTTAATTTACCTTGTGAATTACTTGACATGCCTATTCGTGTTTCTACTCCGATGGGTGAGTCTGTGATAGTTGAAAAGGTATATAGGTCTTGTCTGGTGACTTTTGTGGGGAGCAATACTCATGTAGACTTGGTTATCCTAGAAATGGTTGACTTCGATGTAATTCTGTGTATGACTTGTCTTTCTCCAAATTTTGCAATCTTGGATTGTAATGCTAAAAATTGTGACGTTAGCCAAGCCTGGGACAGATCCGTTAGTGTGGGAGGGCGACTACACTTCCACTCCAGTTCGTATCATCTCATTTCTTCGTGCTAAAATAATGGTTAGTAAAGGGTGTCTATATTTCTTGGCACACCTTAGGGATGACACTACCCAAGTACCTTCAATTGAGTGGGTTTCGGTAGTCCGTGAGTTTCTGGAGGTGTTCCCTTTAGATTTTCCTGGTATGCTACCGGATAGAGATATTGACTTCTGCATTGATCTTGAACCGGGTACTCGCCCCATTTCTATACCCCCTAATAGAATGGCTCCCGCTGAGTTAAGAGAGTTAAAGGCCCAACTTCAAGAGTTGTTAAGCAAAGGCTTTATTAGACCAAGTTCATCTCCTTGGGGTGCTCCGGTTTTGTTTGTGAAGAAGAAGGATGGAAGTTTTCGGATGTGCATAGACTATAGACAACTGAATAAGGTAACTATTAAGAACAAGTATCCTCTTCCCCACATCGATGATTTGTTCGATCAGTTACAAGGTGCTTGTACCTTCTCAAAAATCGATCTGAGATCTGGTTATCATCAACTGAAAATACGGGCAACGGATGTGCCCAAGACTGCTTTTCGGACCAGATATGGGCATTATGAGTTCTTAGTAATGTCTTTTGGGCTTACGAATGCCCCTGCTGCTTTCATGAGCTTGATGAATGGGATTTTTAAGCCATATCTGGATCTCTTTGTCATCGTATTCATTGATGATATATTGGTATACTCAACGAGCAAGAAAGAACATGAGGAGCACTTGAGAATTGTATTGGAAATGTTGAGGGAGAAAAAGCTTTATGCCAAGTTCTCCAAGTGTGATTTTTGGCTAGACTCAGTGTCCTTCTTGGGACACGTGGTTTCTAAGGATGGAGTGATGGTTGATCCTTCTAAGAGTGAGACAGTGAAGAATTGGGTAAGACCTACTAATGTGTCAGAAATAAGGAGCTTTGTTGGTTTAGCCAGCTACTTCCGTCGATTTGTCAAGGTATTCTCTTCTATTGCTTCCCAATTGACGAACTTGACTTAGCGGAACGTTCCATTTGTATGGTCGGATGAATGTGAAGAAAGCTTTCAGAAGCTCAAGACCTTGTTGACTACTGTGCCAATCCTTACCCTGCCAGTGGAAGGTAAGAATTTCATTGTCTATTGTGATGCATCCTATTCGGGTTTGGGTGCAGTGCTAATGCACGAGAAGAATGTAATTGCTTATGCTTCGAGGCAACTAAAAGTGCATGAACGTCACTATCCGACCCATGATTTGGAGTTGGCTGCGGTATTGTTTGCATTAAAGCAATGAAGACACTATCTATATGGGGTTAAGTGTGAAGTCTATACGGATCATCGTAGTCTATAGTATGTCTTTACTCAGAGGGATTTGAATTTGAGACAGAGGAGGTGGATGGAACTACTGAAGGACTACGATGTTACCATCTTGTATCACCCAGGAAAGGCTAATGTTGTGGCAGACGCCTTAAGTAGAAAGGCAGAAAGCATGGGAAGTCTAGCTCACTTGCAAGTTTCTAGACGTCCATTGGTTAGAGAGGTTCAGACTCTGGCTAACGACTTTATGAGATTAGAGGTAACTGAGAAGGGAGGATTGTTGGCTTGTATGGAGGCAAGATCTTCTTTTCTTGACAAGATTAGGGAAAAGCAGTTTACTGATGAGAAATTGATCCGGATCCGAGATAAAAGTGTTGCGAGGAGAGGCTAAAGAAGCAACAATCGATGAGGAAGGTGTTTTGAGGATTAAGGGAAGGGTATGTGTACCCCGCGTCGATGATTTGATCAACACTATTCTTATAAAGGCTCATAGCTCAAGGTATTCTATACATCCGGGTGCAACCAAGATGTATCGTGACCTAAAGCAACATTTTTAGTGGAGTAGAATGAAGCTTGACATTGTGGAGTTTGTTGCCAAATGCCCAAATTGTCAGCAAGTAAAGTATGAACACCAGAGGCCTGGAGGAACACTTCAGAGAAAGCCCATTCCGGAATGGAAGTGGGAGAGAATCGAAATGGACTTCGTGGTTGGTCTTCCAAAGACAATGGGTAAGTATGACTCTATTTGGGTGATTGTTGATAGGTTAACTAAGTATGCGCACTTCATTCCGGTCAAGGTGACTTTCAATGCAGAGAAGTTAGCCAAACTTTACATCTCAGAAATTGTTCGACGGCATGGAGTTCCACTGTCCATTTTATCAGATAGGGGTACGCAGTTTACTTCTATGTTTTGGAAAACATTGCATGCTGAATTGGATACTAGGTTGGATCTTAGTACCGCATTTCACCCTCAGACCGATGGTCAGTCTGAGCGAACGATTCAAGTATTGGAGGATATGCTTCGTGCACGTGTGATAGAATTCGGTGGTCATTGGGATAGCTTCTTACCCTTGGTAGAATTCTCCTACAACAATAGCTATCACTCATGTATTGATATGGACCCATTTGAGGCACTGTATGGGAGGAGATGTAGATCTCCCATTGGTTGGTTTGATGCATTTGAGGTTAGACCTTGGGGTACTGACCTTCTGAGGGAATCGTTAGATAAAGTGAAATGCATTCAAGAAAAGCTTTTAGCGGCTCAAAGTAGGTAGAAGGAATATGCGGATCGAAAGGTTAGGGATTTGGAGTTTATGGAGGGTGAACAAGTCTTGCTGAAGGTTTCGCCCATGAAAGGGGTGATGCGGTTTGGTAAAAGAGGTAAGCTAAGCCCAAGGTATATTGGACCATTTGAAGTACTTAAGCGAGTAGGGGAGGTATCTTATGAATTAGCCTTGCCTCCAGGGCTGTCAGGAGTGCATCCGGTATTTCATGTGTCTATGTTGAAAAGATACCATTGGGATGGAAATTACATCATTCGTTGGGATTCAGTTCTGCTGGATGAGAATTTGTCTTATGAGGAGGAGCCTGTTGCTATTTTAGATAGAGAAATCCGCAATTTGAGGTCAAGGGAAATTGCATCTATCAAAGTCCAATGGAAGAATCGGCTGGTTGAAGAATCCACTTGGGAGAAATAGGCTGATATGCAAGAAAGATACCCACACCTGTTTACAGATTCAGGTACTCCTTTTCACCCTTGTTTTTCTTCTTATGATCGTTCGAGGATGAACGATGGATAAATTGGTATCTATTGTAACGACCTGTTTAGTCGTTTTGAGCAGCAGATTTTATTTCTGGAAAAACATTCTTGGTCGACGGATCCCATGACGGACCGTCATGGGCACGACGGACCGTCGAGGGGGTCTCGTTTCAAAATACTTAGAATTCTGAAATTTGGGTACTGAGATCAACTCTCTGAACTTCGCGACGAAGTGGCAGGACGGACCGTCACAGGCATGGCGGGCCGTCACAGACTCTTTAATGAATTGAGTCTCTGAACTCTGCGACGGAAGCAGCAGGACGGACCATCGCAGGCACGACGGGCCGTCACAGGCTGCGTAACCCTGGCTGGGTCGAATTTCTGTTAAATGTTTTAAGGGGCGTTTTGGACTATTCATGCTATAATTATAAATTTAGTGGGTTAATGTTAATAATTTAATTACTTGGGGGTTAAAGGAGATAACCTTGAATTAATTAATGGGTTAATTCATCATCTTTTATACTTAGTTATATGCTAATTAGGATAAAAGAAAGAGGGTTTGAATAAGAAAAATAGAAAGAACAGAGAGAGAGAGGAGAACACACGAACGAGAAAGAGGAGAAACGAAGAGGAAAGCAAAGCATTGGAAAAGTAGATTGCTTGAATCACAATTCTTCGGTGGAGGTAGGTTATGGTTTATGCTATTCGTAGTAAACTCTTTATAGCGAATGATATGTATTGGGTAGTAGTGTAAACCCTTCTATATGCTTAATTCTATGCGTGCTTGAATGTGATTATATAATTCTGATAAAATAAGCAAGATGAGGCTATTGAATCCTAAATCTTGAAAAACCCTAATCTACTTCGTTAACGATGATGCCTTGGTATAAAAGAAGGCTTAATGAACGAAAGTAGTGAGATTAGGAGATCGGGTGTCACGTTCCGGCACCAGGATAGTAATAGAGGATCGTGTGTCACGTTCCGGCACCAGGATGGAATATGGATTGGGTGTCACGTTCCGACACCAGGATAGTATATGAGGATCGGAGTGTCACGTTCCGGCACCAGGATAGTATATGGATCGGGTGTCACGTTCCGACACCAGGATAGTTTATGAGGATCGGAGTGTCACGTTCCGACACCAGGATAGTATATGAGGATCGGAGTGTCACGTTCCGACACCAGGATAGTATATGGAGTGGAGTGTCACGTACCGACACGAGAGGAATAAAGATAATGAATCTTGAAATATGCTAATATATTTAATTTAAAGAACTAATTCCCAAATGAGTATTATGGGGAGGCGTGAGTCCTCATTGATGTTCTTGGTGTTGTGACCAAGGGTTATGGTAATTGTAAATGCCGCATGCTAAGAATATTAGTTGATTTTATGATATGATCTGATATATACTGTTTTCTATTTTGAGTTGGCCGATGATACCTACTCAGTACTTGTGTTTTGTACTGACCCCTACTTGTATGTTTCTTTCTTTGTTATTTGTGGAGTGCAGCAAACGTACCGTCGTCTTCAACTCAACCGCAACTCTAGCCAGTCTTCATTACACCGGATTTGAGGGTGAGCTAATGCTTCTAGCTTGGACTGGATCTTCTTCTTCATGTCTTGATGCCTTGAAGTTCCGGCATGGACTAGCTTTTTATTTATTTTAGCTTCCTAGGTACTCTTAGATTTAGAAATTTGAGGATAGATGTTCTTGTGATGATGACTTCCAGATTTTGGGGATAATAATAGTTTTTGAGTTTTTAGAAGTTTTAATTGATTTTCATTAATGAGTTTAAGTCTTCCGCATTATATTCTGTTATTATATTGAAATGTTGGAGTTTAGATTGGTTGGTTCGCTCACATAGTAGGATAAGTGTGGGTGCCACTCGCGGCTCGATTTGGGTCGTGACATCGTATGAGGGAGATATGTCTATCAGAAGTTGGGTTGTTGGATTGAAGAAGGTCTCATTCCGAATTTAAGGAAGGAAAAACTAGTATTTTCACCAATGTCCTATTTCATTTTAGGGATTAATTTGAGATAAAAACAAGCTTTAGTTCAGATTAGAAAATTAACTTCACATTTAGGGCTTGGAGAAGAGAAAAGAGAAGAAGGAAAAGGGAGAAATATCAAGGTTTCACCAAGAACGCCAAGAAGTTTCGAGTGGAATTGGTCAGGGGAGATTCTTATAAAGGTATGTGAGATATTTCTTGTTTGGTTATTTCTTCTGCACATCAATCTTATTTCAATTCAGTGGTTTTAGAATTGTTTACATAATTAGAAGTGAATTATTGTTATATCTTGTCGAATTCCTAGTTGGTTGAGTTGTTTAAATGCCCATTGATGTTGATTCGTAGTTTTCAATATTTTTCTTTTGAGTTAGAACTTTTGGGAATTGAAGATATTTATAATCCTAAGAGTTTGGGAAAAGAATTAGGGAGGTTTAAGGGATTTAGCGTCGAAATAAGAAGAGAGAAATTCGTCAACGACACCTGGGCAACATTGGCGCAGCGTGCCCCTTCTATGCCTGGGCCTGGAGCTGCGTGCCTACAGCGCGCCATAAGGAGGCCTTAGAACAAAAGTTCTGGCATGGCTTCCCTTAACATGCCGTAATCAGCATTTTTCGCTCAATTTTTGTAGTTTAGCCATTTTAAGTCCTTATAAGCTACATTAAAACCTTCCACTGATTCTAATTACTTCAAATAATTTCTAAACACTTAGAAATCATCAAAGAACACAAATCATAACCTTGAATCTATAATCTAATTCAACGAAAGTTAGGATCAAAGTCAATGAAGTTAGAGTCAAGTCTAAAGTTAAGAAGTAAGTCAAAGCAAAGTTCTTAAAGGTTTTCAAGTGTCTTTACTAAAAGTTTTAACTCTATGTTAAGGATCAATTTCAAGTTAAAGTAAAGAGTAACAAGTTGAAGTCTTTCCTTCAATGAAATATAAAGGAACAAAGTTTCCCGAAGAGTTGATTAAGACTCAAGTTTTCAAGGTAAGCAAAGAACAAAGAGTTGAGTTCATTTCTCAAAAGTTCTTAGTTCCCTGAAAGTTTATAAATGTTTTCACATTTAAGCTAAAAGGAAACTAAGATTTCCCAAAAGAGATTTGAACAAGAGAAAGGAACATTGATTCCAAGAGAACTTTTAAAGCTAAGTGTTGAGCGATTATGTCAATCCAAAGAAAGTAAGTTGTTTTTAAAAGCATAAGCTTTTGGGAGTAGTATTGAGCACCGATGTTGAGATGAGAGTTCATATTAAGTCAAGTCTCCGTGAAAATCATGTAGTCATCATGGGTATTAACGGGTCATACTTTTTAGATGATCACGTAAGTTATGCTAGTGGATCCACTAAGTTAAGAAGTTCTATGCGACAACAAAGTATAGGATAATTCTAGAAGCGTGGGCAAGATGTTTTATAACCAAATAGGCTCATAGTGGAGGTTGTCGGTTGAAGAATCTCCTACCGAAATTATATTACTTTATATATAAGTAAAGTTGAGTTTATGACCGCATTTTTTTAACGAACTAAGTATTTTCATAAATTTTCAAAATTTTACACACACACACACATTATATATACAGCAGAGCACTTGGAGTCAGTAGTAAGCCTCCTTACATTTTGGAGGACACATATTTACTGCTTTTCAGCTTTCATTCATCGGATGTTGTGTGGTTTGTCCCAACATCCATCTAAGTATTATAGAGGCTTCATAGATAAATTGTCAGTCAGATATTTTAGTTTTTGAGTTTCTCTTTCTACGCAATCTCAGATATTCTATTGTGAGACTTTAGTGTCATTTTGGCCAAGATATCTATTTGAAGTTATTTTTATGAGAATGATTCTTATATTGAGTTAAGTCTTCAGTTGAGTTAAGTAAGTCAGGTCAAGGGTTCGCTCAAGGCCAGCATTGGTCATTTGGTGTCGGCCTCGTCCAAGGTGTAGGCTCGAGGCGTGAGATATAACTCCTTAAATAATTTTTAGTCATAGTCATGATATTTTTTGTACTTCATATATTCATATTTTGAGTTTACTTGAATAATAAAATAAAGACTATTGAATGGTGACTTACTTGTGTCTATGGATGTTGACAAAAACTCAAAAAATTATGAAATGGTTTTGTATTTTTTTCTTCAAATTTTCAATGCATAAGGTTGTAGAAAATTTCTCTTTCTTTGTAAACTTTGTAGAAATTATCACATCAGCCTTTTAAATTTTTATATTTTTCATATGTATTTATTATATTAATTAATTTGACTTGAATAATAAAATAAAAGCTATTGAATGGTTATCGACTTGTGTGTATGAATGTTGATAGGAGCTCAAATTTTTGGCATTGATTTCATATTTTAATTTTAATATTTTGAATGATTAAGATTGTAGAAAATTTCTCTTTATTTTATACTTTATAAGAATCTTATTGTTAGTAAGTTTGTAATTTATTTTGGTTAAAAATAATAACTTATGACTCTGTTGAGAGTCATGAAACTACTAATTGAAGATTTTCCTCTCCTCTCTCTATATATACACACACACAAAAGGTGACGTGAGACCTCCCTATAGCCTAAAAGACTATTTATCCTTTTTCTCTTTTTTTTTTAAATTTCTTCTTTTTTTTACTAACTATTTGCTTAATAATTTAAAATATATCATATTTATTATATTCAATTATAATTCATGGGTTATAAAAAAAACTCCATCTTTTTGCATTCTCCATCTAAATAACATACCTTCTCAACTTTCTTCTATCTAATTCTTAGGACTCAGGCAATCCATAAATCACAATCTTATATGGAGTTGTTTGATATTGATTTTCATGTTTTCCTTCTTCTTTTTGTTCTTATATATTTTTTTTCATTTTGTTTGTTTTTTCTTCATTCTCTTCATCGATCATGTATATAATAACTAAAAGAGAGAATACAGAAAAAGTGATGCGAAAATGTATATGGCCACCATGTTCATGAAGATCATAGTTATGTTTTACTTTATCTTTTTGTGTCATAGTATCCAAACACGAGGACAAGGTGACTACATTTTTTTATGACACTGTAGATTAGATTTGTACAAATTTGACAAAATGAAAAAGAAAGTTAGTGGTGGTGGAAGTTTCATCAAGAGACATGATAAGATTAGTTTGATAGAATTGAAATTTCAAAGATTTAGAATATATAAAGATACACTTATTGTTGATAATTTTTAAGAATTTGAGTTAGTTATTGTATGTATTATCCAAGAACAGTATTATTTATAATGTTTGGAGTGTTACATATATAATTCTTTTTTATACCGGAAAAATGTTAACTTCTTCTGAAATAATAAAAATTTGTGATTCTTAAAAGTCTATCTATCTATCTATCTATATAATAATTGTTGGACTAAAATAGTGTGGTATTTCTCTCTTTACGCTGGTAATTTTATTTTCTTTTTCTTCCTACTTATTATTAAACTTATTACAAAATAAATATCTCAATAACTTTATTTCGAATTGTCTTATCATTTGCTATTTTAATAATCATTATTTTGTTACATTATGTAAAAATGTCAAAATATTAAAGTGACATCTTTAATCTCTCAATTACAATGTGTCACGACCCAAAACCGAGCCGCGACTGGCACCCACATTTACCCTCCTATGTGAGCGAACCAACCAATCTAAACCTTATCATTTCAACATATATGAACAGAAAATAATGCGGAAGACTTAAACTCATTAATAAAAACCAATTCAATAACTATTATTCCCCAAAATCTGGAAGTCATCATCATAAGAACATCTATGATCAAATTACTAACTAAAAATGTCTAAGAAGCTAAAAATACATAAGAAGCTAGTCCATGCCGGAAGTTCAAGGCATCAAGACTTGAAGAAGAAGATCCAGTCCAAGCTAGAAGCATTAGCTCACCCTGAATTTCCGATGTAGTAAAGACTGGCTTGAATTATTGTTGAGTCGAAGACGAAGGCACCTTTGTTGCACTCCACAAATAACAAAGAAGAAAACATAAAAGTAGGGGTCAGTACAAAACACGGGTACTGAGTAGATATCATCGGCCAACTCGAAATAGAAAACAATATATATTAAGTAATATCATAAAATCAACTATGATACTCAACATGTAGCAACAACAAGTACTATACCATTAACAATTACCGTCAAGTTCACACATGAGGACTCAAGCCTCAATACCATACTCATTTGGGGATTAGATTCATTAAATTGAGTATATTAGAATCTTTCAAGATTCGTTATATTTATTCCCCTCGTGTCGGTACGTGACACTCCGCTCCTTATACTATCCTTGTGTTGGAACGTGACACTCCGATCCTCATTCTATCCTGGTACCGGAACGTGGCACCCGATCCATATACTATCCTGGTGTCGGAACGTGACACTCCGATCCTCATACTATCCTGGTGTCGGAACGTGACAATCCGATCCTCATTCTATCCTTGTACCGGAACGTGGCACCCGATCCTCTATCTCTATCCTGGTACCGGAACGTGGCACCCGATCCTCTATCTCTATCCTGGTACCGGAAAGTGGCACCCGATCCCCTTATCTCACCACTTTCGTTCATCAAGACTTCTTTTATACCAAGGCATCATCATTAACAAAGTAGATTAGGGTTTCTTTTCAAGATTTGAGATTCAATAGCCTCATCATGCTTATTTATTCACAATTACATAATCACATTCATGCAAGCATACAATTAAGCATATAGAAGGGTTTACAATACTACCAACACATATCATTCGCTATCAAGAGTTTACTACGAATAGCATGAAATAACCATAACCAACCTCCACCGAAAATTAGAGATCAAGCAAGAAATTCCCAAGCTTTGTTCTTCTTCTTCCTCGTTCGACTCTCTCTCTCTTTCTATTTTCTTATTCAAACCCTCTTTCTTTTACCCTAATTAGTATATAATTAAGTTTAAAAGATGGAAATAATAACCCACTAATCAACTTAAGGTTACCTCTTTTAACCCCCAAGTAATTAGACTTATAATCCTTAACCCTCTAACTTTATAATTAAAGTAGGAATAGTCCAAAATGTCCCTTAAAACGTGTAAAGAAATTCGACTCCTCCTGGGATTACGCAACCTGTGACGGCCCGTCGTGCCTGCGACGGTCCGTCATGCAGGTTCGTCATGGACTCAATTTGTTTAAGGAGTCTGTGACGGCCCGTCGTGCCTACGACGGTCCGTCCTGCACTTCCGTCACGACGTTCAGAGAATCGTTCCCTGTACCAACTTTTCAAGAGTTGAAGTATTTTGAAACGAGAGTTCACGACGGTTCGTCATACCTGTGACGGTCCGTTCTGCAGGTCCGTCACAGAGTTCAGAGAGTCGATTTCAGTGCTCAGATTTCAGAAATTCTAAGTGTTTTGAGAGAAGACACCCTCGACGGTCCGTCATGCCCATGACGGTCCGTCGTGGGGTCCGTCGTCTCAGCCAGTTTTTCCCAGAAATAAAATCTGCTGCTCAAAATGACTAAACAGGTCGTTACAATAGATACCAATTTACCCATCGTTCGTCCTTGAACGATCACAAGAAGAAAAACAAGGGCGAGAAGGAGTACCTGAATCTTTGAACAGATTTGGGTATCTTTCTTGCATATCTGCCTTCTTTCTCCCAAGTGGCTTCTTCAACCGGTCGATTCTTCCATTGCACCTTGATGGATGCAATCTCTCTTGACCTCAACTTGCGAACTTCTCTATCTAAAATAGCAACAGGCTCCTCCTCCTATGATAAATTCTCATCAAGCAAAACTGAATCCCAACGGATAATGTAGTTTCCATCACCATGGTATCTTTTCAACATAGACACATGAAATACCGGATGCACTCCGGACAGCCCTGGAGGCAAGGCTAACTCATAAGCAACCTCCCCTACTTGCTTAAGTACTTCAAATGGTCCAATATACCTTGGACTAAGCTTACCTCTTTTCCCAAACCGCATCACCCTTTTCATGGGCGAAACCTTTAGCAATACTTGCTCACCCTCCATAAACTCCAAGTCTCTAACCTTTCGATCTGCATATTCCTTTTGCCTACTTTGCGCCGATAGAATCTTCTCTTGAATAGATTTCACTTTCTCTAATGAATCTCTCAAAAGGTCAGTACCCAAAGGTCTAACCTCAAATGCATCAAACAACCCAATGGGAGACCTACATCTCCTCCCATACAATGCTTAAAATGGAGCCATATCAATGCTTGAGTGATAGCTATTATTGTACGAAAACTTCGCTAAGGGTAAGAAGTTATCCCAATGGCCACCAAATTCTGTCACACATGCACGAAGCATATCCTCCAACACTTGAATCGTTCGCTCAGACTGGCCATCGGTCTGAGGATGGAACGCAGTACTAAGGTCCAACCTAGTACCCAATTCCGCATGCAATGTTTTCCAAAACTTAGAAGTAAACTGCGTACCTCTATCTGATATGATGAATAGTGGAACCCCATGCAATCGAACGATTTCTGAGATATAGATCTTGGCTAAATTCTCGGCATTGTAAGTCCCCTTGACCGGAATGAAATGAGCAGACTTAGTTAACCTATCAACAATCACCCAAATGGAGTCATACTTACCCATTGTATTGGGAAGACCAACCACAAAATCCATTGCAATTCTCTCCCACTTCCATTAAGGAATGGGCATTCTCTGAAGTGTTCCTCCGGGCCTTTGGTGTTCATACTTTACTTGTTGACAGTTTGGACATTTGGCAATAAAATCAACAATATCACGCTTCATTCTACTCCACCAAAAGTGTTGCTTTAGGTCACGATACATCTTGGTTGCACCTGGATGTATAGAATACCTTGAACTATGAGCCTCTGTCAGAATAGTGTTGATCAAATCATCGACGCGGGGTACACATACCCTTCCCTTAATCCTCAACACACCTTCCTCGTCGATTGTTGCTTCTTTAGCCTCTCCTTGCAACACTTTATCTCGAATCCGAATCAATTTCTCATCATTAAACTGCTTCCCCTTAATCTTGTCAAGGAAGGAGGATCTTGCCTCGACACAAGCTAATAATCCTCCCTTCTCATTTACTTCTAACCTCATAAGGTCATTAGCCAGAATCTGAACCTCTCTAGCCAATGGGCGTCTAGAAACTTGCAAGTGAGCTAGACTTCCCATGCTTCCCGCCTTTCTACTTAAAGCATCTGCCACGACATTCGCTTTTCCCGGATGATACAATATAGTGATGTCGTAGTCCTTCAGTAGTTCCATCCACCTCCTCTGTCTCAAGTTCAAATCTTTCTGAGTATAGACATATTGTAGGCTACGATGATCCGTATAGACCTCACACTTAACCACATATAAATAGTGTCTCCATTGCTTTAATACAAACACTACCGTGGCCAATTCCAAATCATGAGTTGGATATCTACGTTCATGCACTTTTAATTGCCTCGAAGCATAAGCAATCACATTCTTCTCTTGCATTAGCACTGCACCCAACCCAAAATAGGATGCATCACAATAAACGATGAAGTTCTTACCCTCTATTGGCAAGGTAAGGATAGGTGCGGTAGTCAACAAAGTCTTGAGTTTCTGAAAGCTTTCCTCGCACTCCTCCGACCATACAAATGGAACATTATGTTTAGTCAAGTTCGTCAATTGGGAAGCAATGGAAGAGAACCCTTTGACAAATCGATGGTAGTAGCTAGCTAACCCAACAAAACTCCGTATTTCTGACACATTAGTGGGTCTTACCCAATTCTTCACTGTCTCAATCTTAGAAGGATCCACCATCACTCCATCCTTAGAAACCACGTGCCCCAAGAAGGACACGGCATCTAGCCAAAACTCACACTTAGAGAACTTGGCATAAAGCTTTTTCTCCCTCAACATTTCCAATACCATTCTCAAATGCTCCTCATGTTCCTCCTTACTTTTAGAGTATATCAGTATATCATCAATAAATACGATCACAAAGAGATCCAAATATGGCTTAAAAATCCCGTTCATCAAACTTATGAACGCAGCAGGGGCATTTGTAAGACCAAAAGACATCACTACAAATTCGTAATGTCCATACCTGGTTCTAAAAGCAGTCTTTGGCACATCCGTTGCCCGTATTTTCAATTGATGATAACCGGATCTCAAGTCAATCTTAGAGAAGACACAAGCACCTTGTAACTGATCGAACAAGTCATCAATGCGAGGAAAAGGATACTTGTTCTTAATAGTTACCTTGTTCAACTGCCGGTAGTCTATGCACATCCGAAAACTCCCATCCTTCTTCTTCACAAACAAAACCGGAGCACCCCAAGGAGATGCACTTGGTCTAATGAAGCCTTTGCTCAACAACTCTTGAAGTTGAGCCTTTAATTCTCTTAATTCAGCGGGAGCCATTCTATAAGCAGGCATAGAAATGGGGCGAGTGCCCGGTTCAAGATCGATGCAGAAGTCAATATCCCTATCCGGTGGCATACCAGGAAGATCTGCAGGGAACACATCCAAAAACTCACGGACTACCGAAACTGACTCAATCGAGGGTACTTGGGTAGTGTCATCCTTGAGATGTGCCAAGAAAGCTAAACACCCTTTACTAACCATTTTCTTAGCACGAATAAAGGAGATGATACGCACGGGATTGGAAGTGTAGTCACCCTCCCACACTAACGGATTGGTCCCAGGCTTGGCTAACGTCACCGTCTTAGCATTACAATCCAAGATCGCAAATTGCGGAGAAAGCCAAGTCATATCCAGAATTACATCAAAATCAACCATTTCTAAGATAACCAGATCTACATAAGTGTTGCTCCCCACAAAGTTCACCAAACAAGACCTATATACCTTTTCAACTACCACAGACTCACCCACCGGAGTAGAAACATGAATAGGCATATCAAGTAATTCACAGTGTAAATTTAGACCGTTAGCAAATGAGGAAGATACATAAGAAAATGTGGATCCAGGATGAAACAATAAAGAAGCCATGCAATCACAAACCAGAAGATTACCTATGATAACCACATCAGATGTCTCCGCCTCCGATCTCCCAGGGAAAGCATAACAATGGGCCCTTTCGTTTGTTTGTCTGTTGCCCCTACCATGTTGTTATGTGGTGGCTCCAGTTTGCCCATAACCTCGGCCGTTTTGGTGACCACCATTACCTCGAACACTGCGTCCTCCAGAATGACGGCCTCTTCCATAACTACCTCTACCTCTAACCAATGGAGGTCTGTAACTCTGTTTTGGACAATATCTCTTAAAATGTCCAATCTCCCCACATCCATAGCACTCTCTGGGTTCATGCATAGGTCTCTCAGAGAAGTGTTGGCCGGTCTGAGGTGGACCCCCAACTACAGTTTGTAGTGAAGACTGAATTGGTCGGACTGAGTAACCTCCGGAACTCTGTCCTCTAGAGTAGGAACCATTAAACTCACCTCCCTTTCGAAACCTTTTTGATGTCGATGCCATGGTGAAGTCATCTGGCTTTACTCCTTCCACCTCTATCACAAAGTCTACCACTTCTTGGAAGGATTTTGCTGTAGCCGCTACCTGTAAGGCTGAAATCCGCAACTCTGACCTCAACCCCTTCACAAAATGACGAATCCTCTCTTGTGGACTGAAACAAAGTTGCGTGGCATATCTGGATAGTGCGCGAAACCTAGCTTCATAAGCAGTAACCGACATCCTACCTTGTTCTAGGCTCAAGAACTCATCCTTTTTCCTATCCCTCAAAGTCCGGGGAATATACTTCTCCATAAACAAGCTAGAGAATGAGGCCCAAGTCATAGGTGGTACCTCTGTTGGTTGACACTCAACATGTGACCGCCACCACATTTTGGCGTTCCCTTGAAACTGATAACTCACGAACTCAACACCAAACCGTTCTACTATACCCATCTTGTGTAGTATCTCATGACAGTCAACCAGAAAATCGTAAGCATCCTCAGATTCGGCACACTTGAAGACTGGAGGTTTCAATTTCAAGAACTTACTGAAAAGTTCATGCTGATCATTTGTCATTATAGGACCAGTAGTCAAACGTGGAAACGTGCCTATCTCTAATGAGGCATCCATGCGGGAAACCATAGTGGCCGCATGTTGTACCTCCGGAACCTGAGTCGGTGGAGGAGTCACCGCCCTAGTCTCAGATGGGCTAGGTGCTCGTCCTCTTCCTCTAGAGGACGTCCTCCCACGACCTCTACCACGGCCTCTTGCCGTTGCTCTTCCTCGAGCCACAGCCCCAGTGGCTGGCTCGGACGTTTCTTGTCTTGCCGGTGTTGGTGTTGGCGCAGTCGTTTCTCTAGTTCTAACCATCTGCGAAATAGAGTGAAGATGCTCAGATACCAATTTGTATCACCTAGATACCAATTGGATTCAAGTAGTAGCACGAAAGAAAGAATGAAAGAATGGAGCGTACACATCGGACTCCACATTTATCTCATGTTGTTTCATTATCAGTTATTAGTAGCTTCCACAGTTCAGTAAGACTCTTTAGCATTGACCATTTATCAATATATTCATTATTCAGTTTCAGCATGTCAAATATTTGTTATCGCAACATTCAATATGTCATGTTTAGATTACTATACCTGCTTTCGTGCTTGTTCAAGTATGTTTTATTTCATCTTTACTTTATCTTACATGCTCAATACCTTTAAGTACTGACAAATACGTGTGCTACATCATCTCGTGATGTAGGTTTAAGGTTTTCAGCATCCAGATCACGTTCAAATTCATTCTCGATCTCCAGTTTAGCAGAGTAAGTGGTGAGTCCCCATTCTCCGAGGACAATAGTCATGATTTTATTTCAGGCATTTAGTTTAAGTTTTTGATAGACTTAATTGGTGCTTGTCCCAGCATTTCTAGTCAGTTAGAGGCTTATTTCAGACACAGTTAGTTTTAACGTAGTATTGAGTTAATATTTCCTTTGTATTAAACTCATCAGTATTCCAAATATCTAAGTTATAGAATATGGGTATTCCCCTTCTATGTAATTTAAATTATGATTTATCTTCCACATCAGTTTATTTTCATTATCGTGCTCGTGATATTGTCAGAAGGGCTAGCTTGGATCATTTGTGGTCATAGGTTTCGTGTCCGCGTCTCAAAGGTAGCTTGGGGAGTGATACAATACCTATATCCCAAAATAAAGGATATTGTAATGTGCGAAATTGACAATAGTAACTGAAAATCCCATTGGTAACAACTTTTGTTTTATCATTTATTCTTATGTTAAATCATGCATAATTTATAGCTAAATTATGAGCATTGTAATTTGACAGTAAATTTTATTCTCTTAAATAATCATTCTTAGTGTTTGTTTATTGATTTCTACAGTATAAATAAGGAAAAAGATCAGAAGAATAAGAAAAAAAGCCCAAATAAACAAGAAAATGATACATGTCAGTGCTAGGAGGTCAGAGACGTCACGTCACTATCTTAATATTTTATTTTAAACATCAATTAATTTTTCCTAATTTTATCATTCATGATTGAACTTTATGTCACATATAATATATATTTCTAGTGTCGTGTCTAGTAATCATCAAATTTTGTAACATTCATTATAGTACAAAAATGATAACTACCTACTATGAATTATAAAAAAATATCTATAATAATATTAATATAATTAAAATAATAAAATTAATAATTTAATATAATGAAACAACTTCCATTTAATTATAATGTATATGCCTATGGCTTTATTACAAGCTATAAAGTTTATTTTTTCAAATGCTAATTGTTTGTTTTATTGGGTTTGAGTATAGCAAATATATTTGAGAAATTCTCAAAATTCAGAGTGCCACCATGGTGTATTGGATTTGGTGGCCTCGTAGGAACTGTGCGCATGGATTGAAAAAATTTCAACTCCATGAATGATCGAAAAATCTCTTTGACCTTTAACTCCATGAAAGAAGGACAACAATAGATACAAAAACATGAAAATTACTCATGATGAAACTAAAAAATAATATGATTTTGCTTTTTATCTGTTAATTGCTTCTATCTTCATTCATTATATAATGTTTCAAAATTTATTTATGGACTCAATAGAATAAATAGACACAGATTTTCTTACGAAAAAAGTATCAAATATGGTTAGTTACCTTAGCATTGAGATTTATGTTATCCTCAATAGATTAAATTGATATGGATTTCTTACAAAAAATGGCAAATAAGACTAGTTACCTTAGTGAAAAGATTTTTGTTATCTCAATCTCAATTATATTATAAGGGTGTGTTTGGTATGAAGGAAAATGTTTTCAAATTTTCTCATGTTTGTTTGGGTTAAATGTTTTGAAAATATTTTTCAAAATCAACTCATTTTCTTCAAATTTAAGGAAAAAGAATTTCGTTAAAGACTCAAGGAAAATATTTTCCAAAAGTTTCTTTCATCTTCATTTTAATTTTATTTTTGAGACAGTCAATTTATTTTGTCCCAGTGCTCAAACAACCTCCTCCAACCCCTCCCCACCCCTCCCTCCCCTTCCAAAAAAACAATTTGAAGCTAGATTTTTAAGAAATGTTATTAGATTTAATCTTTTTACTCCACCCTAACCCCTACCCCTATTCCCCTACAACTAACCACCCCCATAAAAAATATTAAAAGTTCTTTTTAAAAGCTATTTCTAATTTCAATTTTAAATTTTTACCTCCTCCCCAACCCTGCCTTTCGCCACCCCCAACCCCATAACTACCTATCCTTCCATCAATCCATCTATATATATATATATATATATATATATATATATATATATATATATATATATATATATATATATATATATATATATATATATATATATATATATATATATATATATATATATATATATATATATATATATATATATCCATTCATCCATCCTTGTATCTATCTATCTATTTATCTATCTATCGATCTATGTATCAATATATTCATCCATCCATCCATGTATATGTCGGTCATATAATTCATACCAACATTTATGTTTTATGAAATCATGATTATGCATTTATATTCATGATGCTTTTGCCAAACAATTAGAAAATTATTAATATCAAATTGATTAGATTTCAATGCATGAATCCGATGAAACAAACTGTTTCGGTGAATGTCCTCCGTGATCTTTGGTGTTCATTGTTCATCCAAAATTCAACACATTGAACATATAAAATGATTTACCTTTAGTTGTAAAACTAAGACTTAGCTTGTTCATGTGTTACTTGTTACATTTCCTAGATGCAAACTTGTCGAATTCTTGGCTTAGTGCGATACAATCTCTAACTCACTCGAAGTACCTTTAGATTTATGTAAAAACAAAATCCTGGATATCTCACATGCTTTCTTCAAACTTGAATAACTCAATCATCTTATTCTCTAAGGACAACACTTGCGGCTGTTGGAAAATGACGCACATAAGATTTGAAGTTACTAAGTTGGCATGATAAGCGTAATAATATTCTTGGCATGACAAATACATTTTTTTTTTGTTTGTCATTGTACCTAGAAGAAAGTTTTATATTCATTAATAAATTAAGTACTAAAATTATTTATTTGATTTGATATATTTTTAAATTTAACTGTTGAATTACATTCGTCCAACCAAACAAGATAAAAGGAATTACAATGTAAGCACAATGTGGCAAACAAATAGGCCAACGTAGTAATCAGATTGTGTAATTACTAGGCTAATTATTATTACCGTAGTAACTAAACCAACTCAAATTACCTAGTGGCCTTTCAAAAAGACCCTTAAAATTTAAATATGGGTAGAAATTGACATTTTTTTAGTATTATTATTATTTACTTCACTCAATTTTGTAGACTTATCTCACCAACAAAATTTTTTAAAGTATCAATACAAAAAATGTCATAATTGTCTTTTCTCTTGAGACTGTGTACTTTCAAATTTACTTCTCGAAAAGAAGTATAAGCGGTCGTATCAAGTAAAGAACCCAACTATTAGGTTGGGGTCGATCCCACGAGGAAAATAATTTAGACTTAACTTTAACCTAGTATTACTTTAATTTAGTCAAGTTCTTTCCAACAAACAAGTACCAAAAAGAGGGTTTTTAAGCAATAACTGTAATTAGCTATTTCTAAGTAAATAAGTAACAGGTTCAAAGTTTTGATTTTTATCAAGTAATGAGAGTAACTAGGGTTTAAGTATTCCCTACAGATTCATAATGCAGTAATTCTAGCTATAACAATTCTTTCCTAGTATCTTGCGTGCGAAGTGGTAAGTTATGTATCCCTAATTCATTGGTCCGGCAACGAGGAAATTTCACTCCGCACCTTGGTCCGGCTATGCGTGTATGCTTTACTAAACCTTACCTTTACCTCATATTAAGAATCATAATCGATGTTTGGCTTAGTAGTTACTTCGCACCAACCGACACTAGCCTATTAGATAGCTTATACTAAATCTACATTGATAATTCATTTCTTAATATCTACCTCCTTGGTCCGGCAAGTAGCAACAAGGCAAATTCTAATGCGTGCACTAGTTAAAAAGACTTCTAAATGAAAGAATTATCAATACATGCAAGACACTATTTGAGAATTGTTATTTTAGCTAGGTTTTACCTTGTTATTTACTCATGGTTCCCACAACCCTAGTTATGGATCTTAGTTACCCATGTTAATAATCACACAATTCATATTAATTAGATAAGAATTCATGACCTTACTTTGATGATATTGAAGAAAATCCAGAAGATTACTTGAATTAATAAATAAACTTGCAACAAACAATTCCGGATAAGTTTTAGTTCTATTAGAAAATTAACTTTATGTTTAGGGCTTGAAGAAGAGAAAAAAAAAAGAAGAAAATGGGAGAAAGAGCAAGGTTTCACTAGGAACGCTAAGAAATTTTGAGTGGAATTCATCGCGGTGATCCCTATCAAGGTATGTGAGATATTTTGTGTTGGGTTAATTCTTCGGCACACGAATATTTTTTTCAATTTAGTGGTTTTAGAAATGTTTACATGATTACAAGTGAATTCTTGATGAATCTTGTTAAATCCATATTTGGTTGAGTTGTTTGAATGTCCATTGATGTTAATTCATAGTTTCCAATGTTGTTTTTGAGTTAAATCTATTAGGTATTGAAGGTATTGAGGATCCTAAGGGTTTAGAAAAAGAACTAGGGAGGTTTAGGGGATCTAGCAATGAAAGACGAAGAGAGAAGTTCGTCAGCCACACCTGGTCAGCACCAGTCCCGCGGCGCCCCATCTGCGCCTAGGGCCCTAGGAAGGCAGGCCTACAGTGTGCCAAGATGAGGCCTCAGACCAAATGTTCTGGCGCAGTGCACTTTGAACGCGCCTGAATCAGCCTTTTTTGTCCAGTTTTCGTAGTTTAGTTCTTTTAAGTCTTTCTAATGTACATAAGCACCTTCCCCTGATTCTAATTACTTCAAATGATTTCTAAACACCTAGAAATCATCAAAGAGCACAAATCATAACATTGAATCTATAATCCAATTCAAGGAAAGTTAGGATCAAAGTCAAAGAAGTTAGAGTCAAGTCTAAATTTAAGAGGTAAGTCAAAGCAATGTTCCTATAGGTTTTCAAGAGTCTTTACTAAACGTTTTAACTTCATTTTAAGGCTCAAGTTTCAAGTTAAAGTAAATAATAACAAGTTGAAGTCTTTCCTTTAAAGAAATATAAGGGAACTAAGTATTCTCTAGAGTTTATTAAGACTCAAGTTTTCAAGTTAAGCAAAGAGTAACAAATTGAGTTCATTTCTCAAAAGTTATAAGGGATCTAAGTATTCTCTGAAATTTTATAAATGTTTTCATATTTAAGTTGAAAGGAAACTAAGATTTCCCAAAAGAGATTTATACAAGAGAAAGGAACATTGATTCCAAGAGAGCCTTTAAAGATAAGTGTCGATCAATTATTTCAATAAAAGCTTGAGCTAAAATATATTTTGGGAGTAGTATTGAAAATCGATGTGTGGATGAGAGTTCATATTAACTCAAGTCTCCCTGAAAACCATGTATCCATCATTGGTATTAAAGGGTCATACTTTTTAGATTATCACATAAGTAAAGCTAGTGGATCCACTAATTTAGGATTTCTATGCGACGATAAAGTATAGGACGATTCTAGCAGCGTGAAAAAAACATTGTATCACCGCTTAGGCTCATAGTGGTGGTTGTCGGTTAGAGAATCTCCTACAGAAACTATATTAATTCAAATATAAATAAAGTTGAGTTTTTTATTGCATTTTCTTTAACGAACTAGATGTCTTCATTGTTTTACAATATTTTATACATATTGCGTATGTCTACCTGCTTTATATTAAGTTAAGGTTTCATGAGTTGAGTAGAGCAAGTTAAGTGTTTCTTCTTACTCTTTTCAAGCATAAGTTTTCTTAGCATTTCAACTCGCATACACATATATTTAATGTATTGATGCCACTTGGTCTGGATTGTATCATAATGCAGACGCAAGTAACAAGGATCAACATCATCCAGTACCTGGTTGATCCAATAGAGCACTCGGAGTCAGTGGTGAGCCTCCTTGCATTTTGGAGGAAACAAATTTACTGTTTTTCGGCTTTCTTTTATAGGATGTTGTAGAATCTGTAATAACATCCATATTAGTATTATAGAGTCTTCATAGACAAATAGTCTGTAAATAGCTTAGTTTTTTAGTCTCTCTTTATTTGCAATCTCAAATATTCTATTGTGAGACTTAAGTGTCAATTTGGCCAAGATATATATTTGAAGTTATTTTTATGAGAATAATTCTTTTATTGAGTTTCCACTGAGTTAAGTAAATTAGACCAAAGGTCCGCTCAAGGCCATCAATGGTTATTGCGTGTTGGCAACGTCAAGGATGTAGGCTCGGACATGACAAACATGGTATTAGAGCACAGAGTTAAAGAGTTCTAGGAAGTTTATGAAGCCATGTCTGTAGAGTCCTATATATCATGTAAACCGCACCACATATATGATCAGAATGCTACAAAATTTAGGAATTCCTCACTTCTTTCATATTTCTTTTCGCGCATTATATTTTATCCCTAAATATTTTCTCTATAATTCGTGCTTGCCCGTGTTACACATCATCATGCCTCCACAAAAAGCAGCAAGAAGTCGTCTAGCCAAAAGAAACATTGAGGAACTAAAGGTACCTAATGCACCAAACATGCAACCTCAAGGAGAAGTTACGAATTCTGAATTTTGTGAGGCTATCCGTATGTTAAACCAAGCAGTAAGTAACCAAGTCGGGTTAAAACAAGGAGCTCGAAAAAGGAGGCTGACACCTCTATGATTCGTGAATTTTCTAAGAATGAATCCTCCAAGTTTCATCGGTTCAAGCACTACTAAGTATTCTAAACAAATTGTGGAACAGTTAAAGAAGGTTTTTTATGTGATGCATGTTGTTGATGCTAAAAGGGTTGACCTAGTTGCATATCAACTAAAGAATGTAACTCGGACTTGGTTCGATCACTGGAATGAAGGCAGAGATGAGGATGCACCATGTACAAGGTGGTCTTTCTTTGAAGAACCTTTCTCAAGGCATTTTTTCCCCAAGAACTGAAAGAGGCTAAGGTATGAGAGTTCCTTACACTAAAACATACCTCCTTGAATGTACATGAATATGGCTTGAAGTTCATCCAATTGTCTCGCAATGCTCCTGAAATGGTTAAGGATATGAGATGCATAATCATTTTGTTTTTCGCTGGCTTGGGTCGTGCATCAAGGAAAGATGGCAGAGCTGCAATGTTGATCGGCGACATGGACATATCTCGATTGACTATTTATGTGCAGCAAGTTGAAGCAGAGAAGCTGAGGGATAGAGAAGTGTATAGAAATAAGAAAACTAAGACTGGGAATGAGTCTGGACAATAGAAAGATAGTTTGAATCGGCCAAATTTTAGAAACAAAAGGGGTCTGCACCATCATTGCTAGTGCCCCTGCACCCAGGAGGAACAAATGTGAGCATCATGGCCAGAATTAGCAGAACTTTAGGGCTTGACCAATATTATCTCAAGGAAGTGTTGCACAAGGAGGTAGTTGTGCTCCTGCATGTGCTAAGTATGGTAGAACCCACCCTGGTAAGTATCATGATGGACAGATAGGTTGCTTCAAGTTTGGTCAAGAGGGTCGCTTCATGAGAGAGTGCCCTAAGAACAGGCAAGGTAGTGGAAGTCTGGGCAATATAGCCCAATCTTCATCAGTTGCTCCACTAGACATGGTTGCACCTATAGGAGACCCTTCTGGTACTGGCGAAGGGGTAGACAACCTATATGAAATCACTATACGCCAAGAGCAAGAGAACTCTTCAGATGTTGTCACTAGTATGATAAAAGACTTTACTTTTGATGTTTATGCTTTGCTACACCCAAGAGCAAGTTTGTCTTTTTAACTCCTTATGTTGCAAATAAGTTTGAGATTCTTCCTGAAAAATTTTGTGAACCTTTCGGTGTTTCTACACCTGTTGGACATCAATTCTAGCAGAAAAAGTATATCGTGCTTGTCCTATTTCTATCAATCACAAGAACAACATGGCTGACTTAGTAGAGTAAGACATGGTAGATTTTGATGTTATTCCAAATATGGATTGGCTTCGTGCCTGTTATGCATCAATATATTGTAGAACTTGAGTTGTAAAGTTTCAGATTCTTAATGAGATAGTTACAGATAGGAGTAATACTTCTGCAGTGCCTAAGGGTTGTTTCATTGCGTACCTTAAGGCAAGAAAGTTAGTTTCAAAGGCATGTAGCAATCACTTAGTCCGAGTTAATGACTCAAGTGCTGAGATTCCTTCCCTTCAGTCAGTTTCTATAATAAGAAGTTTCCAGAAGTTTTTCCTAATAAGCTACCCAAAGTCCCTCCTGAGAGAATAATGAACTTCGGCATAGACATCATTCTAGATACTCGTCTTGTCTCTATTCCTCCATAAAGAATGAGACCAACAGAAATAAAAGAATTAAAAGAACAGTTGAAAGATTTATTAGATAAAGGTTTCATTCGATCAAGTGTATCACCTTGGAGCGTAAGAAAGAAGGATGGTTCCCTTAGGATGTGTATAGACTATAAAAAATTGAATAAGGTTACCATCAAGAATAAGTACCCTCTTCATAGGATACATGATCTTTTCGATCAACTTCAGGGTGCCACCTGTTTATCCAAAATTGATCTCCGATCTATCTATCATCAGTTGAAAGTTAGGGTATTTGAAATTATGGGCATAATGAGTTTTTGGTCATGTATTTTGGGTTAACTAATGCACCAGCAACATTCATGGATCTTACGAGTAGAGTCTTTAAACCTTATTTAGATATGTTTGTTATTGTCTTTATTGATGACATACTAATCTATTGTAGGAGTGAAGAAGATCGTGCTAGCTACCTCAAGATAGTCCTTGAGACTTTGATCGATAAGAAGTTGTCTGACAAATTCTCCGAATGTGAGTTTGGATCGTGTCTGTGGCATTCTTGGGCCACATTGTCACGACCCAAAACCGAGCCGCGACTGGCACCCACATTTACCCTCCTATGTGAGCGAACCAACCAATCTAACCCTTATCATTTCAATATAATATCAACAGAAAATAATGCGGAAGACTTAAACTCATTAATAAAACCAATTCAATAACTATTAATATTCAACATCTATTATTCCCCAAAATCTGTAAGTCATCATCACAAGAACATCTATCCTCAAATTTCTAAACTAAAATGTCTAAGAAGCTAAAACAAATAAAAGCTAGTCCATGGCGAAAGTTCAAGGCATCAAGACTTGAAGAAGAAGATCCAGTCCAAGCTAGCGGCATTAGCTCACCCTGAATTTCAGATGTAGTGAAGACTGGCTAGAATTACTGTTGAGTCGAAGACGACGGCACGTTTGCTGCACTCCACAAATACAAAGAAGAAAACATAAAAGTAGGGGTCAGTACAAAACACGGGTACTGAGTAGGTATCATCGGCCAACTCAAAATAGAAAACAATATATACCAAGTAATATCATAAAATCAACTATGGTACTCAACATATAGCAACAGCAAGTACTATATTATTAACAATTACCGTCAAGTTCACACATAAGGACTCAAGCCTCAATACCAAACTCATTTGGGAATTATGTTCATTAGATTGAGTATATTAACATCTTTCAAGATTCATTATCTTTATTTCTCTTGTGTCGGTACGTGACACTCCGCTCCCTCATATTCTTTAATCCTCTTGTGTCGGTACGTGACACTCCGATCCCCTACTACTATGTGTCGGAACGTGACACTCCGATCCTCTAAATCTACGTGTCGGTTCATGACACCCGATCCCCTAAATCTACGTGTCGGTTCGTGACACCCGATCCCTAAATCTACGTGTCGATTCGTGACACCCGATCCCCTAAATCTACATGTCGGTTCGTGACACCCGATCCCCTAAATCTACGTGTCGGTTCGTGACACCCGATCCCCTAAATCTACGTGTCGGTTCGTGACACCCGATCCCCTAATCTCCTTCTATCAATTCATCAAGCCTTTTTTCTTACCAAGGCATCATCTATCTCATTACTTTAGTTCATCACGCCTTCTCTCATACCAAGGCATTATCATTAACAAAGAGATTAGGGTTTTGCAGGATTTGGGATTCAATAACTCCATCATGCTTATATAATCACAATTATGTAATCACATACATCCAAGCATACAATTAAGCACATAGCAGGGTTTACAATACTATCAATACATATCACTCGCTATTAAGAGTTCACTACAAATAGTATAAAAACCATAACCTACCTCCACCGAAGATTCGTGATCAAGCAAAGAATTTCCCAAGCTTTGTTTCTCCCTTCTCGTTCGATTCTCCCTCTTTCTCTTTGTTCTTTCTATTTTTCTTATTCAAACCCTCTTTCTTTTACCCTTATTAGTATATAATTAAGTTTAAAAGATGGCAATAATAACCCACTAATTAACTTAAAGTTACCTCTTTTAACCCCCAAGTAATTAGACTTATTAACCTTAACCCTCTAACTTTATAATTAAGGTAGGAATAGTCCAAAACGTCCCTTAAAATGTGTAAAGAAATCCGACCCAGACTGGGATTACGCAACCTGTGACGGCCCGTCATGCCTGCGACGGTCCGTCCTGTAGGTCGTCGCAAGGTTCAGAGACTCAATTTCCACCAAAGAGTCTGTGACGGTCCGTCACACCTGTGACGGTCCGTCCTGCCATTTCGTTACGAATTTCAGAGAGTCGCTTTTCAGTACCCAATTTCAGAATTTCTAAGTATTTTGAAACGAGACCCTGCGACGGTCCGTTGTGACCATGACGGTCCGTCGTGGGGTCCGTCGTCTCAGCCAGTTTTCCAGAAATAAAATTTGCTGCTCAAAACGACTAAACAGGTCGTTACACACATAGTTTTCGATGATGGGATTAGAGTTGATGCACAAAAGATAAAAGAAGTTCAGAGTTTTCCTAGACCCATGTCTCTAACTAATATTAAAAGTTTCTTGGATTTTGTTGGATACTATAGAAGGTTTGTTGAGGGGTTTTCATCTATCTCGTCTCCCTTCACCAAGTTGACTTAGAATATAGTTAAGTTTTAATTGTTGAAGCTTGTGAGAAAAGCTTTCAGGAATTGAAAATAAGTTGACTACTTCCCCAATTTGGACTTTACTAGAGGGTACTCAAGTCTTTGTGGCGTATTGTGATGCATCTAGAGCTGAGTTGGATTGTGTGTTAATGACTTACGACAAGGTTATAACTTATGCCTCTAGACAATTGAAGGTTCATGAGAAGAATTACCCAATGCATGACTTAGAGTTAGTTGTTGTAGTGTTTGCCTTGAAAATATAATGTCACTGCTTGTATTGTGTTCATGTTGATATATTCACTGATCACAAGAGCCTACAATATGTGTTCACCCAGAAAGATCTCAATCTCAGACATAGGAGGTTGTTAGAATTACTCAATGACTATGACATGAGTATTATTTACCACCCTGATAAGGCTAATGTGGTTGTTGATGATTTAAGCAGGTTATCCATGGGGAGTACCGCCCACGTTGAGGAAGAAAATATGGAGTTCACCAAATATTTGCACAGACTTGCACGCCTGGGAGTAAGACTTATGAATTCTACAGAATGAGGAATAGTGGGGACAAATGGGGCTGAGTCATCATTAGTGTCATAAGTGAAAGAGAATCTAGACCAAGACCCCATTTTGCCTGTTTGAAGGTGAATGTTCATAAGCAAAGAGTATTGGCTTTTTCACGAGAGGGAGATGGTGTGATGAAGTAGCAAGGTAGATTTTGTGTATCTAAGGTGGATGGACTCCAAGAGAGGATCATGGAGGAGGCTCATAGCTCCAGATATTCCATTTATCCGAGTTCTACAAATATGTACTGCAATTTTAGAGAGATACATTGGTGTGAAGGTATGAAAAAAGACATTGATGAGTTTGTTGCAAGGTGCCCGAATTACTAGCAGGTGAAGGTAGAACACCTGAGGACTGGAGGAATTTCTCAAAATATAGAGCTTCCAGAAGGAAAGTGGGAGGTGATTAGTATGGGCTTCATCAGAGGCTTGCCAAGGTCTCACAGGCAGTATGATTGAATTTGGGAGATTATTGATAGAACGGAAAAAACTGTCCACTTTTTGTCGGTAAAGACCACTCATTCAATAGAGGATTATGTGAAGTTATACATTCAGGAGGTGGTGAAACTTGATGGATTCCAAGATTCGATCATTTAAGATAGAGGTGCATAATTTACTTCTCAGTTCTGAAAGGCTTTCCAGAAAGTTTTGGGTTCAAAAGTGAACTTAAGCACTGTTTTTCATCCTTAGATGGATGGGAAAGCAGAGTGCACTATCCAGACCTTAGAAGATATGTTGAGGTCTTGTGTGATTGATTTCAAAGTATTGGGATGATCTCTTACCTCTCATTAAGTTCACTAACAACAACAACTACCATTTTCAAGCATACAAATAGCCCCATATAAGGCTATTTATGAGAGAAGATACAGATATCTGATAGGGTGGTTTGAAGATGATGGAGCATGGTTGATCGAACCAGATCTAGTTCACCAACATGGAGAAGGTGAAGGTGATTCAAGAGATGTTGAAAAAGGCACAGAGTCTTCAAAAGTACTATATGTATGTTAGGAGAAGGTCATTGGAGTTGAAGTGTATGAATGGGTATATCTAAAATTTTCACCCATGAAGGGTGTTACAAGATTTTTTAAGAAGGGGAAACTTAGCCCCCGGTATATTGGACCTTATAGAATATCCAAAATAATTGGCGAGGCAGCTTATGAGTTAGAGCCACCACAAGAGCTAGCAGCGGTTCATCTGGTATTTGGTGTCTCCATGTTGAAGAAGTGCATGGGTGATCCTTCATTGATTGTACCAACTTGAAATTGTGGGATTAAGGATATCTTATCCTATGAAGAGATGTCCGCTCAGATTTAAGATCGTCAATGTCGCAAGTTGTGAATAAAGGATGTTTCATCAGTCAAATTTTTTCGAAGGAACCAATTTGTTGAAGATGCGAATTGGGAAGCTAAAGAGGATATGAAGAAGAGATATCAACATATCTTTGAGTCCGGAGAGAATGCAGATCAAGGTACTAATTATTTTCTTAGTAATTTATAAACTATGAGTAAGCATGTTGTTACTTGCTTTTAGTTGTTAAGTGTTAAACTTGAGGTAACTATTCTTAGCTTGGTGAAAAAAATCTCATTCGAGGATGAATGTTCCCAAGGTAGAGATATTGAAACATCTCATAACTCTAAATAGCTAAGAAGAAGCTAACAAGCTAGAAATGATTGCTTTTGGAAAGAAAGGGGAAAATCTAGAGGTAGTTCGTGATATTCTTGGAAATCCCTTGGAGAGATCTTTTTAACGCCGCTGAGTTTGCGCATTTTATATATCGTATGTAACGACCTGTTTAGTCGTTTTGAGCAGCAGATTTTATTTCAGGAAAAACTGTCTTGGTTGACGGATCCCACGACGGACCGTCATGGGCACGACGGACCGTCGAGGGGGTCTCGTTTCAAAATAATTAGAATTCTGAAATTTGGGTACTGAGATCAACTCTCTGAACTTCGCGACGAAGTGGCAGGACGGACCGTCACAGGCATGACGGGCCGTCACAGACTCTTTAATGAATTGAGTCTCTGAACTCTGCGACGGAAGCAGCAGGACAGACCGTCGCAGAACACGGCCAGACCGTCCGCGAGCTGCGTAACCCTGGCTGGGTCGGATTTCTGTTAAATGTTTTAAGGGGCGTTTTGGACTATTCCTGCTATAATTATAAATATAGTGGGTTAATGTTAATAATTTAATTACTTGGGGGTTAAAGGAGATAACCTTGAATTAATTAATGGGTTAATTCATCATATTTTATACTTAATTATATGCTAATTAGGGTAAATGAAAGAGGGTTTGAATAAGAAAAATAGAAAGAACAGAGAGATAGAGGAGAACGCACGAACGAGAAAGAGGAGAAACGAAGAGGAAAGCAAAGCATTTGAAAAGTAGATTGCTTGAATCACAATTCTTCGGTGGAGGTAGGTTATGGTTTATGCTATTCGTAGTAAACTCTTAATTGCGAATGATATGTATTGGGTAGTATTGTAAACCCTTCTATATGCTTAATTGTCAGCGTGCATGAATGTGATTATATAATTGTGATAAAATAAGCATGATGAGGCTATTGAATCCTAAATCTTCAAAGACCCTAATCTACTTTGTTAACGATGATGCCTTGGTATAAAAGAAGGCTTAATGAACGAAAGTAGTGAGATTAGAAGATCGGGTGTAACGTTCCGGCACCAGGATAGTAATAGAAGATCGGGTGTCACGTTCCGGCACCAGGATAGAATATGGATCGGGTGTCACGTTCCGACACTAGGATAGTATATGAGGATCGGAGTGTCATGTTCCGGCACCAGGATAGTATATGGATCGGGTGTCACGTTCCGACACCAGGATAGTATATGAGGATCGGAGTGTCACGTTCCGACACCAGGATAGTATATGAGGATCGGAGTGTCACGTTCTGACACCAGGATAGTATATGGAGCGGAGTGTCACGTACCGACACGAGAGGAATAAAGATAATGAATCTTGAAATATGCTAATATACTTAATTTAAAGAACTAATTCCCAAATGAGTATGATGGGGAGGCGTGAGTCCTCATTGATGTGCTTGGTGTTGTGACCAAGGGTTATGGTAATTGGAAATGCCGCATGCTAAGAATATTAGTTGATTTTATGATATGATCTGATATATACTGTTTTCTATTTTGAGTTGGCCGATGATACCTACTCAGTACTTGTGTTTTTTACTGACCCCTACTTGTATGTTTCTTCCTTTGTTATTTGTGGAGTGCAGCAAACGTACCGTCGTCTTCAACTGAACCGCAACTCTAGCCAGTCTTCATTACACCAGATTTCAGGGTGAGCTAATCCTTCTAGCTTGGACTGGATCTTCTTCTTCATGTCTTGATGCCTTGATGTTCCGATATGGACTAGCTTTTTATTTATTTTAGCTTCCTAGATACTCTTAGATTTAGAAATTTGAGGATAGATGTTCTTGGGATGATGACTTCCAGATTTTGGGGATAATAATAGTTGTTGAGTTTTTAGAAGTTTTAATTGATTTTCATTAATGAGTTTAAGTCTTCCGCATATATTCTGTTATTATATTGAAATGTTGGGGTTTAGATTGGTTGGTTCGCTCACATAGTAGGATAAGTGTGGGTGCCACTCGCGGCTCGATTTGGGTCGTGACAAACTTGGTATCAGAGCATTAGGTTCGTTGGTCTCATCACACAAGAACGAGTCTAGTAGAATCTTAAGGAACGGTAGGGGGACGCCTTTACTTTTCTTTGAGAGGCTATAGGACTTTAGGAAAATTCCATTCTTTCTTTCTTTCGTGCTATTACTTGGATCCAATTGGTATCTAGGTGATACAAATTGGTATCTGACCATCTTCACTCTATTTCACAGATGGTTAGAACTAGAGCAACAACTGCGCCAACACCAACACCGGCAAGACAAGATGCGTCTGAGCCAGCCACTGGGGCTGTAGCTTGAAGAGGTCGTGGTAGAGGTCGCGGGAGGACGTCCTCTAGAGGAAGAGGACAAGCACCTAGCCCAACTAGTACTAGGGCGGTGACTCCTCCACCGACTGAAGAAGTGGTAAGAGAGGGTGAGGAAGGGGAGAATGAACAAGTGCAGAATGAGGAATTACCATCCCAACCTACCCCAGAGATGATTAATCAGGTTCTTGCTTATCTTAGCGGGTTATTTGATCAAGGCCAGACACCTCCAGTGTTTTCTGCACCAGCGCCTCAGGTTCCGGAGGTACAACATGCAGCTACTGTGGCTCCCCGCATGGATGCCTCATTGGGAATAGGCACGTTTCCTCGTCTGACTACAGGGCCTATAATGACAAGTGATCAGCATGAACTTTTCAGTAAGTTCTTGAAATTGAAACATCCAGTCTTCAAGGGTGCTGAATCTGAGGATGCCTACGATTTTCTGGTTGACTGTCATGAGCTACTACACAAGATGGGTATAGTAGAACGATTTGGTGTTGAGTTTGTGACCTATCAGTTTCAAGGGAACGCCAAAAGGTGGTGGCGGTCACATGTTGAGTGTCAACCAACAGGGGCACCACCTATGACTTGGGCATCATTCTCTAGCTTGTTTATGGAGAAGTATATACCCCGTACTTTGAGGGATAGGAGGAGAGATGAATTTCTAAGCCCAGAAGGCAGGATGTCGGTTACTGCTTATGAGGCCAGGTTTCGTGCACTATCCAGATATGCCACTCAGCTTTGTTTCAGTCCACAAGAGCGGATTCACCGTTTTGTGAAGGGGTTGAGGTCAGAGTTGCGGATTTCAGCCTTACAGGTAGCGGCTACAGCAAAATCCTTTCAGGAAATGGTAGACTTCGTGATATAGGTGGAGGGAGTAAAGCCAGATGACTTCACCATCGCATCGACATCAAAAAGGTTTCGTAAGGGAGGTGAGTTTAATGGTTCTTACTCCTGAGGGCAGGGTTTAGGAGGTTACCCAGCCCGACCTATTCAGTCTTCACTCCAGACTGTAGTTGGGGGTCCACCGCAGACCGGTTAACATTTCTCTGAGTTTGGTGGTTATCCCCAGACTTCGTCATTCTCACAGAGGCCGATGCTTGAATCCAGAGAGTGTTATGGATGTCGGGAGACTGGACACATTAAGAGGTATTGTCCAAAACAGAGTTACAAACCTCCAATGGTTAGAGGTAGAGGTGGTCATGGAAGGGGCCGTCATTCTGGAGGACGTGGTGGTCGAGGTAATGGTGGTCACCAAAACGGCCGAGGTGAAGGGCAAACTGGAGCCACTACAGCACAACATGGTAGGGGCAACGGGAAGACAGGTGATAGGGCCCATTGTTACGCTTTCCCTGGGAGATCTGAAGCGGAGACATCTGATGCTGTCATCACAGGTAATCTTTTGGTTTGTGATTGCATGACTTCTGTATTATTTGATCCTGGCTCCACATTTTCATATGTATCTTCCTCATTTACTACTGGTCTTAATTTACCTTGTGAATTACGTGACATGCCTATTCGTGTTTCTACTCCGGTGGGTGAGTCTGTGATAGTTGAAAGGGTATATAGGTCTTGTCTGGTGACTTTTTTAGGGAGCAATACTCATGTAGACTTGGTTATCCTAGAAATGGTTGACTTCGATGTAATTCTGGGTATGACTTGTCTTTCTCCAAATTTTGCAATCTTTTATTGTAATGCTAAAAATTGTGACGTTAGCCAAGCCTGGGACATATCCGTTAGTGTGGGAGGGCGACTACACTTCCACTCTAGTTTGTATCATCTCCTTTCTTCGTGCTAAATTAATGGTTAGTAAAGGGTGTCTAGCTTTCTTGGCACACCTTAGGGATGACACTACCCAAGTACCTTCAATTGAGTCGGTTTCGGTAGTCCGTGAGTTTCTGGAGGTGTTCCCTGTAGATCTTCCTGGTATGCTACCGGATAGAGATATTGACTTCTGCGTTGATCTTGAACCGGGTACTCGCCCCATTTCTATACCCCCTAATAGAATGGCTCCCGCTGAGTTAAGAGAGTTAAAGGCCCAACTTCAAGAGTTGTTAAGCAAAGGATTTATTAGACCAAGTTCATCTCCTTGGGGTGCTCCGGTTTTGTTTGTGAAGAAGAAGAATGGAAGTTTTCGGATGTGCATAGACTATAGACAACTGAATAAGGTAACTATTAAGAACAAGTATCCTCTTCCCCGCATCGATGATTTGTTCGATCAGTTACAAGGTGCTTGTGCCTTCTCAAAAATCGATCTGAGATCTGGTTATCATCAACTGAAAATACGGGCAACGGATGTGCCCAAGACTGCTTCCGGACGGATATGGGCATTATGAGTTCTTAGTAATGTCTTTTGGGCTTACGAATGCCCCTGCTGCTTTCATGAGCTTGATGAATGGGATTTTTAAGCCATATCTGGATCTCTTTGTCATCGTATTCATTGATGATATATTGGTATACTCAAAGAGCAAGAAAGAACATGAGGAGCACTTGAGAATTGTATTGGAAATGTTGAGGGAGAAAAAGCTTTATGCCAAGTTCTCCAAGTGTGATTTTTGTCTAGACTCAGTGTCCTTCTTGGGACACGTGGTTTCTAAGGATGGAGTGATGGTGGGTCCTTCTAAGATTGAGACAGTGAAGAATTGGGTAAGACCTACTAATGTGTCAGAAATAAGGAGCTTTGTTGGTTTAGCCAGCTACTACCGTCGATTTGTTAAGGTATTCTCTTCTATTGCTTCCCAATTGACGAACTTGACTTAGCGGAACGTTCCATTTGTATGGTCGGATGAATGTGAAGAAAGCTTTCAGAAGCTCAAGACCTTGTTGACTACTGCGCCAATCCTTACCCTGCCAGTGGAAGGTAAGAATTTCATTGTCTATTGTGATGCATCCTATTCGGGTTTGGGTGCAGTGCTAATGAACGAGAAGAATGTAATTGCTTATGCTTCGAGGCAACTAAAAGTGCATGAACGTCACTATCCGTCCCATGATTTGGAGTTGGCTACGGTATTGTTTGCATTAAAGCAATGGAGACACTAACTATATGGGGTTAAGTGTGAAGTCTATACGGATCATCGTAGTCTACAGTATGTCTTTACTCAGAGAGATTTGAATTTGAGACAGAGGAGGTGGATGGAACTACTGAAGGACTACGATGTCACCATCTTGTATCACCCAGGAAAGGCTAATGTTGTGGCAGACGCCTTAAGTAGAAAGGCAGAAAGCATGGGAAGTCTAGCTCACTTGCAAGTTTCTAGACGTCCATTGGCTAGAGAGGTTCAGACTCTGGCTAACGACTTTATGAGATTAGAGGTAACTGAGAAGGGAGGATTGTTGGCTTGTATGGAGGCAAGATCTTCTTTTCTTGACAAGATTAAGGGAAAGCAGTTTACTGATGAGAAATTGATCCGGATCCGAGATAAAGTGTTGCGAGGAGAGTCTAAAGAAGCAACAATCGATGAGGAAGGTGTTTTGAGGATTAAGGGAAGGGTATGTGTACCCCGCGTCGATGATTTGATCAACACTATTCTTACAGAGGCTCATAGCTCAAGGTATTCTATACATCCGGGTGCAACCAAGATGTATCGTGACCTAAAGCAACATTTTTAGTGGAGTAGAATGAAGCGTAACATTGTGGAGTTTGTTGCCAAATGCCCAAATTGTCAGCAAGTAAAGTATGAACACCAGAGGCCTGGAGGAACACTTCAGAGAATGCCCATTCCGGAATGGAAGTGGGAGAGAATCGAAATGGACTTCGTGGTTGGTCTTCCAAAGACAATGGGTAAGTATGACTCTATTTGGGTGATTGTTGATAGGTTAACTAAGTCTGCGCACTTCATTCCGGTCAAGGTGACTTACAATGCAGAGAAGTTAGCCAAACTTTACATCTCAGAAATTGTTCGACTGCATGGAGTTCCACTGTCCATTTTATCAGATAGGGGTACGCAGTTTACTTCTAAGTTTTGGAAAACATTGCATGCTGAATTGGATACTAGGTTGGATCTTAGTACCGCATTTCACCCTCAGACCGATGGTCAGTCTGAGCGAACGATTCAAGTATTGGAGGATATGCTTCGTGCACGTGTGATAGAATTTGGTGGTCATTGGGATAGCTTCTTACCCTTGGTAGAATTCTCCTACAACAATAGCTATCACTCAAGTATTGATATGGCCCCATTTGAGGCACTGTATGGGAGGAGATGTACATCTCCCATTGGTTGGTTTGATGCATTTGAGGTTAGACCTTGGGGTACTGACCTTCTGAGGGAATCGTTAAATAAAGTGAAATGCATTCAAGAAAAGCTTTAAGCGGCTCAAAGTAGGCAGAAGGAATATGCGGATCGAAAGGTTAGGGACTTGGAGTTTATGGAGGGTGAGCAAGTCTTGCTGAAGGTTTCGCCCATGAAAGGGGTGATGCGGTTTGGTAAAAGAGGTAAGCTAAGCCCAAGGTATATTGGACCATTTGAAGTACTTAAGCGAGTAGGGGAGGTGTCTTATGAATTAGCCTTGCCTCCAGGGCTGTCAGGAGTGCATCCGGTATTTAATGTGTCTATGTTGAAAAGATACCATGGGGATGGAAACTACATCATTCGTTGGGATTCAGTTCTGCTGGATGAGAATTTGTCTTATGAGGAGGAGCCTGTTGCTATTTTAGATAGAGAAATCCGCAATTTGAGGTCAAGGGAAATTGCATCTATCAAAGTCCAATGGAAAAATCGGCCGGTTGAAGAATCCACTTGGGAGAAAGTGGCTGATATGCAAGAAAGATACCCACACCTGTTTACAGATTCAGGTACTCCTTTTCACCCTTGTTTTTCTTCTTATGATCGTTCGAGGACGAACGATGGATAAATTGGTATCTATTGTAACGACCTGTTTAGTCGTTTTGAGCAGCAGATTTTATTTCAGGAAAAACTTTCTTGGTCGACGGATCCCACGATGGACCGTCATGGGCACGACGGACCGTCGAGGGGGTCTCGTTTCAAAATACTTAGAATTCTGAAATTTGGGTACTGAGATCAACTCTCTGAACTTCGCGACGAAGTGGCAGGACGGACCGTCACAGGCATGGCGGGTCGTCACGGACTCTTTAATGAATTGAGTCTCTGAAATCTGCGATGGAAGCAGCAGGACGGACCGTCGCAGGCACGATGGGCCGTCACAGGCTGCGTAACCCTGGCTGGGTCGGATTTCTGTTAAATGTTTTAAGGGGCGTTTTGGACTATTCCTGCTATAATTATAAATTTAGTGGGTTAATGTTAATAATTTAATTACTTGGGGGTTAAAGGAGATAACCTTGAATTAATAAATGGGTTAATTCATCATCTTTTATACTTAATTATATGCTAATTAGGATAAAAGAAAGAGGGTTTGAATAAGAAAAATAGAAAGAACAGAGAGCGAGAGGAGAACGCACGAACGAGAAAGAGGAGAAACGAAGAGGAAAGCAAAGCATTGGAAAAGTAGATTGCTTGAATCACAATTCTTCGGTGGAGGTAGGTTATGGTTTATGCTATTCGTAGTTAACTCTTTATAGCGAATGATATGTATTGGGTAGTAGTGTAAACCCTTCTATATGCTTAATTGTATGCGTGCATGAATGTGATTATATAATTCTGATAAAATAAGCATGATGAGGCTATTGAATCCTAAATCTTAAAAAACCCTAATATACTTTGTTAATGATGATGCCTTGGTATAAAAGAAGGCTTAATGAATGAAAGTAGTGAGATTAGGAGATCGGGTGTCACGTTCCGGCACCAGGATAGTAATAGAGGATCGGGTGTCACGTTCCGGCACCGGGATGGAATATGGATTGGGTGTCACGTTCCGACACCAGGATAGTATATGAGGATCGGAGTGTCACGTTCCGGCACCAGGATAGTATATGGATCGGGTGTCACGTTCCGACACCAGGATAGTATATGAGGATCGGAGTGTCACGTTCCGACACCAAGATAGTATATGAGGATAAGAGTGTCATGTTCCGACACCAGGATAGTATATGGAGCGGAGTGTCACATACCGACACGAGAGGAATAAAGATAATGAATCTTGAAATATGCTAATATATTTAATTTAAAGAACTAATTCCCAAATGAGTATTATGGGGAGGCGTGAGTCCTCATTGATGTTCTTGGTGTTGTGACCAAGGGTTATGGTAATTGTAAATGCCGCATGCTAAGAATATTAGTTGATTTTATGATATGATCTGATATATACTGTTTTCTATTTTGAGTTGGCCGATGATACCTACTCAGTACTTGTGTTTTGTACTGACCCCTACTTGTATGTTTCTTTCTTTGTTATTTGTGAAGTGCAGCAAACGTACCGTCGTCTTCAACTCAACCGCAACTCTAGCCAGTCTTCATTACACCGGATTTCAGGGTGAGCTAATGCTTCTAGCTTGGACTGGATCTTCTTCTTCATGTCTTGATACCTTGATGTTCCGGCATGGACTAGCTTTTTATTTATTTTAGCTTCTTAGATATTCTTAGATTTAGAAATTTCAGGATAGATGTTCTTGTGATGATGACTTCCAGATTTTGGGGATAATAATAGTTGTTGAGTTTTTAGAAGTTTTAATTGATTTTCATTAATGAGTTTAAGTCTTCCGCATTATATTCTGTTATTATATTAAAATGTTGGGGTTTAGATTGGTTGGTTCGCTCACATAGTAGGATAAGTGTGGGTGCCACTCGTTGCTCGAATTGGGTCGTGACATCGTATGAGGGAGATATGTCTATCAGAAGTTGGGTTGTTGGATGGAAGAAGGTCTCATTCCGAATTTAAGGATGGAAAAACTAGTATTTTCACCAATGTCCTATTTCATTTTAGGGAGTAATTTGAGATAAAAACAAGCTTTAGTTCAGATTAGAAAATTAACTTCACATTTAGGGCTTGGAGAAGAGAAAAGAGAAGAAGGAAAAGGGAGAAATATCAAGGTTTCACCAAGAACGCCAAGATGTTTCGAGTGGAATTGGTCAGGGGCGATTCTTATAAAGGTATGTGAGATATTTCTTGTTTGGTTATTTCTTCCGCACATCAATCTTATTTCAATTCAGTGGTTTTAGAATTGTTTACATAATTAGAAGTGAATTATTGTTATATCTTGGCGAATTCCTAGTTGGTTGAGTTGTTTAAATGCCCATTGATGTTGATTCGTAGTTTTCAATATTTTTCTTTTGAGTTAGAACTTTTGGGAATTGAAGATATTTATAATCCTAAGAGTTTGGAAAAAGAATTAGGGAGGTTTAAGGGATTTAGCTTTGAAATAAGAAGAGAGAAATTCGTTTACGACACCTGGGCAACACCGGCGCAGCGTGCCCCTTCTATGCCTGGGCCTGGGGCTGCGTGCCTACCGTGCGCCATAAGGAGGCCTTAGAACAAAAGTTCTGGCACGGCTGCCCTGAACATGCCGGAATCAGCATTTTTCGCTCAATTTTTCTAGTTTAGCCATTTTAAGTCCTTATAAGCTACATTAAAACCTTCCACTGATTCTAATTACTTCAAATTATTTCTAAACACCTAGAAATCATCAAAGAACATAAATCATAACCTTGAATCTATAATCTAATTCAACGAAAGTTAGGATCAAAGTCAATGAAGTTAGAGTCAAGTCTAAAGTTAAGAAGTAAGTCAAAGCAAAGTTCTTAAAGGTTTTCAAGTGTCTTTACTAAACGTTTTAACTCTGTTTTAAGGATCAATTTCAAGTTAAAGTAAAGAGTAACAAGTTGAAGTCTTTCCTTCAAAGAAATATAAAGGAACAAAGTATCCCGAAGAGTTGATTAAGACTCAAGTTTTCAAGGTAAGCAAAGAACAAAGAGTTGAGTTCATTTCTCAAAATTTCTTAGTTCCCTGAAAGTTTATAAATGTTTTCACATTTAAGCTTAAAGGAAACTAAGATTTCCCAAAAGAGATTTGAACAAGAGAAAGAAACATTGATTCCAAGAGAGCTTTTAAAGCTAAGTGTTGAGCGATTATGTCAATCCAAAGAAAGTAAGTTGTTTTTTAAAGCATAAGCTTTTGGGAGTAGTATTGAGCACCGATGTTGAGATGAGAGTTCATATTAAGTCAAGTCTCCGTGAAAATCATGTAGTCATCATGGGTATTAACGGGTCATACTTTTTAGATGATCACGTAAGTTATGCTAGTGGATCCACTAAGTTAAGGAGTTCTATGCGACAACAAAGTATAGGATAATTCTAGAAGCGTGGGCAAGATGTTTTATCACCAAATAGGCTCATAGTGGAGGTTGTCGGTTAAAGAATCTCCTACAGAAATTATATTACTTTATATATAAGTAAAGTTGAGTTTATGACCGCATTTTCTTTAACGAACTAAGTGTTTTCATAAATTTTCAAACTTTTACACACACACACATTATATATACAGCAGAGCACTTGGAGTCAGTAGTAAGCCTCCTTACATTTTGGAGGACACATATTTACTGCTTTTCAGCTTTCATTCATAGGATGTTGTGTGGTTTGTCCCAACATCCATCTAAGTATTATAGAGGCTTCATAGATAAATTGTCAGTCAGATATTTTAGTTTTTTAGTTTCTCTTTCTACGCAATCTCAGATATTCTATTGTGAGACTTTAGTGTCATTTTGGCCAAGATATCTATGTGAAGTTATTTTTATGAGAATTATTCTTATATTGAGTTAAGTCTTCAGTTGAGTTAAGTAAGTCAGGTCAAGGGTTCGCTCAAGGCCAGGATTGGTCATTTGGTGTCGGCCTCGTCCAAGGTGTAGGCTCGAGGCGTGACATATAACCCCTTAAATAATTTTTAGTCATAGTCATGATATTTTTTGTACTTCATATATTCATATTTTAAGTTTACTTGAATAATAAAATAAAGACTATTGAATGGTGACTTACTTGTGTCTATGGATGTTGACAAAAACTCAAAAAATTTTGAAATGGTTTTGTATTTTTTTCTTAAAATTTTCAATGCATAAGGTTGTAGAAAATTTCTCTTTCTTTGTAAACTTTGTAGAAATTATCACATCAGCCTTTTAATTTTTTATATTTTTCATATGTATTTATTATATTAATTAATTTGACTTGAATAATATAATAAAAGCTATTGAATGGTTATCGACTTGTGTGTATGAATGTTGATAGGAGCTCAAATTTTTGGCATTGATTTCATATTTTAATTTTAATATTTTGAATTATTAAGATTGTAGAAAATTTCTCTTTATTTTATACTTTATATGAATCTTATTGTTAGTAACTTTGTAATTTATTTTGGTTAAAAATAATAACTTATGACTTTGTTGAGAGTCATGAAACTACTAATTGAAGATTTTCCTCTCCTCTCTCTATATATACACACACACACAAAAGGTGACGTGAGACCTCCCTATAGCCTAAAAGACTATTTATCCTTTTTCTCTCTTTTTTTTTTTGAAATTTCTTCTTTTTTTTTATTAACTATTTGCTTAATAATTTAAAATATATCATATTTATTATATTCAATTATAATTCATGGGTTATAAAAAAAACCTCCATCTTTTTGCATTCTCCATCTAAATAACATACCTTCTCAACATTCTTCTATCTAATTCTTAGGACTCAGGCAATCCATAAATCACAATCTTATATGGAGTTGTTTGATATTGATTTTCATGTTTTCCTTCTTCTTTTTATTCTTATATATTTTTTTTCATTTTGTTTGTTTTTTCTTCATTCTCTTCATCGATCATGTATATAATAACTAAAAGAGAGAATACAGAAAAAGTGATGCGAAAATGTATATGGCAACCATGTTCATGAAGATCATAGTTATGTTTTACATTATCTTTTTGTGTCATAGTATCCAAACACGAGGACAAGGTGACTACATTTTTTTATGACACTGTAGATTAGATTTGTACAAATTTGACAAAATGAAAAAGAAAGTTAGTGGTGGTGGAAGTTTCATCAAGAGACATGATAAGATTAGTTTGATAGAATTGAAATTTGAAAGATTTAGAATATATAAAGATACACTTATTGTTGATAATTTTTAAGAATTTGAATTAGTTATTGTATGTATTATCAAAAAACAGTATTATTTATAATGTTTGGAGTGTTACATATATAATTCTTTTTTATACCGGATAAATGTTAACTTCTTCTGAAATAATAAAAATTGGTGATTCTTAAAAGTCTATCTATCTATCTATCTATATAATAATTGTTGGACTAAAATAGTGTGGTATTTCTCTCTTTACGCTGGTAATTTTATTTTCTTTTTCTTCCTACTTATTATTAAACTTATTACAAAATAAATATCTCAATAACTTTATTTCGAATTGTCTTATCATTTGCTATTTTAATAATCATTATTTTGTTACATTATGTAAAAATGTCAAAAAAAATTAAAGTCACATCTTTAATCCTCTCAATTACAATGTGTCACGACCCAAAACCGAGCCGCGACTGGCACCCACATTTACCCTCCTATGTGAGCGAACCAACCAATCTAAACCTTATCATTTCAACATATATCAACAGAAAATAATGCCGAAGACTTAAACTCATTAATAAAAACCAATTCAATAACTATTATTCCCCAAAATCTGGAAGTCATCATCACAAGAACATCTATGATCAAATTACTAACTAAAAATGTCTAAGAAGCTAAAAATACATAAGAAGCTAGTCCATGCCGGAAGTTCAAGGCATCAAGACTTGAAGAAGAAGATCCAGTCCAAGCTAGAAGCATTAGCTTATAACGACCTGTTTAGTCATTTTGAGCAACAAATTTTTATTTCTGAAAAACAGGCTGAGGCGACGGACCCCACGACGGACCGTCATGGGCACGATGGACCGTCGCAGGGTCTCGTTTCAAAACACTTAGAAATTCTGAAATTGGGTACTGAAAATCGACTCTCTGAACTTCGTAACGGAATGGCAGGACGGACCGTCACAGGTGTGACGGACCGTCACAGACTCTTCAGAGAAATTGAGTCTCTGAAGTCTGTGACGGAGCAGCAGGACGGACCATCGCAAGCACGACGGCCCGTCACAGACTGCGTAATCCCAGTCTGGGTCGGATTTCTTTACACGTGTTAAGGGACGTTTTGGACTATTCCTACTTTAATTATAAAGTTAGAGGGTTAAGGTTAATAAGTCTAATTACTTGGGGGTTAAAAGAGGTAACCTTAAGTTAATTAGTGGGGCATTATTGCCATCTTTCTTTCTTAATTATATGTTAATTAGGGTAAAAGAAAGAGGGTTTGAATAAAGAAAATAGAAAGAACAAGAGGGAGAATCGAACAAGAAGGGAGAAACAAACCTTGGGAAATTGCTTGCTTGATCACGAATCTTCGATGGAGGTAGGTTATGGTTTCTCTTACGATATTCGTAGTAAACTCTTAATAGTGAATGATATGTATTGATAGTATTGTAAACCCCTCTATGTGCTTAATTGTATGCTTGCATGAATATGATTATGTAATTGTGAATAAACAAGCATGATGAAACTATTGAATCCCAAATCTTGATAAAAACCTAATCTCTTGTTAATGATGAGGCCTTGGTGTAAAAGAAGGCGTGATGAACTAAAGTAATGAGATTGATGATGCCTTGGTGAGAAAGAAGGCTTGATGAATTGATAGAAAGAGATTAGGGGATCGGGTGTCACGAACCGACACGTAGATTTAGGGGATCGGGTGTCACGAACCGACACGTAGATTTAGGGGATCGGGTGTCACGAACCAACACGTAGATTTAGGGGATCGGGTGTCACGAACCGACACGTAGATTTAGGGGATCGGGTGTCACGAACCGAAACGTAGATTTAGGGGATTGGGTGTCACGAACCGACATGTAGATTTAGGGGATCGGGTGTCACGAACCGACACGTAGATTTAGGGGATCGGAGTGTCACGTACCGACACAAGAGGATTAATGAATATGAGGGAGCGGAGTGTCACGTACCGACACAAGAAAAATAAAGATAATGAATCTTGAAAGATGTTAATATACTCAATCTAATGAATCTAATTCCCAAATGAGTATGATATTGAGGCTTGAGTCCTCATGTGTGAACTTGACTGTAATTGTTAATGATATAGTACTTGTTGTTGCTACATGTTGAGTATCATGGTGGAGTTTATGATATTGCTTGGTATATACTGTTTTCTATTTTGAGTTGGCCGATGATATCTACTCAGTACCCGTGTTTTGTACTGACCCCTACTTTTATGTTTTCTTCTTTGTTATTGTGGAGTGCAGCAAACATGCCGTCGTCTTCGACTCAACAGTAATTCAAGCCAGTCTTACTACATCGGAAATTCAGGGTGAGCTAATGTTTCTAGCTTGGACTGGATCTTCTTCTTCAAGTCTTGATGCCTTGAACTTCCAGCATGGACTAGCTTCTTATGTATTTTTAGCTTCTTAGACATTTTTAGTTTAGTCATTTGATCATAGATGTTCTTGTGGTGATGACTTCCAGATTTTGGGGATAATAATAGTTATTGATTTTATTAAATGAGTTTAAGTCTTCCGCATTACTTTCTGTTTGATATTATATTTAAATGTTAAGGTTTAGATTGGTTGGTTCGCTCACATAGGAGGGTAAGTGTGAGTGCCAGTCGCGGCCCGGTTTTGGGTCGTAACATAGCTCACCCTGAATTTCCGATGTAGTAAAGACTGGCTTGAATTATTGTTGAGTCAAAGACGACGGCACGTTTGCTGCACTCCACAAATAACAAAGAAGAAAACATAAAAGTAGGGGTCAGTACAAAACACGGGTACTGAGTAGATATCATCGGCCAACTCGAAATAGAAAACAATATATATTAAGTAATATCATAAAATCACTATGATACTTAACATGTAGCAACAACAAGTACTATATCATTAACAATTACCGTCAAGTTCACACATGAGGACTCAAGCCTCAATACCATACTCATTTGGGGATTAGATTCATTAAATTGAGTATATTAGCATCTTTCAAGATTCGTTATATTTATTCCCCTCGTGTCGGTACGTGACACTCCGCTCCTTATACTATCCTGGTGTCGGAACGTGACACTCTGATCCTCATTCTATCCTGGTACCGGAACGTGGCACCCGATCCATATACTATCCTGGTGTCGGAACGTGACACTCCGATCCTCATACTATCCTGGTGTCGGAACGTGACACTCCGATCCTCATTCTATCCTGGTACCGGAACGTGGCACCCGATCCTCTATCTCTATCCTGGTATAGGAACGTGGCACCCGATCCTCTATCTCTATCCTGGTACCGGAACGTGTCACCCGATCCCCTAATCTCACCACTTTCGTTCATCAAGCCTTCTTTTATACCAAGGCATCATCATTAACAAAGTAGATTAGGATTTCTTTTCAAGATTTGAGATTCAATAGCCTCATCATGCTTATTTATTCACAATTACATAATCACATTCATGCAAGCATACAATTAAGCATATAGAAGGGTTTACAATACTACCAACACATATCATTCTCTATCAAGAGTTTACTACGAATAGCATGAAATAACCATAACCTACCTCCACCGAAGATTAGTGATCAAGCAAGAAATTCCCAAGCTTTGTTCTTCTTCTTCCTCGTTCGACTCTGTCTCTCTTTCTATTTTCTTATTCAAACCCTCTTTCTTTTACCCTAATTAGTATATAATTAAGTTTAAAAGATGGCAATAATAACCCACTAATTAACTTAAGGTTACCTCTTTTAACCCCCAAGTAATTAGACTTATAATCCTTAACCCTCTAACTTTATAATTAAAGTAGGAATAGTCCAAAACGTCCCTTAAAACGTGTAAAGAAATCCGACTCCTCCTGGGATTACGCAACCTGTGACGGCCCGTCGTGCCTGCGACGGTCCGTCATGCAGGTTCGTCATGGACTCAATTTGTTTAAGGAGTCTGTGACGGCCCGTCGTGCCTACGACGGTCCGTCCTGCACTTCCGTCACGACGTCCAGAGAATCGTTCCCTGTACCAACTTTTCAAGAGTTGAAGTGTTTTGAAACGAGAGTTCACGACGGTTCGTCATACCTGTGACGGTCCATTCTGCAGGTCCGTCACAGAGTTCAGAGAGTCGATTTCAGTGCTCAGATTTAAGAAATTCTAAGTGTTTTGAGACGAGACACCCTCGACTGTCCGTCATGCCCATGACGGTCCGTCGTGGGGTCCGTCGTCTCAGCCAGTTTTTCCCAGAAATAAAATCTGCTGCTCAAAACGACTAAACAGGTCGTTACACAATGACTCTTCATTCTTAGGAATTTGTATATTAAATGTAGTATTTATTTGAAATATGAAATATACTCTTTAAATTTTTGTATATAAGCTAAGAAAACTAGAAGAATTAGGGGTTTGTGTATGGCATTTTTTTCAATTTTTTTTGCATTGCTAATTCCTTTTTTAGCTCCTTTTTTTAACCTTATTTTGTTTTTTAATTTTAATTTTTTAGTGATTTTGATATGGTAATTCTTTAGGCTGTTGAACAGACAAATACTAGAAAGTAAGTTGTGATGAAGTTATAACAAAGAGGAGAATCAAAATCCGAATTAACAAAAATATTGATGTAAAAATTAATAATTTTAATTAAAGAGTATGTACTTTATAGATGACCTGGAATAACAATTGTTACAAAATATAGACATATTTAATTGATTTTTTATAGCTTAACATTTATGATTTAGTATAAATTTATATTAATTCTTTACATAACCGCGCAAAGCGCAGCCAAGTACACTAGTACAATAAATAAACGTAGAAAATCAAGCAATTATTATATTTTTTACAAGAATTGCAATAGTTGTTGCAACAACTATGGTAATATTAATTACTATATGTGTTGCAATAACGATAGTAATATTAATTACGACAGTTGTTGCAATAACTATACCAATTGATATAACAACAAAATCACTTGATTATATTGTTTTAGAAACTTTTACAATTGTTGAAATAATGTAGCAACTTCTGCATGGTTGCTGCAGCAACTTCATCAATTGTTTGAAATATTTGGCAGAAAATTAGTTGGAGAAGGAGCTGGCTAAGGAGATAGTGGTTGTGACATAGGAGAAGGTCGTTGGTGTTGATTGTGATAGTGGAAGAAGGGGTGATAATTGTTGTGGCAGTGGCGAAGGATGAGGAGGTGGTTCTTTGGTGATAAATGATTAAAACATTGTGGTGGGTCAATTCTTCATGAGCCTATGACTTGATCATCAAGATGAATGTAATTGCGAAAAAACTACCAATAATATCGAAGTTGGAATAAATGGGCAATAAATCCTTTAGAAAACAAGATTAGGCTCTATAAAATAGTATGTAAACCTGTTTTCAAAAAATTGCTTCTTGTCATAAATGTAGCAAGTTGAGATCCAGATAAGCCAAGTTGTTTTAAAATCTTAATTTTTGATTTGAGGTTTTCATAAAAACGGAAAAATAACAACTGAGGAGAAGAAGAAACAAGGGTTTTGATCTTTGATTTGTTCATACCCATTTCATCAAGGAGATGAAGTAACAAATGCGGGTCATAGTGTCTGTATCTAGAACGATTTAACTTGTCTGTTGTGGAAATGGCTAATTTTATTGAGAAGTTGAGTGAATTTACTAGGAACTCCATCAATACATCCACTGGTGACGCTGCCACCACTGCAACTATGGATAAAGACAGGAAATGAGATGATTTTGTGCGTCATTCCAACTATTTTGAACATCAATACAAGCAATTTTTTGTATTTGTCGGCGGTATTCTTACAACTCCTCCGCTGCTTCTCATGCCTCACCAGGTAGAAATAGACGGTAGAATGACTGATTAGGGTCGGGCATTTTGGTAGGATACTTTTGTACAAAGGTTTTTATGGTGAGTCAAAGTGTTTCGCTTGAGGAAAAACAATGAATTTGAGTTGAGGGTGGTGATGTACCGTGGTTTCACGATATTTTAAATACTTTTTCCTTAAGTTTAGTGTGTGTCGAAGGCCTCTTTGAATAAGTTTTAATGTATTTTTATTTGTGTTTGCAGGAAAAACTGTCCAGAATGAAAACGTTGAAGATCTGCTAAAAATTGCAGAAAAGATGACCTACAAAGCCATCGACGGTTCGTAGGTGGCAACCGTCGCCATGAAGATATTATATTGCCAAGGAAAGATGGGGTAATTCATACTAAGAGTGAGGATACGAAAGGGATGAAGGTCCGTCGTCTCATCGATGGACCGTCCTGGTGATCTGCTAGTGTTAACAGAATGTAGCCTCAGTACCCAATTTGAAAAGATTCTGAGTGTGGAGAAATGAAGGCCATCGACGGATCCTCGTCATATCGACAGACTGTCGTCTTAGTCTGTCGACGGTAACGGAGAGTTGGAGAAGAAAGAAACTTAAATTAGAGTTGAAGTATTGACTGACTGAGGTGTCGACAATCCATCGTTACCTTGACGGTCCGTCGGTCATGTCGTCAACACGAGATGTGTTTTTGGATAAATTTTCCTTCTTTAGGTTTCCCTTTATGTTTAAGATTCTTTTATTATAAATAGGATCAAAAATCTCATTTTTTGGGTTAGCCTCTTGGTTATTTCTTTGATTTGTACTATTGGTTGTTGAATATTAGGTTTTGGAAAATACTTCATCTTTCCGGAATCCTTTTTTGCATTAATTCTCGAATTCTAGTGATTTTTTGAATTTTATTCAATCTCATCAAATTAATTACATGAATTCTTGTCCAATTAATATGAATTGTGTAATTATGAACATGTGTAACTAAATCCATAACTAGGGTTGTAGGAACCATGGGTAATTATCAAAGTAAAACTAGCTAAAATAACAATTCTCGAATTGTTTCTTGCATGTATTGATAATTATTTCATTTAGAAGTCATTTTAACGAGTGCACGCGTTAGAACTCGCCTTATTGATACTTGTCGCATCTACGAGGTAGATAATAAGAAAAGAATATCAACGTAAATTTAGTATATACTATCTAATAGGCTAGTGTCAATTTGTGCGAAGTAATAACTAAGTCATACATCGATTATGATATTCAATATGAGGTAAAAGGTAAGGTTTAGTAAATTACACACACATAACCGGACCAAGGTGCGGAGTGAAATTCAGTAGTTGCCGGACCAAGGAATGAGAGGTACATAACTTACCATTTTGCATGCAAGATACTAGGACAAAGTTGTTATAGCTAGGGTTATTGCGTTACGAACCTCTGGAGAACACTTACACCCTAGTTTCTCTCATCGTTTGATAAATATCAAATATTTGAACTAGCTACTTCATTACTTAGACTTAATTAATTACTTTTGTTACACAAAATCCCCTCTTTAATTGTTTATTTCTGAAAGGACTTGACTAAATAGATTTAATCGTAGATTAAAGTTAAGTCTAAATCATTTTCCTCATGGGATTGACCCCAACCTAACATTTGGATTGTTTACTTGATACGACCGCTTATACTATTTTAGGGTAGTATAGTTTGAGCATATAAAATTTTGGCGCCGCTGCTTAGGTAAATGGAAAGTGAGTGCTAGGTGAAGTCTGAATAGCCCAACTCACTATCCTCTCTTTGGGTTTTCTTGCCTGTGTTCCTTTTCCCCAAGAGATTGTTTACTTTACTGTTGAACCGGCACGTTAGTATCTTGTACATTGTATTGATATTAAATCAGAAGCATGATGGCTAAATAAAATGATTTCTTCATTTAAAGAAAATTCTTGCATGATTAGGCATAGTGAATGATGAATGTGTGGCTCTAAGCATGACATTGAGATACAACCCTGCATGAATCTCAATCTTAAGCTCGAACAATGTGTCCAATAATCGGGTAGGGTATTGAGGTGTTAAGTGAGTGTGAGAAAGTTGAATAGACCACAGTTGGTACTGAGCTAGAACTTGCCCTGTTAATCCTACTAAATGTAAACTGTAATACACAATTAGGAAAGGATCATATGCCCTTGTTCAAGATAGTCAACCTTTATCCTAGAAAAAATAAAAACTAATGAAATTAATCCCTTCTAGATCAAAATGATTTGATCTTAAAATGAACCTTTCTTTTCTACCCCAACTTATATTCTTGGAACAATGTGTTGGCCCTGGTCCCTCCTTGGACATATGCACCTCAACTTATGCCAAAAGCATAAGTTGAGGGTGTCTATTACCAAAAATAACCTTGTTGGGCCCTGACCCAACCTTGGGTAGTGTGTACCTTGACTCATGGCAAAGACATGAGTTGAAGGTGGCTATTATGTGGAATGCTCCGAAAAGTGGGGCTGAATGAATAAAGAAAGAGAAAGAAGAAAACAAAAGTGACTCAAGCAAAGTTGAAATCAAGTAAAAAATTTCAAAAATTGAAAGTAAAAGAAACTAAAAAAAAAAGATTCACTTACACAAAAGGAGAAAGAAAGGAGAAAAGCAAGGCAAAAAAATATAGGAAAATAAATAGTGCGAAATAAACGATGAAAAGGTAGGATGATTAATTGTTATGTAAAGGCAGACAACAAGTCACTAAGATACATAAAAATGTACCCTACCTGACTCTGAGCCTACGTTACAAGCTAAGAAACTCCTATCGTGATCCTAAGAGTCTAATACGTTGAACTTAAAGAAGTGAAAATAAGGGCAAGCCTATGGTGATAAGTACCAATGAGGTGAGAATTTGTTCAGAGAGTGAGTGTTGAGAAAAATAATCCTTACACTCAAACTAAAATCACTGTGTGAAAAAATGAGGATATTATTTATAAAGAAATGACATTAGTTACGATATTGGAAAGTTGGCACCTTTGTGATAAGTAAAAGAGGAGAGGTGTCGGTGCGTAATGAGTCTGTGCCATGGTCTGATCCACAAGAGCGAACCTAAATGATATCATTCATGAACATAATGAAAATAATCGGGATTGATAGCTAGATGATTGTTAAAGCTAAAATAAGGATACTTTTGAACAAAGGTTTTTGTGGTGAGTCATAGTGTGTCGCTTGAGGACAAACAACGAATTTAAGTTGATAGTGCTGATGTAGCGTGGTTTAACTATATTTTCAATGCTTTTTCCTTAACTTTAGAGTGTGTCGAAGGTCTCTTTGAAGTAGTTTTAAAGTATTTTTCTTTATGTTTGCAGGATAAAGTGTACAAAATAAAAACGTTGAAGATGTGTTGAAAATTGCAGAAAAGTTAACCTATGGAGCCATCGACGGTCCGTCTACCCGTCTATGGTCCATAGGTGGAATCATCGCCATGAATATATTATGCTTCCAAGGAAAGATCGGGGAATTATTACTAACTATGAGTCTATGAAAGGGATGGCAGTCCGTCGTCTCATCGACGGACCATCCTCGTGATCCATTGGTGTTAATAGAATGTAGCCTCAGTGCCCGATTTGAAAAGATTCTGAGTGTGGAGAAACGAAGGCCGTCGACGGACCTTCGTCTTAGTCCGTCGATGGTAACAGAGAGTTGGAGAAGAAAGAAGCTATAAAAAGAGATGAAGTATGGATCGACGGAGTTGTCGATGATCGTCATTACCTCGACGGTCCATCGGTCAGGTCATCGACGTGAGACACATTTCTGGACAGATTTCCTTATTTAGGTTTCCTTTTATGTTTAGGATTCTTTTATTATAAATAGGATCAAAAACCTCATTTTTGGGGTTAGGTTCTTGGTTTTTTTTTATTTGTAATATTGGTTGTTGAATATTAGGTTTTGGAAAATACTTCATTTTTTTCGGAATCGTTTTTTGCATTATTTCTCGAATTCAAGTGTTTTTTTAAATTTTCTTCAATCTCATCAAATTAATTACATGAATTCTAGTCCAATTAATATGAATTGTGTAATTATGAACATGGGTAACTAAATCCATAACTAGGGTTGTAGGAACCATGGGTAATTAACAAAGTAAAACTAGTTAAAATAACAATTCTCGAATAGTTTCTTGCATGTATTGATAACTATTTCATTTAGAAGTCATTTTAACGAGTGCACGCGTTCACACTCGCCTTATTGATGAAAACGCTGAAAATGTGCTAGGACAAAGTTGTTACACCCTAGTTTCTCTCGCCGTTTGTTAAACATCAAAATATTTGAACTAGCTACTTGTTTACTTAGATTTAATGAATTACTACTGTTACACAAAATTCCCTCTTTAATTGTTGGTTTTCGGAAGGACTTGACTAAATAAAAGTAATCGTAGATTAAAGTTAAGTCTAAACCATTTTCCTTGTGGGATCGACCCCAACCTAACATTTGGGTTCTTTACTTTATACGACCAATTATATTTCTTTAGGGAAGTATAGTTTGAGCGTATCAAATTTTGGCGCTGCTGCCGGAGAAAATAACTTTTAGATTAACTTTAAGCACATTACCGAATTTTAGTCAACAATTTCCTGATTTTACTTTTTCTTTTTTTTTTGTTTTTGTCTTTGTCTCTCGGTGGTCTAGCTTTAGTGTATGCCAAGTACACGGAGTCGAGGAGAACCAATACTTCCACTTGCTCCAGAACTAAACCACACACTTGGTAGAATGAATATTCAAAACAATCCTGCTTATATAGATGAAGAGATCAACCCTTAATTTCCGTCGTCGGTTAATGCTCATAATCGAGTGGTTGTTACTAAACCTAGTGAAGGTAATCCGAGGAGGCAACCTCCCGCCCCACGCCCTCAAGAATACTATAGGGGAAATGCTAACATCACTAACTCTGATGGGCCACTTGTCCTACCTCCTCTACACATGGTCATACTTTTGTGGTAACTAGTAGCTTGATGCAGATGCTCACCGCTAGAGGTTTATTTTCGGGGTTACCATGTGAGGATCCAAATGCTCACATCTCCAAACTAAGGTCGGTGTGTAAGAGTTGTGTATGGAGGCCAGACATAGACATGGATGTAATTGGATTAAGGGTGTTCCCTCTCTCACTGATGGGGGAGGTCGCAATTTGGTTTACAGAGTTTCCCTACAATTTAATCTATACTTGAGAGCATTTGAGAGATGTGTTCCTAGCAAGGTAGTACCCGGTTTCTAAAAAGCTAACCACAAAGATAGGGTGAACAACTTTGTGGCATTACAAGGGGAGTCAGTAAGCAGTTCTTGGGATATGTTCACTTCATTCTTGAGAAGTGTCCCTAACCACCACATTGATGATGATTCACTGAAAGAGTAATTCTATCGGGGGCAAGATGATAATAATAAAGCAGTGCTTGATACGATTATGGGTGGTTCTTATGCAGAGTATACTTATGAAGAGATCGTTGAGAAGTAGAGAAAATCTCCCGAAATAATAAAGCTTGGAGCACTAGGAAGTCGGATACAGGGATAAAACTTTTGCAATGCAAGCTTCACGTAAACCAGATGCAGATTAGATTCGTGAAGAGATTGCTCAAATGAGAAATGAGCTTGGGTTGGTGTTAAAACATGTCACCGGGGGTAACGATGGTAACGGAAACAATTGGAAAGGGCCCTATGTTCCACCTCAAAATCGGGAAGTTGCTTTTAGGGATGGTAGAGGTAGTATGGCGCGAGTTGAGGATATATTGAAGAAGATAAGGAGGAGGTTTGATGCTACTGATGAGCACGCCAAAGTGATTAGAGGTGATTTAGCAAATATTGGGCAAAAGTTGGATGCACATGCAATCTCAATCAAGCATCTTGAGTTGCAAATGGATCAATTGTCTTCTACTGTGAACCCACGCCAACCGAGTATTCTTCCTAGAAATATTGTCTAGAATCCAAAAGATGATGGACACTATATGGAAATCACTACTCGAGGGAGTAAGCAAACCATGGATCCACCTATGTCGTCTGTCGTCGAAGATTAGAAGAGAGGAGATGATGAGGTAGAGGAAGTTAGTTGTGATTTTGTAGATCAATTGGGAAAAGAAGCTGAGACACCCCAAAAACTGACCCCCATTCCTAAACCACCACCCACATTTCCGCAAAGATTGATGAAAAAGACCAAAGATGGTAAATACTGGGGTTTTATTACTTTGTTGAAACAACTTTTCATCAATGTCCCTTTGATAGAAGCTCTTGAACCAATGCCCGATTACACCAAGTTCATGAAAGATATGGTCACTAAGAAGAGATCACTTAGTTTTGAGGAGGATGATCGGATCCAACATTGTAGTGCTATTGCTACAAGGTCTCTTGTGCAAAAGAAAGAAGATCCGGGTGCTTTCACTATTCTATGTACAATGGGTTTTTACACTTTGCTAAAGCATTATGTGATCTTGGGGCAAGCATAAATCTCATTCCTCTCTCTATTTACAAAAATTTGGGTTTGGGTGACCCAAATCCCACTTCGATGCAACTACTGATGGGCGATCGAACGGTGAAGAGGCCTATTGGGATACTCCATGATGTGCTAGTAAAAGTTGAGATATTTATTTTTCAGGCCGATTTTGTGATTCTTGATTGTGAGGTGGACTTTGAGGTGCCTATTATTCTTGGGAGGCCATTACTTGCTACTAGTCGTGCCTTAGTTGATATGGAGACAGGGAAGATGAAGTTTCAGTTAAACAATGAAGAACCGACTTTCTATATTTGTAGGTCCATGAGGCAGAATGGTGAGCTCGGATCAGTACCCGCGATATCCTACAAGGTTGAGAGTTCGTCTGAGATACAAATAAAAAAGTGTCTTGGTGTTAAGGCACTAGCGCAGTGATCATGAATTTTGAGAGTGATTGTATTGAAGAGTATGGGTCATTGGTTGCGGCACTTGATTGAGGTGATGTTTGGTTCAAACCAAAGAAATTGTATTTAGAGATGGAGCATCGCAAGTCTCCACGCGCGAAACCATTTATTGAGGAGGCTTCAAAATTGGAGCTTAAGGCTCTACCACCTCATGTGAGGTATGTATTCTAGGGGAAAGGTGACACTTTGCCGGTAATTATTGCATCATATTTGAATATACAACAAGTAGAATGTTTGGTTGAAGTGTTAAAGAGGTTCAAGAGAGATATTGTGTGGAATATTGCGGATATTTGTTATATAAAATCAAACTCATGCCCGATCATAAGCCCAATATTGAGCACCAGAGATGTTTAAATCCACCTATGCAAAAGGTAGTGAATAAGGAAATTATTAAGTGGTTTGATGTCGGAGTGATATATATGATCGCTAATAGTAGTTAAGTATGCCCTGTTTAGTGTGTGCCCAAGAAAGGAGGAATGATTAAGGTCCCTAATGAGAAAATGAGATTGTTCTAATGCGGCCGGTGACCGAATGTAAAGTGTGTATGGATTACCGGAAATTGAATACATGGACAAAGAAGGACCATTTTCCTATGTCCTTCATGGATCAGATGTTAGATAGGCTTGCAACAAAGGGGTAATATTTTTTTCTTGATGGTAATTCGGGTTACAACCGAATCTCTATTGCACCAGAAGATCAAGAGAAAACCACTTTTACTTGTCCTTATGGAACTTTCGCATTCAAGAGGATGCCCTTCGGGTTGTTTAATGCACCATCTACTTTTCAGATATGTATGGTGTTCAAATTCTCCGACATAATGGAGGACACCATTAAGGTATTTATGGATGATTTTTCTGTTGTTGTTAACTCATTTGATCATTGTTTGAATCACTTGTCCGAATTCTCAAAAGATGTGAACATTACAACCTTGTCCTAAATGTGGAAAAATTCCACTTTATGGTGAAAGAGGGTATTGTATTGGGCCATCGCATCTCAGAGAAAGGTATAGAGGTTGCTCAAGCTAAAGTCGAGGTGAAAGAGATACTTCCCCCACCCATCTCTGTAAAAGGTGTGAGGAGTTTCCTTAGGCATGCGGGTTTCTACCAGAGGTTCATCAAGGATTTTTCAAAATTTGCACATCCTCTGTGCAAGTTACTTGAGAAAGAGTGTAAATTTTATTTTGATTGAATCCTGTCTTAAGGCATTTGGTAAGTTTAAGGAGCAATTGGTGTCTGCGCCCATTATTATTTCCCCGGATTGGAGTAAGCCATTTGAGGTGATGTGTGATGCTAGTGGGGTTGCGCTTGGTATAGTTTTGGGTCAAAAAAGGGATAATATCATTCAACCCATTTACTATGCCAGTAAAGCCCTTAATGAAGCCCAAAATAACTACAATATGACTAAACAAGAGCTCCTTGCGATGGTCTTTGCTTTCGACAAATTTCGCTCCTATTTTCTTAGCACAATATTTATAGTGCATACTGATCATTTTTTCTTTGAGATATTTGATGGAAAAGAAGGATGTGAAACCGAGGTTTATTCGTTGGGTATTAGTGTTGCAAGAATTTGACTTTGAAGTGAAAGATAGAAAAGGAACCGGAAATCAAGTTGCCAATCACTTGTCCAAACAAGAGGATGGAGCTATCAAAGAATTGGATGAAAAGGCTTAAATTGATGATACTTTCCCTGACGAGCATGTATTGGATGAATCTCAAGACTTGGCTCCATGGTTCGCTGATTTTGCGAATTACTTGGCTAGTGATACCATTCCATTGAACTTGTCTTTTCATCAAAGGAAAAAGTTCATTCAAAATGTGAAAAAGTTCTTTTGGGATGATCCATATTTATATAGTAGTTGTGTCGATTGTCTTATTCGGCATTGTGTGCCAGAAGTCGAGATGTTGAGTGTTTTGGAAGAATGCCACTCCTTTCCTGTGGGTGGGCATCATAGTGGTATCCGCACAGCCCATAAAATCTTGCAATGTGGCTGCTATTTGCCAACCATCCACCAATATGCTCATGAGTTCCCCAAGCCATGTGATAGGTGCCAAAGAGATAGAGGTGTTTCTAGATGGCAAGAACTCCCTTTAAATTTCATTCTTGTAATTGAGTTGTTTGACCTGTGGGGTATTGACTTTATGGGCCCCTTTGTGAGTTCTCATAGGATGAAGTATATTCTTGTGGTGGTTGATTTTGTGAAAAAATGGGTGGAAGCCATAGCACTTGCAAATAATGAAGCAATGAGTGTCATCGCGTTCTTGAAAAAGAACAATTTTCCAGATTTGGCACCCCAAGGGCCATTATTAGTGATGGGGAATCCCACTTTTGCAACAATCTGTTTAAAGGATTGTTGAAGAAATATGGGGTTCGCCACAGTGTGGCCACGCCATACAATCCTCAAACTAGTGGGCAGTTAAGGTGTCAAATAGAGAAATCAAGCAGATTCTAGCAAAAATGGTGAATGTTAATAAAATGTATTGGTCAAGGAGGATTAAGGATGCTCTTTGGTCCTACCGCACAGAATACAAGACTCTCATATGTATGTCCCCATACCAAGTTGTATATGGGAAAGCTTGTCACTTGTCGGTTGAATTAGAGCATAAGGCCATGTGGGCAATGAAGAAACTGAAAATGGATTGGAATGAGGCTGTAGAACAGAGGTTAAATGGGTTGAATGAGCCTGAAGAATTTCTCTTAAAGGAACATGAAATTTCAGCCCTTTACAAAGAAAAGATGAAGAAGTACCATGACCAAAAGATTAAAAAGTGTAATTTTTTTTGTGGTTGGGGATTTGGTTCTTTTATTCAATTCTAGGTTGCGCTTGTTTCTGGGCAAACTCAAATCCAAATGGACTGGTCCATTCTTTATCACCCATGTTTTCCCTCATGGAGCGGTTGAGTTAAAGAATTAGGAGGGTGTAAGGTTTAAGGTGAACGGGCAACGAATCAAAATCTACCTTTGGCATGCTGAAAATGCAAATGAAGTGATTGAGGCATACCATCTTGATAAAGTTTGAGTAATCAATAGTCATACATCTTGCCGCGACGTTAAATCAAGCGATGTTTGGGAGGAAACCTAATGTGTATCCTATAGACAAAAATAGTTTTGTTTTTTTCATGATTTTATAGGGGTAGTTGCATTATTTATGTTTTTCTCACTTAATGTCACGTATTAATTTTCTTTTATTTTGTTTTAGAAGTGTTGGCTAGAGATAAAACTAGGGTCCGTGCCTAAAAAGTTTCTACAAAATACAAAAAGATTAGCTTATTGGGTGTTCAATGTGCAGGGACCAAATCCCCAGAATTCTGCATAAAATTGGTCTGGTGCACTAATCGACGGATCATCATCCTGTCAATGGACCGTCGGTAGGGTCCGTAGATCCCAGGTTTGTTTCTTTTATTGTTTTCTAAGTTAGGGAATATTCGAAGGAGCAGTCAACAGACCGTCGACTGACTTACGGTTCGTCGACAGGGAATCGCTGGCTCCTCCGACCCAATAACCCGACCTTACTCGACCGGCAATATATTAAATTTTTAAACTTTTTAGTTATCCACCCTTTCAAAACCTTCCCCAAAATTGTTTCCCTCCTCATTTACCTTAAACTTCCCCACTTCTTCACCCATTAACTCCCATTTTTATCAGTCAAATTCTCCTCTTCCCCAAATCTCCAACAGTTTTCCAAATCCCTTCTCTTCCCCAATTTTCCATCTTTATCTGTCTTCTGCCCGGTCGGTGTTTGAGGGTTCTATTTGGTGTTTTGTACATGCAAGAATTCATATCCTCATTCCATACAGAATTGACTGACGAACCATATCGACGGTCTGTAACAGAACCTTTGTTTCTGCAATGTCTAAATAAATTTTCTATGTGTCCACCGATGGACCCACACTGACGAATCATCATTCCGTAGACAGACCGTCGATGTGGTTCGGTCTGAGGAAGCTTCATCTTCACAAGGGGACATTGTTCCAGCTACATCGGTCCACTCTTCCTCATCTGAAAAGGCTGACAGTGTGGATTCTACTCTAGCACCCCTAATCGATGTCCCAACACCGGTTGCTAATCAGCCCAACCGATGGTATGTCGAGGGCCAATATCAGTATACAGGAACGCAAAGCTGCTCAACGACATGGGGGTCATGACTCGGACTCTGACAGTGGAGCGGCGAGTTCTTACTGGGAGTTCTCCCACGATGCCAGCTATACATGACCTTTTCACCAGCCATCGGCTAGAGTGGACGGCTAGGACTTTGGGACGTTACAGCGAGGAGATGGTGCGAGATTTCTACGCCGCTTATGTCGCGACTCTTGGGGCTAGTTTGGACAGGCGGACTAACCCCTCCAAACACGCCCTACTTGAGCATGTTCGTGTCTGTGTCAAGCAGGTGGATATCTCTTTGCTCGCCATTCGCATATTTTTATATGGTGCTGACACTGTCGCCACCAGACCCATTTCACTCCCGAGTTTGACTCTCGGTGGAAGATGGTAAAGGACATCTGTTTCCAGTGTGATAGAGTGCTGAGAGAGACCACCAAGAGGTGGACTTCCCAGAACATCTCTGTGGATGGAGAGGGTGGTGATTGGGTGCTGGAGCCCCAAGGAGGTATAAAGAAGGCCAACCTCACACTCACGGCGAAATTCTTATGGCTTTTGGTCCATCATTGCCTCTCCCCCACTGCTGCTGATAATATTGTTACATGGGATAGAGAAATGCTGATAGCTGCCATGGTTGCTAGGTTCGAGGTGGATTTCGCATGACTGTTACAAGCGGTCATTCATGAGAGGGCCTTAAAGGCCACCACTACTTACCCCTTCCCTTGCACGATTTTTGAGTTGTGCAGTCTGTTGGACTGCATGTATGGAACATTGATGTGCTCAAGACACTGACTGACATAGTGGATACTCGTCTCATTCTGGACTAGGTCAATGAGTAGGCTCCCAATAGAGGGCTCCGAGCAGAGGTGCAACCGCTAGATGAGAGCTTGGCAGCCATGGTAGAGCAAGCCCAAGGAGCTGATCAGGATACATTAGGGACTACTGATGCCACCCTAATTGAGTCTATCCCGAGTAGTAGCACAGCTTTGAGCTCCTCCTGCTCCACCCCATTTGCAGCACTGGTCCTAATCGCTAAGGTCCAGAGTTAGGCCACACTTCTGCATCATATCCAGCCTTGCATGTAGAAGTCAATTGTTGAGGCAGAAGAGTGAATCGAGAAGGAGATGACCCAGCGTACTGAGAGAGAGATTATGGAGGTCCACCTGAGCGTTGACGCATTTGAGTTGAGGGTTTTCGCCCGGCCAACCTCTATTGTTGATTTGAAGACTCTCAAAAATGTTGTGGCGAGTTTGAGAGCATATATGGATGCCATACTGGAGGATCGGGTGCCCGAGTCTGAGGCTACATTTGTGAAGCCTGCTGAGGATACAGTGATAATTGCATTGTTCTCCACCACTACGCCATCACCTCAGCCACGTGAGCGTACCAAGAGAAACTGATCTAGAGAAGATGATGAGACTCGATATAGGAAGAGAGATCATATTGAGTTGGAGGCTGCGAGGAGAGCCTCGCTCATTGATGAGGAGGCCCGGGAGATGAGGGCTCAGGAGGTGGATGTTGGGGCGTCTAGATCCAGGATTGTTGATGTTGAGAGGAGCACTACTGAGGGTACTATTATTGCTGCATACACTACTGATGGTTTCCTTACTACAAAGGGAGCGGGTTTCGAGAAACTAGACCCGCCATCTTGTTGATCATCGGCGCTATGCGTCTCAGGTTTGCTTCACCTACCACTCGGTTTTATATTTTATTATGCATTGGGGAAAATTGCATGCCCTTTTGTTGGGGTGGGGTAAATAGAAAGTGAGTGCTAGGATGAAGTCTGAATAGCCCAACTCACTATCCTCTCTTGGGGTTTTCTTGCCCGTGTTTTTTCCCCAAGAGACTGTTTACTTTACTATTCAACCGGCACGTTAGTATCTTGTACATAGTATTGATATGAAATATGAAGCATGATGGAAAAATAAAATGATATCTTGATTTAAAGAAAATGCTTGCATGATTAGGCATAGTGAATGATGAATGTGTGGCTCTAAGCATGACATAGAAATACACCCCTGCATGACCCTCAATCTTAAGCTCGAATTAAGTGTCTGATAATATCGTAGGGTAATGAGGTGTTAAGTGAGCGTGAGAAAGTTGAATATACAACAATTGGTACTGAGCTAGAACTTGCCCGGTTAGTCCTGCTAAAAGTAATATGTAATAGACAATTAGGAAAAGATCATAGGCCCTTGTTTAAGATAGTCAACCTTCATCCTAGATAAAATAGAACTAAATGAAACTAGTTCCTTCTTGATCCAAACAATTTGAGCTAAAAATGAACCTTTCTTTTCTACCCCAACATATCTTCTAGGAACAAAATGTTGGCCTTGGTCCCTCCTTGGACATGTGCACCTTGGCTTATGCCAAAAGCATAAGTTGAGGGTGGCTAATGCAGAAAACAACCTTGTCGTGGACCTAACTCAACCTTGGGTATTGTGTACCTTGACTCATGGAAAAGTCATGAGTTGAAAATGGCTATTATGCGGAATGCTCCGGAAAGCGGGGCTGAAAGAATAAAGAGAGAGAAAGATAAAAGAAAAGTGACTAAAGAAAAGTTGAAATCAAGTGAAAAATTGCAAAATTTTAAAGTAAAAAAAAAGAGTCACTTACATAAAAGGAGAAAGAAAGAAGAAAAGCAAAGCAAAAGAATATAAGAAAATTAAGAAATAGGGCGGAATAAACGATGAAAAGGTAGGATGCTTAGCTGTTTTGTCAAGGAAAAGTCACTAAAATACATCAAAATGTACCCTACCTAACCCTTATTCAACGTTACAAGCTAATAATGTCCTATGATGATCCTATGAGTCTAATAAGTTGAACTTAAAGCAGTGAAAATAAGGGCAAGCCTATGGCGATAAGTACGAATGAGGTGAGAAGTTAATCTGAGAGTGAGTTTTGAAAAAAATAATCCTTATACTCAAACTGAAATCACTGTGTGAAAAAGGAGGATATTGTTTTTAAAGAAAGGGCACTAGTTACAATACTGGAAAGTGGCACCTTGGTGAGAAGTAAAAGAGTAGAGGTGCTGGTGCGCGGTGAGTCTGTGTCATGGTCTGATCCACATAAGCAAGCCTAATAGTGATATCATGCATGAAATTAATCAAAATAATTAGAATTGATATCCAGATGATTGCGAAAGATAAAAAAAGATACTTTTGTACAAAGGTTTTTGTAATGAGTCATAGTGCGTCGCTTGAGGACAAACAACGAATTTAAGTTGAGAATGTCGATGTACAGTGGTTTCACGGTACTTTCAATGCTTTTTTCTTAATTTTAGTGTGTGTCTAAGGCCTCTTTGAAGTAGTTTGAATTTATTTTTCTTTGTGTTTGTAGGAAGAACTATCCAGAATGAAAATGCTGAAGATGTGTTTAAAATTGCAGAAAAGATGACCTACAGAGCCATGACGGTCCGTCTACCTATCGACGGTCCTTAAGTGGCAACCGTCGCCATGAAGATGTTATGCTGCCAAGGAAAGATCGGAGAATTCTTACAAAGTGTGAGGATACGTAAGGGATGACAGTCCATCATCGACGGACGGTCCTAGTGATCCGTTGGTGTTAACAGAATGTAGCCTCAATACTCGCTTCGAAAAGATTCTAAGTGTGGAGCAACAAAGGACATCGACGGACCGTCGTCCTGTCAACGGTTCGTCGTCTTGGTCAGTCGATGGTAACGAAGAGTTGGAGGAGAAATTAGCTGAAAATAGAGTTGAAGTATAGACCGACGGAGGTGTCGATGATCCGTCCTTACCTCGAGGGTCCGTCGGTCAGGTCGTCGACGTGAGACGTGTTTTTCGACAGATTTTCCTTATTTAGGTTTCCCTTTATGTTTAGGGTTATTTTAATATAAATAGGACCATAAATCTCATTTTGGGTGTTAAACTCTTGATTATTTTTCTAATTTGTAATATAGGTTGTTTAATATTGGGATCTCTGAAATACTTCATTTTTTTTAAATCGTTTATTGCATTATTTTCTCGAATTCAAATGATTTTTTGGATTTTCTTCTATATCTTCAAAGTAAGTAATTCTTGTCTAATTAATATGAATTGTGTAATTATGAAAATGGGTATCCCAATTCATAACTAGGGTTGTGGGAACCACGGGTAATTAACAAAGCTAAACTAGCTAAAATAACAATTCTCAAAAAGTTTCTTGCATGTATTGATAATTCTTTCGTTTAGAAGTCTTTTTAATGAGTGCACGCGTAAGAACTCGCCTTGTTGCTAAATGCCGGACCTAGGAGGTAGATAATAAGAAAATAATTATCAACGTAAATTTAGTATATACTATCTAATAGGCTAGTGTGGATTGGTGCAAAGTAATAACTAAGTCATTCATCGAATATGATGCTTTATATGAGGTAAAAGGTAAGGTTTTATAAAGTTCTCACACGTAGTCGGACCAAGGTGCGGAGTGAAACACACTAGTGTTGGATCAAGGAATTAGGGATACATAACTTACCACTTTGCATGCAAGATACTAGGACGGAGTTGTTATAGCTAGGGTTACTGCGTTACAAACATATGGTGAACACATACACCTTAGTTTCTCTCATCATTTGATAAACATCAAATATTTGAACTAGCGACTTGTTTACTTAGACCTAATTAATAACTTTTGTTACACAAAATCACCCCTTCAATTGTTTGTTTCCGAAAAGGACTTAACTAAATAGAAGTAATCGTAGATAAAAGTTAAGTTTAAACCATTTTCCTCGTGGGATCGACCCCAACCTAACGTTTGGGTTCTTTACTTGATACGACCGCTTATACTTCTTTAGGGAAGTATAATTTGAGCGTATCATAAATACACAACATTTATTATATTTTATAAATTTAACTATTATTTTTTAAAAAGAATCTCTATTTTCTTCAATTTTCCTCCTATTCACGAATACATTCATCAAACTCTCTACACATACAGCTTATCTTTACAAACACACGCTAAATTCATCAACTTCAAATTCTAAAAAAAAGTATAAGAACTATGTCATAATTGTTTTCCATAACCCCTCCCCCCCCCCCCCCCCGAACTAGACACGAAAACATACTTTAGTACTTAAACTATACGGGCGTTTATATACCCCTTAACATATTTGATGTGAATTATTTACAACCCTTCGAACACCCACCTTGTTCACGTGTTGTTACAGCTTAGTATGGCGTGTTATTTATTTTTTAACATTTTTTTAAATATTAAATTTTCCCCTCCAACAGTAATATCCAACCCATTACCCATTTGAAGAACAATCTTCACTTTTTAAGAAGCTTAATTACCTCTTCTCCTCACCAACCCAATTATTAAAAATTGTGAGCTAGTTTATTATATTTTTCTTGATTTATCTCTAGTCTTAGTTCTTCAAACCTAGAAGTTAAATCTTTGAAAGAATTGTTGTTCTTTAAAATGTAAGTTCAAACTTATTCTTCTTCATACATTATTTTTATTTTTGGTTTCCTCTCTTATTATTTTTTCCAGATTGTTTATTGGTTTTTCAAGATTGTTGTTACTTCTTGAACAAAAGATTTCTCAAATCCTTTGTTTCTTCACGAAAATTCTAAACTCATCAAATCTTTCACGCTAACGAACGAAAAATATTCAAATTAGGTCTTGTAGATTTGAGAGAATGAGAATTGGGCTTAGAGACTTGGGGATATTTATTTAGAAATGGGTCGGGTTGTATTTTGGTAACGGGTGGGTTATATAAAACGGGTAAGATACTTTTTAAGCCTTTGCAAAGTGGACCAATGAAAACGCGTGTGTGTAACAATGTCCAACCTTCAATTGGACTGGTGTTCGGAGGGTTGAAAATAATTCACATAAAGGATATTAAGAGGGGTATATAAACACCCTTGTAGTTTAAATACTAAAGTATGTTTTGTCGCCAAGTTCAAGAGGATTCTCATGTATTTTGTCTTTTCATTATATATGTACATGTTTAACTTCATCAATTTAAAATTCTAAAAAATAATAGAAAATTTTCTTTATAATTTTTTTTGTTATCAATATATCGGAACAGTAATCTTCAACTCAATATAACGATACATATGAATTCACTATCATCGTTTAGCATTTTGTCTTACTCAATTAAATTCTCAAACTGAAGATCTTATTCCTCGTGAGTCTTATTTGGATACTAATACATAATTGTGGAAGGATGATAGCTTAAGTGCAAAATCACAGTCGCAAAAGCTTCAAAAAAATGTGGGGGGGAGGGGGGGAGGGTCGATAATTTTACTATACAATTCTCTGTACACAAGGTTTAAATTTATAATGTATTTGGTTGATATTCGTGTGTTTACTTATGCATAGTGTTTGTGTTTCAACTATCAATTACATTACAACTTTTTTTGTGAATAAAGTATATGATACAAATGTTATTGTTAATATATAATGTCATGCCCCGAGCCTACACCCTGGATGTGCCCGGCACTCGTAGAAATTTGTTGCCCTCAAGTGAACCCTTGGTCTTGCTTACTCACTCAGCGGAAGACTTAAAGCATTAAGAAAAGATTTCGATTGGTAACTAACTCAACTTTCTGGAAGGGAAATCAAAATGTATCTAAAACAAACATTTAACTTAGCCAAAATGGCACCACAAATATGAAAGTCAGTCAATAACGAAATGATAATGAATGAACTAACATCTGACTGACTGTCGATGAAGCCTCTAATAACTAATATGGATGTTGGGACAGACCACACACCATCCTAATGAATAACTTTAAAGCAATGAACATGGATCCTCCGGAAACCAAGGTGGCTCACCAACTGAATCTGAACTGCTCACTAAATCAACAGTACGCTGGAATGTCGATCCTAGTAACTTGTGTTGCATCATAATACGATGTAGGACAACTGGCATCAGTACATTGTATGTAGGAGTATGCGAGTTTGAGTGCTAAACAGCATAGGCTTGAAGGATAATCTGAAAGAAACACGTATCTTGACTCTTCTCAATCATGAATACTTAACTAAACTCATTACAATATTAAGAAATTTAAAAGCAAGTGCATAATAAAGAAAAGATGTTTAAATGTGGTTTTCAACTCTGTGTGTATGCAGAGATGCAAATAACTCTCTGATGTATGTAAAAATACAAAATAAATTGATGTCAATTCATAATCATAATAAAAGACATACCATGCTTCCTCTCAAAGTGTACTTGTGCAATGCATGAATGAAGTTTCTTATTCCTATCATACTAAGCAAAACCCTTTAAGGAATCATGTAAGTACTATTGTGGGAGTTTCTTTAACCGGCAAAGCTCCCATGATCATCCTATACTTAACCAGAGATATAGGAAGCTTAACTGACTAAATGGATCCACTATCTTAACTTAAGTAATCATCTAAAATGTATGACCCTTTGATACTCATGATGGCTACATGGCTTACAGAGACTTGAGTTAATATGAACTCGCATTCCCATATCGGTGCTCAATACTACTCCCAAAAGTATACTTAAGTTATATGTTTTAAAAACATCTTCTTCTGTGATTTCAGATTATTGCTCAAAACCTTAGCTTAAAAGCTCTCTTGGAATAAATGTTCCCTTTTATTGCTTAAATGTGAAAACATTTCTAAACTCTTAGGGTCGTTTGGTTGCTGATTAGAGTTATGCAGGTATTAGTTATGTAGGGTGTAATTATGCAGGTATTAATTATGTAGGATTCAGTTATGCAAGGTTTAGTTATTCAGGTATTAGTTGTGCAGGGTTTAGTTCTGCAGGGTTTAGTTCTGTAGATATCAATTATGTAAATATTAATTATGCAAATATTAGCTTCCTAGATATTATTTATGTAGGATTTAGTAATGTAGAAATTATATTATAAAAATATTACTTATTGATTATTTCATTTATTATAAATTAACATACTTTTTTTAAAAAAAAAATCATAAAATTATAAAATATATGCTTATAAAAAAGCAGTACCCAAAAAAAATAAAATGCAACAGTCCCTTGGGGGTGGGGTAGGGTTGTAAAATGAAGAAACTCAAAAACACTCGAGGGGTCGTTCTGTTTTTTTTTTTTTTGGGTGGGGTGGGGGGGATACAATTAACTTTACTGGAAGTTACAGATATAGACTAAATGGCTTTTTTTTAAAAGAAGAAATATACACAACTCCTTAATTTAGAAATAAAATAAGTAAGAAAACAAATGAAGGGTAAATATGTAATTTATTATTTTTCATGTATAATTAATACCCTCATAACTTATTCCACCTTCTACCCTGCACAAAATTATATATATAGATTTCTTCATAAGTTATGTAAGTACTAGATATGTAGCATTACAAAAATACAACCAAACACCATATAAAATCAATACATGTATAACTTTATACAACATTCGAGACACACCAACCAAACATTGTATAATTTATACATTGATTCTATTTACAAACCAAACACGGTAAAAAATTAATACATGAATAACAAAGTTATTCATGTATTAACTTTATCTTTATCTTGTAACCAAACGGCTCCTTAGGGAATACTTAGTTCTCTTATAACTTTTGAGAACGAACTCAACTCTTTACTTTTAACCTAACTTGAAACTTGAGCCTTTAAAACGAAGTTAATACGTTTGTTAAGACTTATGAAACTTTAAATGAACTTCTTCTCATTATCTTTTCTCTTTACTCAACTTTATCCTTAAGCCTTAAAAAAAAGTTAAAAGCATTTGCAAAAGACTCCTTGAAAGGACTCTAAGAACTTTCTAGACTTGGCTCTAAACTTTTCTTGAATTTGAAGTTATGGATTCAAGGTTGTAATTCATATTTTTGGATAATTTTTATATGTTTAGAAGTCATTTAAAAGATGGAATAACAAATATTTGGTGGAAAACAATGTTTGGGTGCACTCGGGGCGCGCGCACCAACCTCACTTGACTGAGGCACCATTCTGACGCACTGCTGGTGTGCCGCCTCAGTCCTCCTGGCTCTATGGGGGCGGTTCATGCCAACTTGTTCCTTATGAAAAAAATTGCCGAACTTTTCCTCTCGTTTTCTGATCTTATAGCCAAGCCTTTTAATTCAATTCTTTTTCCAAATTCTCTTTACATTCATGTACCCACATCATATATACAAGGATCTAACCCAATGAACTCAAGAAACAACACTTTCTACCTCAAGAAATTCATAAACCTCAACTCATGTTCTAGAACGAAAGCAATTCAAGAACAACCAACAAGAACATTCAAAATCCAAACGTTTTAGAACTAGATTAAACTAAATTAAACATGTTTGGTACGTGGGTGAACAAACCTAAAATTTTGAGAGACATACATACCTTTTTTTAGGGATCATCCCCGACGAAATTCACAAGTTAAACTTCGACGATCTTGATGAAACTTGAACGCCCTTCTTCTTTCTCCTTTTTTCTCCTCTTCATTTCTCTTCTCTCAAAACTCTAAAACTTTTGGTAAAAGTGTAAACTGATATAATTCAACTTATACCACTAATTAATTACAAAAAATGAGATAAATTAATAGGGTAAGGAAAAGACCAAACTACCCTTTCAAAATCCGGATTAGACTTCCCCTAATCCAGTAGCCCAACTTTCGAAAGGCATATCTCACTCATACGAGATCGGAATCGCACAAACTTGGCGGCATTGGAAAGATCATCCAAGGTTCTCCAACCATATCTAGAACTACACCTAACTTCTCCTAAACTAGGAGTTATGGACATTTGACGTTGACCAAGAACTCACTTTTAACTTCTTTAAAAAAAAATCCAGATTTCATTTCTTTCCAAAACTGACTTTTTCAACGTCTAAGCTTCTTCCTATCTATTTCGATGTGCGAGATGTTACACATAGCCCCAATTTTTTCAAAACTTAATCAATATGAATCTTGTTTCTGGGCATGTGTACATAACTATGCCAAATTTCATTATATTTTAGTACCTGATACACATAGTACCTACTCTTATGTATCAAACACATAAGTAAAAACACCTTCTCCCTCCGTTTCAAAAAGAATGTCCCTGTTTCCTTTTTAGTCTGTTTCAAAAATAATGATTTCTTTCATTTTTTGGCACACTTTAACTTAAACTTTCCACGTCGCATGTTTAAGACTACAAGATTAAAGGGCATTTTAGTACATTTGATATAACTTTAATTAAGAACCACAAGAATTAAAATTCTTCTTTCTTTTCTTTAACTCCGTTTCAAGTCAAACTAGAATATCCTTTTTGAAATGGAAGGAGTAATACAAAGCTAACACAATACATATGGTTATGTATCAGATTAGTATTAGGTGTGTTTAGTCATGTATCAAAATTATCTTTTACGATGTACTAGATGTCTATTTTTTTCTTCAATTCATCAATTTTTACATGATACATATAGTACCCATTGTTATGTAATGAATACATAACTAAACACACGTAATACAAAGCTGACACAATATATATAGTCATAATTCATGTATCTAATTTGTATTAGGTGTGTTTAGTCATGTATCATAATTAACTTTTACAACATACTTGATGTCAAGTTTTTTTTCTCAATTCACCAATTTCTAATTTAGTTGCAATTGTTGATTTTAGATTCACAAACATAGTGTTTTCTTTAATAATAATTTCATCACTTTTGTATCATTCATACCTTACTTCAGCTTCTCAATTTTCTGAATGTCTCAGCAAAATCGATATATTTATGATATATCTTCTCCAAATTTACAAAAAAAAAAATTGAATCAAAGTTGAAAGATGTTGGATCTACTTGAACAATTTTGAATGTTGAAGTTGTTACACAATGTGAGATATTGATTAAAAGTAATTAAAATGTGATTGTGTATTTTATGGGATTGTAAATTGATTATCCAGTCATTTTTTTTCTTAATAGCGTAACATACAGAAAGATAATGTATCATGAGATATATATCACATTGTTGACTGATGTACCCAAGAACCTCTAATTTCAAAGGATTTTTATAATTTGAAAAAGGATAGAGATAAATGTAATTAGCTCATAACAATAAGTTAATTAGGTAATTTTTACTTTATTTATTCATTTTATAATTTTAGTTGGGTTTGATTTATTTAGTTTTGATTTTTTCGATTTGAATATGATTATGTACATTTTTATTTCATTAATTGCTGGAACCAAATACTCGGGTCATGAGAGTATCTGGACATGCCCAACTCTCTTTTGTAAGGTTACAAGTATTATGTAAGGTATTATATAGTACTCTGTTTGATAGAAATTTTGGTCTATGTATAACTAATCCATAAATTAGTTATACTTCTTATATGGTCCTATATGATATATTACTAATACCTTTCATTTGGTGGAATTGGTAATACATTGATATAATAACAATTGAATAAGTCTATGCAAAGATACAAATATTTCTCAAATCATTTTAGTTATTTTATTTATTTTCTTGATCTTATGATTTATATTTGTACTAGTAAATTTATTTAAATAAATTAGCTTACAAATTATTTAGAGAGAGTTGTTTGTTACTAAATAAATTCAATACTAATTTAAAATATTAGTTATTTATTTGTATATAATGTTTGTGACCTTAACTAAATATGTATGTGATATATATATATATATATTTATATATATAAAATCAAAAAATTACATACATATTAAAACTACAAATTGCAATTTTTATGTGTAAATGTAGATGGTTTATTCAAATTTACCATTGTTGACAATGTTTTCAATTTTAAAAGTAGATTATTTATCTTTTCCAAAATCTAAAAATGGCAATTTGTGAGTGGTCAATTTATTAAGATGAAAATATATTCTCAAATAATTCAAGTAAAAAATAGCATACATGACAACAAAATTTGTTCTTCTCATAGCTAGTTTGAAGGTTGTATGAAATAATATTGTCTGACAATTATCTACCTTGATCCAATTATCCAACAATTCAAGGGTATAATTGAAAAAAAAATAAAGAGCTTTAATCCAAACACAAGATGTGGTGAGAAATAATGAACCAAAAACTTAATAAAAGTAAACCCCGTATTATTAATCTCTGCATTACTAATCCCTACATTACTAATTATTCTATTACTAATTCATGTGTTATTAATCTTTGTACCAAACGAGCATAGTGTAAGCAAAAAATGATGGGAGAAATCCCAAGGGGAAGAAACGCCCCGGCTATATATAAAGGAAGTTCCTCGAAAAAAATATGAGCAAGCATATATATGATGTGGATACACATCCAGGCAGATTGAAGCCTATGTGCAAGCATTTTTCATGACTTTGTTGATTTGGAATATTTATTTTATGTTATTTCACTATTATTTATTGTTAATGTTTTTTGTGTCATCACTCATCTCATATTGTGTTATTTTTTATAAAAAAAATATCTTAAATAATTATAGTTTGATAAGACTGAATATATATTTTAAATATAAGTTAATTATATTTCTGTAATTAATATATTATCGGAAAAACTCGAGGATGAAAAATTTAAATTCTATTAATTTGATTTGATTTATAAATTTTAAAATACGATAAAAATAGTTCAATTTGATATTTGAAAAACTCAACCCAATTAATCATGTATACCCCTAGTGTCTACTTATGTGCAATATACTTTTAAGATTCGAAATCATTTGCTAAAAGGAAGCAATCAAAACACCCTACACAAAAAGTATTTCCTTTAGTTGATAAAATTACAACTAGTCAATCACTACCCTTCTTCTAAAATAATTCATTAATACCTTATAAGTTTCAGTGCCTCAAATAGTAATACATTAATGTAATTTAACTAGAAGTTTGAAAAAGGGACCTTGTGAAATAAAAAGGTAAATAACTGGTCATTTGAAAATTTTCATTATGAAGAAATTGATGATAGCTACTGTTCAAACTTAGCCTGCTTTTGTACCTGCATACTGAAGAGGAAGGAGAAGCAAAAGAAGGGAAGACATAGCAGCTTTTTTTCTGAGGTTTCAAACACAGCCAGACCCATAATAAGCAGGGAAACCACTGTCCGGCCCATAACAAGTCTTAAAAGTTGTGAAGAATGTGTATTTTTTGGCAAGTGCAAAGAGTTTCCGCATAGGAAAAAATACATCTTTATATCAAGAAAAAACTATATCTTTCTTGTTGATCATTGACAAAATAGCAACAATCTTCCCCATATTTTCCAGTTCAGAAATATAAAGATCAAATATGACATGGAAGAGCTTTGCCATATATATAGGCTACAAGTACAAAGGGATTTTTTATCTTGAGGATGTAATTTCTGATGCAACTAGGCTAACTCCACAAGGAACTGAGCTTTGATGCAAGTTTTGCATTCTTGTAATCATCGCGGAGTTGAATAAACCTGGGTTTGCAGATAAAAGAACGAATTCAGAAAACTATCCGCCTTAAACTTGTACAGCAGACAACCTTAAACAATATACAAGTCATTCAACCTTTTGTTACATTACTATTCAGAAAGAAAAAAATTTGTTATTAACAAAACCGAAGTGTGCTGGGAAAAACACGGATAAACACAAAAATATATATGGTAAAAGCAATGTAAATAAAATGGAAAAATAATGACACCAAGAATTTTACGTGGAAAACTCTTCTAAATAAGGGGAAAAAACCCCGGGTCAAGAGGAGCAACTGATATTACTATAGTAAGAAATTTTATATTGTGTAGTCACGAATACAATACTCAAAGTCACTACCATACACTCAAAAGGAAAAACACTGTTTTCGTTTCCACCTTAGTAAAATATCGCTCACACTCTATTTTTCTTCATAGACTATTTTTCTTCTATAATCTATGGAATACCTCACCTTGCTCTCAAACTGGTTTTTCTCTCTAACTTGGTGTGTTCTAGAAATGAGCAAGAATTCTCTATTTATAGAAGGATAAAACCACGCGTATGTCACTACTGACATAGGCAAATATAGCAAAGTCAAAAATGGTTACAAATCTTACCAATTTGTCAACCACCAAATCTTTTATTTTCAACTCCAATTACTTTTCTTTTTTAACAATTGCTTGTAGCAATGAATAGCTAAAGTTGACCAAAAATGATATGGATTCAAGAATTCTTCCCCTCCAGTCCTATTTACTGGAAGAAGGTATCTTCATCTTCTTTAGAGAGAGCTCATACCCACAAGTTCTTTGAATAACTCGAACTTGTCTTTCGATATCGTCTTGTTTAGCATATCTGAAGGATTTTCACTTGTGTGGATCTTTTAAATGTGAAATGATTCACTCTCAACTTCCTTACGAATCCAATGATATCTGACGTCGATGTGTTTTGTTCTTGCATGGTACATGGAGTTCTTACTCAAGTCTATTGCACTCTGGATGTCAGAATAGACAATATACTCCATCCGATTCAAACCAAGCTCTTGAAGAAATCGCTTTAGCCATATCATCTCATTGCCGGCTTCAGTAGCCGCAATATACTCAGTTTCAATTGTAGATAGTGCAACACGCTTCTGCAACTTCAACTTCCATGATATAGCTCCCATGAAAAAGTAAACAAATATCTAGTGGTGGATTTTCTGTTATCAAGGTCACCTGCCATATCAGCATCGGTATAGCCTTTCAAAATTTGATTTGATGCTCCAAAACACAAGCATTCATCTGAGCTTCCTCTAAGATACCAGAATATTCACTTCACAGCTTCCCAATGCTCCTTTCCTGGATTGTCGAGAAATCTGCTGACAATACCAATTGCGTGAGCAATATCAGGTCTAGTGCATATACCATTGCATACATTAGACTTCTGACGACAGAGGAATATGGAACTTTGGCCATTTTCTCTTTTTCCTCCCTAGCTGTAGGACACATCTTCTTGCTCAACTTCATAAGACCAGCAAGAGATGTACAAACAGGCTTAGTATTCTTCATATTGAAGCGCTCTAGTACACGTTCAATGTACTTCTTCTGGGACAAATAAATTTTCCTTTTATCTCTGAGACGAGTAATTCTCATGCCCAAAATTTGCTTGGCATGGCCCAAGTCTTTCATAGAAAAGACTTACACAACTCTTTCTTCAGCTCGTCAATCTTGAAAGTATTATTTCCCACAATCAACATATCATCCACATACAGCAAAAGGATGATAAATCATTCTCAAATTTTTTTTGTACAAATACACAATGATCTGAAGAAGTCTTATTATAGTCTTGCTCCTCCATAACAGATTCAAACTTCATGTACCACTGTCTAGGAGCTTGGTTTAGGCCATATAGACACTTTCTGAGTTTGCACACAAAATTTTCTTTACCATCTACTTTGAAGCCCTCAGGTTGTTCTATATAAATCTCTTCTTCTAGATTACCATGAAGGAAAGTCGTCTTCACATCCATTTGCTCAATCTCTAAATTAAGACTAGCAGCCAAACCTAGAACTGTGCGAATCAAGGACATTTTCACAACAAGAGAAAATTTTTAGTCAAAGCCAATACCCTTCATTTGACCAGATCCCTAACAACCAATCTAGCTTTGTATATGGGCTTCAAGTCTTCAACTTTAGCTTTGAACACCCATTTGTTCTTCAAAGCTCTCATGCCCTTAAGATATTTTACCAACTTATAAGTGTGGTTCTCATGCAGAGACTTCATCTCATCTTGCATGGCTTCAATGCATTGATCATTGTGCTCATCTTCCATGGCCTCCTCATAACATTCAGGTTCTCCCCCGTCAGTGAGTAACACATACTCATTGGGTGAATAAAGGGAGGAAGGAAACAGTTAGGAGGAAGGAAACAGTTAGTGGACGTCCACAACTTCATGAGCAACATGATCATCAATAACAATATCATTGTTATTATCAACACTAACATGTTGATGAGATACATGATTATGGGCGTCATAATGATTATCAAGCCCAACAACATCATGCACACTTGTGTGAGGAACGTCATCATTATGAACTATACCATCAAAACTTCAAAATTCTACCTTCTCCGCTTTGTCAATATCTTCAATTATTTGATTCTCCATTAAAATACTATCACGGTTTCTCACAAATTCATATAGCCTGTAACAAAATTCATGAAGGTCATATCCAGTGAAGATGCACTGCCTTGTCTTGGCATCTAACTTTGACCTCTCATCTTTTTGCACATGTACAAAGGCTTGCAACCAAATACTCTCAAATGGTCATAGTAAACATCTTTTCCATACAAACACTATTTGGTACATCACTTTGCAAAGCAACAGCAGGAGATAGATTAATAACATGTGTAGAGGTCAATAAAGCCTCACCCCAAAATGAGTTCGGCAACTTTGCTTCAGAAAACATCTAACTCTTTCCATTAAGGTCCTGTTCATCCTTTCAGTCAAACCATTAAGTTGAGGAGTCTTGGGAGGAGTCTTCTGGTGTCTAATACCTTGATGCTTGCAGTATTCGTCAAATGGTCCACAATATTCACCACCATTATCAGTACAAATACATTTCAGTTTCTCTTTCAACCGAAGCCTGAAACTGCTTGAAGACACCTAACACTTGGTCTTTAGTCTTCAAGACATAGACCCAAAGTTTTCTCGAGCAATCATCAAATAAAGTGACAAAGAAGAGAGCGCTCAATGTTCTTTGTCTTCATTGGACCACATAAATCAAAGTGCACCAACTCAAGCAACTTTGTCTTTCTCGAAGGAGGATAATCCTTAAAGAAAACTTTATTTTGTTTACCGGTCAAGCAGTGCTCACAATTTTCTCATTTAGCACTTTTGAAATTTGATAAAAAATTCTTCTTGGCTAGAACATTAAAACCTTTCTCACTGATGTGGCTACGTCTCTTGCGTCATAACGTTGAGGGTTATAGCTCTCAACCGCATTCACCATATCATCACAAGCATATGTCGTAGTCTAGTATAGACTACGACTTTGTTACCACGAGCCACAACTAAGGAAGCCTTAATGAGCTTCCATTTTCCATCACTGTTGGTACTAACATATCCTTCATCATCTAAAACACCACAGAAATTAGGTGCAAATGAACATCAGGAGCATGTTTCACATTGTTCAAAACTAGTTTAGTTCCAACAGTAGTTTCCAAACAAATTGTACCAATACCAACCACCCTAGAAACAGTCTCATTACCCATACTCAAGGTTCCAAAATCAGCAGGAGTATCGGAAGAGAAAAAACCTTCCTTTGTGTCACATGAGATGCGGCAGCAGTGTCCACAATCCAGCTTCACTCATCACAAGCAATATTTATCATATCCTTCATCAAAGACAGTAACAAGATCTTCGATGGTAACAGTGGCTTGGTAATTTTCATTGCCAGCTTCTTTAGTTTTCTCTTTTATTTTGTTTTTCCTGTTCAACTTCCTGCAGAACTTCTCTGTGTTCCCTTTCATGCCACAATGATAGCACTCAATATCCTTAAGTCTGCATCTGAATTTTCTCTTATTTTGTTCTCTGTACTGAGAACCACGAATTTTGTTTCTCCCCATGGGGCCAGTTATCAGGACATCCGACGAAGAAGACCCTTTACTTTTCTTCTCATCTCTTCGTTCAAGACACTACTCTTGGCAGAATCTATAGAGATCTCACCATTTGGAGCAGAATTTGACAATGAAGTTCTAAATGTTTCCCAAGAGTCTGGTAGGTAATCAAGTAGTTGGTTCATAATCCCCTGAAAATTGTTCAGATGGTCTCGGAGAACCATCATGATACTTTAAATTCAACATCTGCTTCATTAAGAACATTTTGTTATTTTCAGTCTTCCGAGCATACAAACTTACAAGATACTCCCATAGGGTTCGAGCATGTGTCTCCCCAAAAATATGGTTCAACACATATCGTCGACCCATTGCCTATTGAATCCACAAACATGTATGTGCAACAGATTTCACACTTCATCTGTTTTATTATCAGGTTTAAAGTGGTAAATACTGGTTTGTAAAAGTTCTTGACATAAAGAAGATCTTCTATTTTTCCCTTCTGAATGGCATAATTAACACCATTCAAAGTAACCATTCTACTTGTGTTGACTTCCATTGTTTTTTCCCCAAAAAATATTGTTATCGCAAATCAAAGTAAATCTTTTCTAATGTGGAAGTTCAGACTGTGATGCAACCACAGAGCATACTCAGACTCTGATATCAGTTGGTCGGGAAAAACACGGATAAACACAAAAATATATATGGTAAAATTAATGTAAATAAAATGAGAAAATAATGAAACCAAGAATTTTACGTGGAAACCCTTCTAAATAAGGGGGATAAATATGGGTCAAGAGGAGAAACTGATATTACTATAATAAGGAATTTTACACTATGTAGTCATGAATACAATACTCAAAGTGACTACTATACACTCAAGAAGAACAATACTTTTGGTTTCCACCTTACTAAAATATCGCTCACACTCTATTGTTCTTCACATATTATTTTTCTTCTTTAGTCTATGGAATACCTCACTTTGCTCTCAAAATGGTTTTTCTCTCTAACTTGGTGTGTTTTACAAATGAGCAAGAATGCTCTACTTATAGAAGGATAAAATCATGCATGTGTTACTAATGACATAGGTAAATATAGCAAAGTCAAAAATGATTGCATATCTAACCAATTTGTCAGTCACCAAATCTTTTATTTTCAACTCCAATTATTGTTTCTTTTTAACAATTGCGTAAATAAATAGCTAAAGTTGACCAAAAAATGGGATGGATTCAACAAAGTAGACCTTTCACTTGAACACATTCATAACACAAAAAAAGAACATGAAAATGTAAACATCTTAGTCACCTTTGAGCATCTTTCTTAATGCTTGGAGTTCCCTCAAACAAGGGGCCTAGACTTTCAGGAGCAACAATAAACACATTCGCTATGCTGAAGCAAGAGTCAAAACAGGAAACATTAGAGGAAATTATATTTTGTATGAGGCTTAAAATTTCGAAAAACCTTGCAACTTACATTCCAAGTTGTTCAAATTTCTCGTCAACCTGAGGGGCATTGAAACTACGAACAAACTCTCCATATTCTGTTATGTCACGCTTCAAACGCAAGCCTCCACTGCAAAAGTCAGAGAGAATTTCGGTAGATAAAGCAACTTTCACCAGATGTACATTACAAATAGGGGAATTTACCTAAATGTCAAACCAGATACCAAGCCCAAACTTTTACATTTTATGTTTCTCTAACCATTGATAGATGTTGGTTTTAATCCATAGTGCTTTCTGGATTATGTATATTGTCTTCTTCGAGACATCTGCTTCCTTTCTTTCTTGTTCTTTTCAGGACATAATGATGTGCCTCGAGTTATAAAAACTTATTCCAAGAGACCAAAATAAATAAGTAAGAAACTTAGTAACTGTCATGAGACAGTTACACATTTAATGGGTGGTTTTTCCTGTAGAAATAGGGGCACGGCAGTGAAAAAGAAGGATACTCAGAAAATAAAGGAATTTTGGGAGAGTTTCTAGTCTCTCGAATGTCTAGAAAGGTTGTGATCTTTATGATTATATAACTAAGTTCATTATTGTCTTAGGATGTGATTTATCATATTAGTAGTGTACTCGTGATTGTTGTAATATCAGTGAATCTAGTGTGAACACCAGTATTTGTTCCTTCAGTAAGGTCTATCAAATTGGTATTAGAGCGGTAAAGTTCAGAGATGGTGAGTAGAATGGAGGGACGAGTTGAACAAGTGGAGACAAATTTGACAGGGGTAAGAGAAGATATCAAAAAACTGGAAGAATGGTTTCAAGAAATGACAGAGACTCTTGCTAGAATCGAAGCACAAGGGAGAACTATGATGGCAGAAGCATCCCCTTCTCAAACCAGATCTGTCGGAAATCAAGAATAGGGAAGCAATGTCAACAGGGTTGGAGAAAAAGATGGGAAGAAGTTCCAGAAATTATAACTACCAGTTTTGAAAGGAGAGGATCCTTTGGGATGGATTTTAAAAGTTGAGCGATATTTTACCATGAATAAAATTACTAAAACGGAAAGATTACAAGCAGCAGGTGATTGTTTGGAAGGAAAAGCCTTAAATTGGTATTATTGGATGGAATCTTGAAAACAAATGCTAACTTGGGAGGACTTCAAAAGAGAGTCGTTGAACCGATTTCATCATTCTCAAAAATCAATCAATATGTTGTCTTAATTGGGTTGAAGCAGGTTAGCACAGTTATCATGTTTCGTGAAGAATTTGAAAAGGTCTCAGCATCTATGAAGGAAGCATCTGATGGAATGTTATCTGGAGTATTTTAAATGGGCTGAAAGAGGAAATTTGAGAAAAAGTTATGTTGTTTAAGGCTCAAACCTTGAGGGAGAAACGGAGATGGCTCAAAAGTTGGAGGATCAAAATTATGTTTTGCAGGAAGTACAAGGCTTTAAATTTGATCAGGCAGAGGAAGTGCAAGTAATAAAACAGTTGGGTTTAGACCCAATTATCACCGAGTTGCAAACATTCTTGAATCTCGTGACTCAAGAGCCGGAGTAGCAAGTCGTAACACTGATTCACCAGTGCATACTACCACAAAGTCGACTAGCTTCAACGCGACTGCAGTAGCAAAGTCTAAAGGACAATTCAAAAGGTTGTCTAGTTCAGAATTTGCCCAAAAAAGTGAGTTAGGGTTATGTTTCAGATGTGATCAAAAATTTGGCCCTAATCATCGTTGTAAAAATAGGAAGCTTAACCTATTGATTATCTCAAAGGCATCCAACACTGATGAAGACAAAACAGAGGAATTCTTTGAGTCTACAGGAGAAGATGTAGTTGAAGGGGAAATGAAAGGTACTATGATGGTGTTGATATGAATTCAGTTGTAGGCCTTACAGGATGTAGACCAATGAAACTTGTGGGGAAGATTCATGGACACGATGCGATAATTTTGGTCGATAGTGGAGCTACCCATAATTTTATATCATCCACCCTCGCTCATCATCTGCAATAACCTATTAACAAGACCAAAGGATTTGAAGTAAAAATTGTTAATGGTCAGCAGGTTTGTGTGAGTGAAGTATGCAAAAAGGTAAGGATAGACGTGCAAGGAGTCCAAATCAACCAACAATATTTTCTATTTGAATTGAGGGGAATTGATGTGGTATTAGGGATGGAATGGTTAGACACATTAGGAAAGATGAGGGTGAATTGGAAACTTTTTACCATGAAATTCAAAGATGTAGGAAGATTGGTGTGGCTTTGAGAGGGTCGGTCCGGAGATGGTTCAAACAGTAGTGTCACTGAAACCCATGACTAATTTCTTAACGAAAAGAAAACCAAGGATTTCTGGTTGAGATGAATCAGGTAACAATAACAAAAGATGTAGCAGCTGTATTCATTAAGGAAGTGGTTAAATTGCATGGATTTCCTAAGTTTATTGTGTCTGATCGCGACCGGGTGTTCATAACCCACTTTTGAGGGAACTATTCAAGCTAGCAGGCACTACCTTAAGGTATAGCTCTTCTGATCATCCACATAATGATGGGCAAACAGAAATTGTGAATAGGATTTTAGAAACATATCTCCGTTGTATGGCAGGAGAAAATCCTAAAGAATGGTCCCACTGGTTATCTTGGGATGAGTATCGGTTTAACACATCCTTTAATATATCTGCAGGTATGACACCCTTTAAAGCATTATACGGAAGGGATACATCAACAATTTTTCACATGAATGACACTACTTCAGCGGTTGAATAAGTAAATGAGTTGGTGCGTACTAGAAATCTGATTTTAACCAAACTCAAAGAACATTTGTTACAAGCACAACAAAGAATGAAGAATCAAGTTGATCAACATAGTAGAGAACTGACTTTTGAGATTGGTGAAGTAGTATATCTCAAACTTCGGCCCTACAAACTACGTTCTTTGGCTAAGAAGATCAATGAAAAACTCAGTCCCCGTTTTTATGGTCCTTACAAGATTCTAAAAAAGAATTGTCCCGTATCTTATCGGTTGGAGTTACCAGTTGGAACACGCATTCATTAAACGTTTCATGTTTCACAGTTGATATAATGCTTGCTTCGAACTACTTCTGCTCAAAACCTACCTCCATTTCTTACCCAAGAATTGGAGCTTCAAGTTGAGCCTGAGGCAGTGAAACTGATCAGAAAGCTAATCAATGAAAAATTGAAAGTTCTATCAAAGTGGAAGAACCTATCAGACTTTGAGAATACTTGGGAGGAATATGCAATCATCGATCAATAATTTCCGGACTTTCACCTTGAGGACAAGGTGATTCTTATAGGGAAAGGTAATGATGTGCCTCAAGTTATAAAAACTTATTCTAGGAGACCAAAATAAACAAGTAAGAAACTTAGTAACTGTCATGAAAAAGTTACACATTTAATGGGTGATTTTTCCTTTAGAAATAGGAGCAGGGCAGTGAAAAAGAAGGATACTCAGAAAATAACGGAAAGGAATTCTGGGAGAGTTTCTAGTCTCTCGAATGTCCAGAAAGGTTGTGATCTTTATGATTATATAACTAAGTTCATTATTGTTTTAGGATGTGATTTATTATATTAGTAGCATACTCGTGATTGTTGTAATATCAGTGAATGTGAAATAGCAGTTCTTGTTCCTTTAATTTGTATTTCAGCAGTAAGGTCTATCACATTACTGATCTGTTCATATTCTAAAACATTGCCTTGCTTTATTATCTCCTCAGTTGAAGACTTTTACTTCTTGAAACTACAAGGACTTTATGCTTGTGCTATCCCTTCAGATGAAAAAATTGATGCCCCAATTATCAGAGTGTATATAACTCAAAGTACATTTGATTTTATGCTCTAGAGCTAAAATCAAGCCTTTTATGTTCTCCATACATATGCACTGCTCACATGAATCCATATTTCATGTAATCTAACACAAATAAGTCTTGTCATAACTTTCTCACGAATATGCTAACATTTAACTAAAAATAACTTTAGTTTTATGATCTAGTGCAAAAACAACATTCTTATGTTTGTTTATACTTGCAATGCTATCTTTCATGCAATTTGACCACAAAGAAAATGATTTTTCAGTTTTGGATGTGAAGGGCAGGATTAGGCTTATTAAGGTCAAAGGCTTCATTTATGAGGAAGTGAGAGGATGTGTGATCGATTTGTTTTTCCCTTCTAACTGATCTGCTGTGTGTCACATTGCGCTATTCATAGAGGAAGAAGGCCAAGTCCTTGCTGGTTCGACAAAGTTAGGTCTTTTCTTGCTTATATGCCTACCATCATATACCACAATTATCTTAGAATTAGACATAAATGATGTGGCAATAGCTGCAATACCTGTACCAGTCATCCTTGATATATCAAGAAACTACTATAATTTCTCCTGCTGCTGCTGCTACTAAATCGAATGAACTAGAGAAAGGAATTACCTAGGATTAAAAGTGAACTTTTGCCAATGGTTAAGCAACCCCTTGTGCAAGCGATTCCCCTATAAGAACATTTTTAAAATGGACAAACATAGTATCAATATAAGAAATTCTGGCAAAGAAAACTAAATACAGAATCAATAAGTTGCAGATAATTTAGACACCGCTGAATAACCCGACACGACAAAAATACATAGCACTAAAATGGATGCAGAGACAAGTTCCAATTTCTTCCTACCATTTGCACAACAAATGTGTGTATGCACAAACTAACCATGTGTATATTCTTAGCAGATCAATATCATGGGTGGTTTTGTTAATTGGAGATTTTTGAGAGTTACAGGCTAGGACATGTGTAAAGGTAAATTCAGTTAATTATACAATTTCGAACAAGCTACCGAACAATTTCCAGAAACATAACTCTCTGAAACTATAAAAATGACCGATTGGGTCAAGGATCAGTTATCGTGCGTCTAGAAACAGCATTAAACTGGGAAATTACAAGAAGATACTTTACCTAACAGATAAAAAAGAGAAGCGATAGATCTGATAGAATGCCTTTAAGAATACGAAGCGATGGGTTTCTTTGTCTCGATTGTAAATACTTTTGATAGAACTTTCTTGGTGCTATCTATAACACACTCAACCTTTCTTGGGAAAAAAGATACTTGAGAGAAGATTTCCGGCATCAAGGTTTTGGACGAAAAATAATAGTCACAGCAATAAGAACAGTAACATACCAGTTCAGTCAGGAAGGCTTGTTTGTTAAGCCCTTCCAGTCCAGTGAAAGCCGACTCAAGCACACGGGAAAGGTATGCAACAGCACTGGTTGTAGATATAATATTAGTATACCAGTAAAATGAAACTAAATGATTGCCAAAAAAGATGTAAATTCCAAAGATCTTAAAATATACTACGCCAGATATAAAGAGGAAAGCAATCATAAGATCAACTGAAATTTCATACTTGAATATGTTCTTGATGTTTCAAGAATACATTTTCTATAATAAAAAAAAAGACTAACATATGTGCATCTTTTAATTAATATAGGGATTCACCATGCACAAGCACTTGTTGGCCGATGGTCAGGGATAATGCCATCATCAGGTGATCGATAATCTGTTGCCTTTTGTTCAGTTGACAGTAGCCTTTCTACCTGAAAGCAGTCAAAGGGGAACATGATGTCAAACAAAATGTTAGGTTTTAGAGGACAGATGAAAGAGTAGGAAAACATTAAGTGGCTGGTAAAAGTGACCAATGAGTTACTTTGCCTAGGGAGGATAAGTGTCCCACATATAGCACTTATAAGGCCTATACAGAAGAATAAATATTCTAAATCACAAACCTCTGCTATGACAGTTTCAATGCACTGTTGAAGCCCCTTACAAGCAACACTCTCTGCACGTGACATAGCTGTTGCCATTTCTTCACTAGAAGCAGCATGAGCACCATCCACAGGAAGTAGACGCCGCGATATGGAGTTCACAAAATACTAAAGAAAACCATGAGTTAAGTGCAATTGAGTTAAAGCTACATCTACATAAATTTAAAATTGACTCCACTGGTAACAAAACAACCCACTTGCTGCAAAATAGCCACACTGTTTCCACAACGTTGCACAGATGCCATGAAAGATTTGAAACTGCTTTCACCAGCAGCAGCTGCATTTTCTGCCTATATAAAACCAATCATACAACAAGACAGCTGGTCGCTTAATATTTAGATGTATACAAAGTATAAAACTCTAGATCAAAAGAAAAGACTGGTATAATTACGGCAGAAGCAGCTGCTGCAGCAACTCTTCGGCTAACACTAGTTCCCAGCAAGTGTTTTTCCCTCAAGGCAGCAGCCTCAGTAAGGCCTTCTCTGGCTCTTTCAAGACCTCCTATTATGTATTGACTGACCTGCAAAAGTCTAGAGTGAGAAAAACAATTGTACCATAACTACTGTTACGCCTCTTTCGAAATTAGTAGGGTCTGGTAAGATGGAACCTCAGTAACCACTCAGCTCTATTTGTCCTGTTTCATTACCCAATAATTTGTCCTAAATGGGTTATCAAACGACTAGTGATCCTCTAAACCATGTACTTATTTGTGCATCAAAATATAATTTCTACCCGAACTAAAAGGATTCTTGTCAAACACCAGACCTGTTGTTAGTGAACCCATGATAAGGACAACAATGTAAGTGTTCCACTAACAAACACCAGACCTGTTGTTAGTAAACCCAGGATGAGGACCCAATGTAAGTGTTCCACTAACAAACACCAGACCTGTTGTTAGTGAACCCAGGATGAGGACCCAATGTAAGTGTTCCACTAACAATTTTATTCATTTTGTGGACATGTTGAGGCTTAGAGGCTAAACATTGCGTCCATATATAATTACAAAATTTCATTAACATTCTGGAGAACTTACCTTTTAATTTGGTAAGTATCCTCTGAACGCATAGCACAGCCTTAACATTTCTCTATTCCAGTGAACCTATTTTAATTCTGTCGTGCAACTTCATCTAGATGAATTGACTGCATATAGTCATCTCAATCCTTTCTTCTTGTGTTGGCTAACTTAGAGTCTATATGATTTTTGGTTACTTCTACTTTTCCTAAGACCATTACTCTTGAGTGCTTCTCCATGGTTCAAACTTTTGGTTTGACTACGCTTGTTAGGGCTCTCGGCGAATAAAACAATAACTTCTGCAAATAACATACTCCATTGAATCCCATTTTGTATATTATTGATACACTCATTCATGACTAGGGTAAAAAAGTAATGTGCAACCAAAGATTTGGAAATTCGCTCGTCTCCTCCCTCTCTTATAACACCTGTCAAAGCTCTTTTATCCCACAATAAAGCAAAATGATATTACCAAAGTTTAATGTAATTTAGCTTTCATCATCGGAGATGTTTCTATACAAATGCTAGATATTTCCACAGGCAAAACCAAACACTGAAAATAGAACTCCTTATTCTGCATTAGAGATATTGCTTAGATGAATTCTAAACATGCAGAAGACTACAGATATATATATAGAGGCACACACACAAACACATATTTTAGATATATGTCACATAAGATATATATTGTACCTTCTATGAATTTTCCTACTTGATTAATGCATGCTCCCAGTGACATGATGAAAGAACTAAAAGACGGCAACAATTGAAACAAACTATAAATGTAAAAGGAGGTGATGAACTTACTTGGTCCAGAAGGCATGTGAAAATAGGTTTAATACTAGCAGCAAGTGCAGCAGGCTGTATATAAGAGGTATAATCAATTAGCTAATCCCTGTAGGTTTTTATCTACTAAAGTATAACAGTCAAAAATAGATCATCAAGTTAGGAGAATGGCCTAAAGACGTGTACCAGCGGCTGAAGACACTAAAAAAAGATAACTATAACATACTTGATTACTACAGGCCACATTGTAACTTAACTTGGAAAATCTGGTATACATTATTGAACTTACATTGAATCTAGTGGCAATGCCTTCAGTTTAAAACAAACAGTAATAAGTTGTCAAGGAGAAAAGATAAGGATCAGATGTAGGCATGGAGAAGAATTCCATGATGTATATTTTGGACCGTTTGGCTAGAAAGAGATCACATGTGTTTCACGAGAAATCAGATTCCTGTTTTGCCAAAAGTTGGAAGTCTTTTTACAAATAAAAGTTTTTTCTGTAGGATTACAGGTTGATGTGAAGGAATGGTTGTAAATGACATTGATACAGTACTGGATTTTGTCGATTGCCTACATTCTTAAGTGACAAATCTAGCTGTTTTGCATAAAACCAGAAGATTCTTGTTGCTGAGGTCTTCTGTATAAAATTTATATTACTTACTAAAGAAAGTATGGAGAAGATTCTCACTCCCTCTGTATGTATGTCAACTATAGCTCTTCAACTATTCAACTAACCTGTCTATGCAATAAATAATTTACTACTGTGCCAAGGGGAGTCTCCGCATACATGATATCTAAAGTAGAGGAACTTACGCAATTACTACCAACAGTCATATGGATAAACATCTTTTCAATCTAATTTCTAATCTGACTAGCCTAAAACATCTTTTTAATAGAATAGGTCAAAAATTCTACTGGACTTGAAAACGAACATGATGTGAATGAATCTACTCCTGCACAAGCCTTGATACAATAACTAGTTCCTTTTGATTTTCCAGCCAAAGGAAAAAAACTAAGAGATGATGAAGGTACAGCTTCAGCAACATCTTGAAACATGTCATATATACCTGTAAGTAAAACAAACTGCATCTGGATATTGCTTCTTCGTTCCAACGAACAAACTCTGTTACCACAGTGACAGAAATTTCCGGGTTAGAAAGTACTATTGAAGCACCTTTTGAGCGTCCAATTGTCCCAGACGACTCAGAGCTGGATAGCTGACTTTCACTACGCAGTTCATCCATCTGCAAATTAAAACAAGCGGTCTGTTCAAAATTGTTCAAGAGAAGCCACCAGAATGATATGTTACAGGTGAAACACTTTCATAAACATCTATAAGTTCAGAAAGTTGTTGGGCATCTATTGTTACAATAACATTGTGGACCTTCAATATTGTTTAACGCTCTCCAGAAACAGGTAGCCTTGTCAGCTAGTATACCAAATTTCATGCAAGCTAAGTTTGATTTGGTAAGAGCCTATGTGGAGCAAAGATATTGCAATTTACATGGCACCTACTAGGTGCTTTGGAACAGAAATATTTCAAGGTTCCCTAGAACCAGAAAATTGATAACCAATAATTTCTTTACTTCATTTAGGAGTTCTGATTGTTTTCATTGTGGAAATAGCTTCTTCCAAAACTTCCTTGTCTTACCTAAGCAATAGAGAAAAAGGAGTGCCTTAAACAGAAACTAGAATGATGAGACTGTTCAGAAGGAGAAATTGTCACAAACCTTAGCTTTGTAAAGTTGTTTAAGAGAGGCTTGCTCGCACTCTATGTATATATCTTTGTGTGGTAGAAACAATGATTCAGTCAAACCTGAACCAGAAGAAAATGGAGATCACAAATATAATTGACATAAACAAAGCCAGTTCAACAAATTATAAATGGAAATAGCCTATGGTCAAGACGATCTAGATTGACCTCGTGGTAAAAACAAAAGTGAGTATCTTCAAGAAACTGATTCGAGTACCCAAATGAACCATAGTAGTAAACCACAGTAAGTAACCTAACAGGACTAGAACGTTTCTATAATATTTGGAACTGAAGTTAGATGTAGAAACAATCTTAGCAAATTACAAGAAACATAACACTTCAAGATTTGATATAGACTCGCATGTATTTGATGTTTCTCTTAAACAGGTAAAGGAGAAAAACGAGTCTACAATATTAATTGATCATTAATATCGGAAGCAGTACATGCTTCAACGACGGAAAAGAACAAAACTTGGGTGTCAAGACTTCTCTTTTATTAAGAACCTGGCCTTCTAGCAATACCTAATACTCATATTTATTCAAGAATCTATATTTCCCTCCCACTTTTGCTGAACACCGTATTCTCCTTTATCTCTTCTTTTTAATTTCCTCTCTCCGTGAAGTGCATAATATGCCCATAATAGACAACTCTTTATTTCTTCAGAACCTTGTCATTAACTGTCCTAGTTGACAGAGAAATCAGAATGAAGACTCATGAGACTTATATCATGCATTTACATGTCTCAGTAAGGTAAATCCTTAAAATACCAGCATGTTCGCCAAATTAAGCAGTCATATGCAGATCTTGGCACATTCCACCTCTGTTTTATAGCACATTTATTACATTTCAAACAGCTATATTAAGGTAATAATGAGATGGCACAAAGGTTCATTTCATTTCTACCTTCAACATCCAAGTCACCACATCCGACACTTCTCAACTCCTTATCAAACTCTTGTGTCTTCTCATATGCGACAGCCAGCAATCTGAGATACTGAACATTCAAAGGCAACAAAAGAGTCAGCCAAAGGCCATATTTTCCTCTTCTGATAGAAATGAACAATCTCTGCAACATCACTTACTAATACAAGTCCGCCTTCTGCCATTGGAGGTGGGTTAACAAGAGATGATTTCAGTAGGAGCTTCTCTAGAAGTTTTGGAACACGATCTTCCAAGACACGCTGTTCATAACCTCAATCTATTAGTTACCAGTTCCATAATTGCATTTTTTTGTGGAAACACTCACTCAGTAAGCACTTTACTAGAATGGAAAATATCAGGCAGACAAATTGTAGGAAACTCAAGGAGATAGAAATTGTTTTGGTCTAAATTAACTGGTGCACGTCCACAGATATGTTATTCTTTATATGCATATATTGTTAAAGCTCTGCAACGACAAGCCTGAACTAGCTTTCTTTTGCTGCTGCAGCACCATCATACAAAGACAAGATAGACAATAATTGCCTCAAGAACACAATAAGTAGTTATCAACCATACCTGAACTAATATCGACATTACATCTTTAGGGGAAGGGAAAACTGCTGCTATAGTGGCTGCTTCTTTTCGCACCGTGTCTGGAGGAAACATAATGTGTTAAAATTCAAAAGGCATGCATTTAGAAGAGAAATGCTGTTTTATAAACTTCAACTAAAATAACCTGCAATTTCTTTAAACATTGAAGAAAGGCCATGAGCAACATTGCTAGGGCTGGGTTGGGCACCCTCATCACCAAGGACCAATTTAGCATCTGCATTCATCACCGCAACATCAAACATGGGACGTAATCCCACGTAGTGTTGCATGGCACTGGTACCCCTGTTAAACTGCTTGGAGAACGAATATGTCAAATTATGAAGTGTTCTTTTCAATAGAAAACACCAAGAATCAGGTTCAAATTCCAGAGAAAAGATAAAAACCTTTTACGTTATCCCCTGTTTACAGGAAGTTTAATAGAGATTTAACATGAAGTACTTCTGACAGGTCTACTGAAACAGCTTAATTTACCTGTGACAAAATTTTACCATATTCACCCATTGTAGACAAATCACGCTTCTGTGTAGCCGTATCAAATCGAGCTAATAATCTGTTTTCCAAGGCTAGCAGGTCACCAAATAAGAAGACTACTTAGAATGTCCTTTAAAATGAAAAAATGAATATGACATCACAGGAAAGACATAAAATAAATGTCAACCAAGAGCACAGTAGCTAGCTAAAACCATTAGAAGAAAACAAAAGCTAGGCGTCCAAACAGCGAATGTAAAAATTGAGGACTATGTTTAGTACGTCTTTAGATCTTAAAATGCAGTACTATGTGCCCATATCAAAAAATCCATTTGAGACTACAGAGAAATTACACAAGTAATGTTTACTATGATCAATTTTTACAAGTTAAAACAGAACTAGCTACTTTTCCCCGAGAAACTTTATGAAAATTAAAACGACAAACCTGAGAATGAACTAAAGGTATTTGCAACTCTATGCCCTTTTAAGGTATAGTCTTCTAATATGATATGCCGTATTTACATCATTGTGCAAAATTTTAGGAGTCAGAGCAATATGGTCATTGAAGGAGCTACATCATAGCATTTTAGCATGCATTATTGCTCTTACTTAAACAACAGATGTTTAATTGGCCTCTTTCCTTGTTCTAATTGTTCTTATGGATTCAGATGCACCAAATGAACATCCTTTTATCCCTGTATTAAGTTGTCCATACATCTTCCTAGATGAAAAAACAGTAAAGAGACATGAAAAAGAGTAAGAGATCGATGTTACAAGTTTCAGAGATACTGTGCCTGTTCATTGGTCTGAGATGTGCTTCATGCTGGACTACACACAGCATAAGGATCTCATGGCTCATAATTGAAAATCCTGTTGGTTTAGGTCTTGGGAACTTCTATTGATGTCAAACATGTTTTTCATACCAGACCAGAACATCATTGATGTCAAATAAAGATATAAATTGAAAAGATTCCTCCCCCGTCCCAATTATATGACACTATTTCCTTTTTAGTTTAATCCCAAAAGGGACCCCTTCTATATTTAGTAACAATTTGACTTGAAACGTATACCCTTAATGAGATGAGTCACACAAATATCTATGGCTTATTCTAGACAACACGTTTCAAAAGTCTTCGTTTCATTCTTAAGCTCCGGGTCCTGTCAAACACCTTCCCATAAATTGGGACGGGGGGGTTAATTAGATAAAAATTATTGTTTAGTGGTTCCATCTTCAAGATAGATCTCATGGGTAATAAAAAAGTAGGTCTTATTGCTTGGTACCTGAACAGAAGAACTACATAAGCAAGCAAAGCACTCAACCTGTTTTGCACCTAGAAATTTCTTAAGAAGTTTGTTGTAGAGTCGCCAGAAGATTCTTAATGCTTCAGATCTTTCTACCAACAAATAACCTACTTCTGCTCTACTTTTTTTATCAACACAAGTTCAATCATATATTATGCTCCTCTAAAACTTCAGATTCTCCATTTCTCGGGGTGGTAGTTTGTGAAAAACTAGCTAGTCAAGAAGAACAGAAGTTTCAAACACAGCTTTAGAATAAATCCATGAGGAGAAGTAAAACATCAGTAGTTAAAGAAATTAGTAGTTCGCTGTTGTACCATTGCAGTACTCCTGGAGGTTTGTGATAGCAACTTCCAATCCTATATGTGAAGTTGCATTTCCAACAGCAGAGGAGACAGTTGTTTTTTGTCTTCCAATATCTTCATCAGCAAATGATCCTGCAAATTACTTAAATGTGATTATATCTTGGGAAAAATCATATTGTTACAATTGAGGATGAAAACAGATTCTCTAAGGTGAAAGATATACAATTGATCACTCAAGGCTTCTTTTTAAATGACAAAAAAAGAAAATGTAACTGCAGCAACAAAAATTCTCTGTTGCTCCAATCCTCTACACCAAGTACAGGAACCTGGATTAGATTATAGTTTTTAATGGTATAAACAGGAGAAGCTAAATTAGTGGACGATTAAATGTCTTTGAATATCCTCGTTCTTCGAAGGACTTGGTGAGAAGTTAATATTTTAGTGTACTTATTGACAATTAGAACCAAAACCTTATGCAGTATCACCAATGGGAGATCAGACAGTTAATAAGAGAATAACTCAATAACCTGAAGCAACCCACCCGTTCAGAAAAAGTAAAAAGATAGAAATGACCCAACCTTGTATCAAGTATTCCCATTATGATAATTCTCCACAGGAAACTAGTAAAACATTTCAAAGTTATCAGAAGAAAAAAATGAACCTAAAATTTTAAGTTCTCTTAATTATTTTTGGTGATGACATGATAGTAGTTAGATGTTACTGAAGAATTTGAGAAGAACAGGCTTATTTTGTATGTAGGTATGCCTTTACATCCCATGAGTAGGTTTATTAATTCAATAAATACTATAACTAATTCAGGGACGTCAATCAGAGGAAATATTATATTCATATAACTACTAATGGAAAAATAGTCACCTAAAATCATGCTAATTGATTAACAGCATCAACACCTCGAAAGAAGCCAGAGGTACTGCTTAATCAGCTACTCTGAGGCTAGGTGAAACTGAAGAGCGTTAACCAACAAGGGAATATACGAGAAGGAGAGAAAGAGAGAAATTCAAAAGCGGTAAAACGAAAATGATATGCCTTAAATCCGTAGGTAATAAATAGTATAGGTAAATAACGGGAAAATATGATAATGGAGTAAACGCTTAAAATGATTGTGTCATGACAGCATATCCTAATTTGCACCATCTTGAGATAGATAAGTTGTCTGAGAGTCAGAAACACTGAGCTTTCTCAGGTAATAAATAGCTAAATGAGGAAGAATATTAATAATTGATAATTTTTTGAATGAAGGCATCTGATTCTTGGTGCAAGTGTAAAACGAAAATATTACACCGTTAATAATAACAATGGACAAAATATCCCCCTTATTTTTTGATGGCAAAGAAAGATCAGAAGGAAACTGGAAAGCAGAAGTAAAGGAAAAAAGTCAAGAGTGATAAGCAGGGTTATTACCTTTTGACCTGGTTGCAAGTTATCTAGTTTCACCTTAGAATAGTCAGCTCAACCAAAGATAATAAAACAAAATTTGGCAAAGGATTTTCACATTTACAGTTCTGAGAATATCCAAGGAATGGTAATGAGCATTACTTAATTTCTGGGCAATAGAAGCAGCTTCAGCGACACGGTTATCATCAATGAATAAAGGAGAAAGTTGTGTCAGGTCTCCTGCACTTCTATTGAACTCCATCAAGTACTGTTTGAGGGAAGTCAATTTATTCCACCAATTTTTTCATAAAGAACACAGACGCAAAAAAAAAAGATCCATGCGTGAAATGACTTTTAGATGGTTACAAGTTTACCTTTATGAGCTCTATCGTCTGACTAGCAGATTCTCTCTGAGTATCTGCACTCTGACAGGAAACAAAGGTTATTAATGTACAAACTCAGTCTAAAATAACTTGAAAAACAGATTTATCTGGAGAAATTGAATTTTTTAGAAGAAATGTCTTTCTATTGTCTGCTCATTCTTTTAATGGACGAAGCACACTTAAGTCTTGAGTACCAAACTTCAATTGAAGATCAAGAACCAAATGTTACTTTCTTACTTATGTTACAACAGAAACAATCAGATAAAACTAAACTAATTTCTTGTAATTACACTAGCAAAGACCTAAACAGTCTAAGTAATTAAGAAGAGATAGCATTTACCTGCAAGTGATCTCCTATTTTGGCAGCAGTATGACCGACACTTGATATACGTGAATCCAGACGTGCAAAGCTACCAAACAAACCATCTACACCTTTTTCCAGCTGCACATTTTCTAATACTCATAAAAGCTATGCTCAAGGCTTTCAGAAGATCAATGTGAATAAAGAAGCTCCATTTAACACCAAAGATACTAAAGACGATTACAAGTATAACATAAGCAAAAGATGGCAAATGAAAAACCAAATGTCTATCCTGCTTTACCGAGACAAATGTATTAAACAAATCAAGTGCATTTTCACATCATAGAATGTCATTTAAACCAGGTCATCATTTCATTCTTCGATTATTCAATATTCAATTCTAGTTCCAAGACCCCATGATCATCATCTCAAATAAAAAGAAAGTTTCGCATTAAACTAATGATATATCTTATTATACAAAAACTACTTACTGACCTCAGCAAGTGTCTTACGGTGCTTCAAGTCTTGAACAGAAACTTCTTTTGTGAGATTGCTTAATTTTGCATCAACCTTAATAGCAAATCAGAGACAAAGGGGTTTTAGTTAAAAACTCTCGAGAATGAACAGTAGATATGACATAACGATATACCTGTCTTTTTTGTTCCACCAATTGTGAACTAGAATTCTTAAACAGAGATAACAAGGCATCAACTTCAGGAAACAATGGGCTTGAAAGTAACTTTCCTGCATTTGACATTGATGGTGCCCTCATATGCCCATTCGATATTCCATCAATGTTGCCATGACCTTCTAATGAATCTACTTCTTTTTCGAGACACGAAGGCAATACCTCAGTTACCAAATTACCAAACGTATCATCAAATGAAAAATCGCCCTGCATTAGACACACACATTCAACATGGCTATTTTAACAAATTACTACTATAATTATGTTGCATTGTAAATAGATCATCACCTTGAAATCATCTACATCAAGAGCAAGTGGAGTACGGTTGGACTGTGTTCCGTCTCTAATCTCTTTCATGACTAGTACAAATATGGATTAAGAAAAATGTCAAAACCCCATTTCCAATTTAAAAAATAACTAACCTATAATTAGCCTATAAATACATATACACTACTATGTAAAAATCATTAAAATAACTTCATTTTTTATCCTTACCTTGATGAGTGTAATGTAATTCTTCTTCTTCAATAACAACAATTGCTGCAGAGTAAAACAATGTGTAGAAATTAATTGAATCTACAAAAAAGTTACGAGTCTTGCGGTATTTCTAATACTATTTCAAAAAACCATTGAAAACCTCCCACGTGTTTATCTAAATTTAAGGTGTTTTGCTTATCAAGGAGCAAGTTTGGATCTCCAAATATGGGGCAAATCTTGAATTATATTTTAATAAAATAACATAATCAATATTTATATTTTTTTGGGAGACATCTATATTTATATTACTTTAAAAGGGAAGGCATGAAATTCCTTTAAAATGTTTATTAAACTTTTTGTCCTTTGATAAAATATATGGTAAGAGATTCGGGAGTATATATAGTAAGAAAATATATGGCAAGTGATACTAGGAGAACTAAAAATTAAAGAAATTTTTAAATATATGGCAAGAGAAAAAGAATATGATCCGATAAATAGATGATAGTGAAATAATAATATATTCTTTTGTATTCTATCATTTTTATTTTTCAATTTCTAAAGAGATATTATTGTTCATTAGAATTTTTTATTTGGCACTATTATTTAAGAAAGTCAAGTTGGATAAAGAGTTAAAATGTCAAAACCCCATTTTCAATTTTAACAATAATTAACCTATAATTTGCCTTTAATACATATACACTACTACTATGTAAATTAAAATACCTTACTTAGTGTAATGTAATTCTTCTTCTTCAACAATAATTATTACAGAGTGAACGAATGTGTAGAGATAGATTAATTGAATCTACAAAAGGTTACTAGTTTTGTGGTATTTCTAATACTATTTCAAATTTGCTTATCAAGGAGAAAGTTTGGATGTCTCCAAATATGGGGCAAATCTTTAATTATATATTAATGAGAAAATAGATAAATATCTCCTTAATCTATTATCGAATTCTCGACTACATACTTATACTTTGTGGGAGTTCTATTATCTCCATGAGTTTTTTAAAAATAAAATATATTCCACTTTAAACTAGACAACCACATTTTTAATATGTAGTCAGGTGCAGCTCAACGTAATTGGGGACCTAAAGCGAAGTTTTAATTCGCGGCCTAATATATAAATACACTTCATACACGTGTTTATTCAAAAAATATTTTTTACACTATTCAAATGGAAATTATTAGTACTTAATATTGTTTTCTCAGTTATTACTTTTAGTTAAGATTTTATTAACTCAACATTGAAAAAAATCCTTTAAGTGAGGCAATTATTATATGTATTGTTAACATAATGCTATAAGTAATAAGCTGATAGATATTAAATAAAGATAAGAGTAAGAACCATAGAATTTGACTCAAGAAGTTGATGACTTGGTATACCTCATTTTAATATGCTTATATTCTAGTAATACTTGAAACTAAGATTTAAAAAGAAATAAAAAAGAATTTGTAATTAACTTTTTCCAACACTGTTCACTATTAATTTTTATTTTTAACAAAGTACAAAAGATGTTAAAGTGGATAAAATATTTATTTTTTTAAAAAAAATATACTTTTTATCATAAATATTTAATTTTTCTATAAAAAAATTAACATTTTTTAATTAATTACAAAAACATGTATACTTTTTTTTCCTCCTCCTCCTTATTTTTCTTTACTTTTTTTGTTTTCAATTCCCTTCTAATTTTAAATCACTCACACATGAAAAAAATCAAAGTTATTTTTATTATCATTTTTTCATCATTTCACAGCATCCTTCAGGCACCTTGACAAGCTTGACAAAATAGTTTAAGAAAGACCTAACAAAATAAATGTTAACGGTAGATTAAATAGTTTAAGAAAAACCTAACAAAATAAATATTTACTAACGGTAGTGTCAATGCCTAACAATTATGTTATTTAATCCTTTTAACCAAAAAAAAAATTTGGTAAGCCCACGTGATAATAATTTTCAATAAAACCCAAGTAACGGAATTACCCATGTAATGCTAATTAGTAGACATACTTTTGGCTTTTCAATTTCTCCAGTTTTAATGTGCATTGCCATGTCAAAATTAGAATATAAAAGGAGAAAAGACATAAAGTCACCAATAAAGTTTGTTTCGTATTTTCATAAATATATCTTAACTTTGCGATTGTTCTATTACCCCACTGAACAGATATTATTATACCATTTTTCGATCAGCCCCAAATTTTAAGAAGCAAATGAGTTCACACCAATCATTACATCACACGTGTTAATTTAATCTAAAATATAATTTTTTTCATTTTAAATTTTTCCTTTATCTTTTCCTTTCTCTATTTCTCTCTCTCTTATTTTTGAATTTTAATATATTTTAAATTTCATTTCATCTCCACTTCCCACTTTCAAGTGATTTATCCCTTCATTTTCTTTTTTTTTTCTTCACCTCCCAACCCCCATGTCAAATTGAAACTTATTTTCACTCTTTTTCTTTTTTTTCTTCTTCTTCTCCGGTCAAATTATTTATAAAATTCATACTATTATTTAGAATTTATTGAATTATTGATAACAAAATTAATTGTTTTTTAAAATTTTTTTTTTGAAGGTATCATCAACTACTCATTTTCATATAAATTCAAAATTATCAATAATAATTTTAAAAGAATTAATAAATTTTTCAAAACCTGAAAGAACTTAATTGAAATAGAAAAAAAACTATATGATACTTTCTGATCATCTTAAAATCTAATGAGTTTATCCAAACGTAAGAAAATATTTAGACACAATTTAAAAATTTAAGAGAGTAAAACTAATAGTAATAAAAAAAAAGGAGGTGAAGTTGTGATAAAAATGGTGACATTGAAAGTAAGTAGATTCAATGATTGGAGATGACAATGAATTTTTTAAAAGAAAGAAGAAAGAAAAGAGAAAAAATAAAAAGATAAAAAAAGTTAAAATAATAAGAAAAATAAGAAAATATATGTGACGACCCTCTTAGTTATTTTAAGAATTTTAACCATTATTTTTATATTAACCTTTTTAGCAGATTTTATAAATAACTTATAACTTATAAGAGTTAGTGACATGATTTTCAACTTTAAGAAAGGATTATATTGAACCTATAAGAGTTAGTGACATGATTTTCAACTTTAATAAAGGATTATTTTGTAGCTAATAATAATTAAAAAAAAAGGAAGAAAAAAAATTAGAAAATTGAATTAAATAAATAAGTAAAATAATGATAATAATAATTTATTTATTTTTTTAAAAAAAAAGCAAAGTCCCCTGAATGTTAAAAGTGTTAGGCGGTTAGATTATTAAAAATAAGAACGAAGAGAAAAAAAAAATATGCTGAAGAAGAAAACAAAAAAGGAAGGGAGAAAAAGAAAAAGAAAAAGGAGGAGAAAAATTGATACGTTCATCGCGTCAAGGTAATTATTCCTATCCTTTATATAAATTTCTTTAAGTAATCATGAGTAGATTTTAGGTCAAACCATGTATAATTTATGTTAATATATGAACTTGTGATTATTCATAGATGTCATTATATACTAAATTATTATTATTATTATTACGTATTTGGTGTGGAAAGAATTGAATTTGAGATTTGGTGTCAACTTACTAGATTAAGGACAAGTTATTCCTTCTATCGGTAATGGTTATGGGGATTAGACGTAAGTGTTGTAGGACTGAATTGATAAGAATGAAAATAAGAATATATCATACAAATACATATTTTAATATGTTGGCAGATAGGAAATTAAAAACGTTGTTGTAAGGATTATACTATTATTGTTTAACTACCAAATGAGGCGTATTACATACTCACGTAGTCAAAGAAATGACCAAGGTGACATTGTGGGTGAAGGAAAATGGTTTAAGTTATATGCATTTAAATTATTATAATCAGTATGATCACATAATAGTTGCATTGAAATGCGGTTCATGTTTTATTTTTGTCATTGGTTCTTAACTAGTGGCTTCTAATTCTTAATATTATTATCTTATTCTACTATTATAAATTAAGTTTTTCTATATTGAGATAAGTAATTAAATATTTGGAGTAATTTTTATATGAAAACTATGATGATTGTAGTTTTTGGAGCAATTATATGAGATTTGACCTATTGGTTGGAATCAAGAATTAGAAACTTTATTATAAATTTGGGTGAGTTTTAGATCTAAGTTAGAAATGTAGCAATATGAATGTTGTTAGTTTCGAAATTTTATCGCGGTCATTTATTTGAATAGATTGCTTTAAGTTGGAAATTCAACGAAAATGGAAGGCTCGAGTCACGGAATGAATTCTTAATTGATTGAGGCAAGTGGATTTCTAAACTCTTGTTAAGTATATGGAATGTGTGTATTTCGTTGTTGTAACGACCTGTTTAGTCGTTTCGAGCAGTAGAATCATTTGTGATAAAAACTGACTGGGTCGACGGATCATGCGACGGACCGTCATGGACTCTGTCATCCCGTACTTGAGAAATTTCTCCTGTGTCTCTCTTCATTACCCTCAACGACAGGTAGGACGAACCGTCATAAGCACAACGGTCCGTCGAGGATCTCCGTTCTAAAACATTTAAACTCGAAAATGTGGGTGCTGGGATCAACTCCCTGAACTTCACGACGGAACTGCAGCACGGACCGTCGTAGATACGACGGACCGTCACAAAACTCTTTACTGAATTTACTCTCTTAACTTTGTGACGGACCTGGAGGACGGACCGTCGCAGGTACGACGGGCCATCACGAGCTGCGTAACCCCGACTAGGTCGGATTTCTGCTAAAGTTTTAAAGGGAAGTTTTGGACTATTCATGATTATAATTATGAAATTAGTGGGGTAAGTTAAATAACTTATTTACTTGGGGGTTAAAGGAGATAATCTTGAAATAAATAGTGTGTTACTTCTATCATCTTTTATACTTGATTATATGATAATTAGGGTAAAAGAAAAAGAATCAGTAGAAGAAAAAAAAAAGAACAGGAAGAGGGGAATGAACGAGCGAGAGAGGGAGAAGCGAAGAGGAAAGCAAAGGCATTGAGAAGTAGCTTGCTTGATCACAATTCTTCGGTGGAGGTAGGTTATGGTTTATGCTAGTTCATAGTAAACTCTTAATAGCGATTGATATGTATTGGGTGGTATTGTAAGGTCTTCTATATGCTTAATTGTGTGGTTGTATGTTGTGATTATGTATTTATGATGGATTAGAATGATGAGACTGTTGAATCTTAAACCTTAAATCCTCTCTATTAATGATGATGCCTTGACATAAAAGAAGGGTTGATGAACTAAAATAATTAGATTAATGGATCGGGTGTCACGTTCCGACACATAGTATTAGGGGATCGGGTGTCACGTACCGACACGTAGTATTAGGAGATCGGGTGTCACGTACCGACACGTAGTATTAGGGTATCGGGTGTCACGTACCGACACATAATATTAGTGGATCGGGTGCCACGTACCGACACGTAGTAGTAGGGGATCGGAGTGTCACATTCCGACACAAGAAGAATAAAGAGAATGAATCTTGAATTATGTTAATTTACTCAATTTAATGAACCTATTTTCCCAAATGAGAATGGTGTGGAGGCTTGTGTTCTCATAGATGTACTTGGTGTTGTTGTCAATGGTCCTTGTACTTGTTGTTGTCACCTGTTAAGTATTGTAGATGATTTTATATTATTATTCGATATATATTGCTTTCTATTTTGAGTTGGTCGATGATACCTACTCAGTACGTGTTCCTTGTACTGATCCCTACTTGTATTTTTCTTTTTGTTATTTGTGGAGTGCAGCAACCGTGCCATCGACTTCGACTCGTCCGCAACTCAGCATATCAGATTTCAGGGTGAGCTATTATTCCTAGCTCAGACTGGATTCTCTCCTACACGTCTTGATGTCTTGAAGTTCAGACATGGACCTTCTCTTTTACTTTTCAGCTTCTTAAATATTCTTAGATTTAGAAATTTGAGGATAGATGTTCTTGGTGTGATGACTTCCAGATTTTGGGGATAATAGTTGATAAACTTTTAGAAGCTTATTTGTTCGTTATATTAATAAGATTTTGAGTCTTCCGCTTTATATTTTGTTCATTATGGTTGAAATATTGGTAAATGTTGGGGTTTAGAATTGTTGGTTCGCTCACATAGTAGATAAGTGTGGGTGCCACTCGCGGCTCGTTTTGGGTCGTGACAAACTTGGTATCAGAGCATTAGGATCGTTGGTCTCATCACACAAGAATGAGTCTAGTAGAGTCTTGAGGAACGGTAGGGGGACGCCTTTACTTTTCCTTGAGAAGCTATAGGACTTTAGGAACATTCCATATTTTCTTTCTTTCGTGCTATTACTTGGATCCAATTGGTATCTAGGTGATACAAATTGGTATCTGACATCCTCACTCTATTTCACAGATGGTTAGAACTAGAGCAACAACTGCGCCAACACCAACACCGGCAAGACAGGATGCGTCTGAGCCAGCCACTGGGGCTGTAGCTCGAAAAGGAGCAGTGGCAAGAGGCCGTGGTAGAGGTCGCGGGAGGACGTCCTCTAGAGGTAGAGGACAAACACCTGGTCCAGCTAGTAATAGGGCGGTGACTCCTCCACCGACTGATGAGGTAGTAAGAGAGGGCGAGGAAGGGGAAAATGAGCAAGTTCAAGATGATGAACTACAACCCCACCCTACCCCAGAGATGATTAACCAGGTTCTTACCTATCTTACCGGGTTATCTGATCAGGGCCAGACACCTCCAGTGTTTTCTGCACCCGCACCTCAGGTTCCGGGAGTACAATATGCAGCTGCTGTGGCTCCCCGCATGGATGCCTCATTGGAAGTAGGCACGTTTCCTCGATTGAATACATGGCTTATAATGACGAGTGATCAGCATGAACTTTTCACTAAATTCTTGAAGTTGAAACCTCCAGTCTTCAAGGGTGCTGAATCTGAGGATGCCTATGATTTTCTGGTTGATTGTCATGAGCTACTACATAAGATGGGCATAGTAGAACGATTTGGCGTTGAGTTTGTGACCTATCAATTTCAGGAGAACGACAAAATGTGGTGGCGGTCATATGTTGAGTGTCAACCAGCACAGGCACCACCTATGACTTGGGCATCATTCTCTAGCTTATTTATGGAGAAGTATATACCCCGGACTTTGAGGGATAGGAGAAGAGATGAGTTCCTGAGCCTAGAGCAAGGCAGGATGTCAGTTACTGCTTATGAGGCTAAGTTTCGTGCACTATCCAAGTATGCCACCCAGCTTTGCTTCAGTCCACAAGAGCGGATTCGCCGTTTTGTGAAAGGATTGAGGTCAGATTTGCAAATCCCAGCCTTACAGGTAGCCGCTGCAGCAAAATCCTTTCAGGAAGTGGTAGATTTTGTGATAGAGGTGGAGGGGGTGAAGCCAGACGACTTCACCATGGCATCGACATCTAAGAAGTTTCGTAAGGGAGGTGAGTTTAGTGGTTCTTACTCCAGAGGGCAGAGTTCAGGAGGTTACCCAGCCCGACCTATTCGGCCTTCACCGCAGTCAGAATCGGGTCCATCGCATCTACCAAGATTTCTCTGAGTTTGGAGGTTATCCCCAGACTTCGTCGTTCTCACAGAGACCTATGCTTGACCACAGAGAGTGTTATGGATGTGGAGAGACTGGACATATTAGGAGATATTGTCCAAAACAGAGTTACAGACCCCCAATAGTCAGAGGTAGAAGTGGTCATGGAAGAGGCCGCCATTCTGGAGGACGTGGTGGTCAAGGTAATGGTGGTCACCAAATCACCCGGGGTGGCGGGTAAGCTGGAGCTACTGCAGCACAACATGGTAGGGGCAACGGGCAGACAGGTGATAGGGCCCATTGTTATGCTTTCCCCGGGAGGTCTGAAGCAGAGACATCTGATGCTGTTATCACAGGTAATCTTTTGGTTTGTGATTGCATGGCTTCTGTATTATTTGATCCTTGATCCACATTTTCATTTGTATCTTCCTTATTTGCTACTGGTCTTGATTTACATTGTGATTTGCTTGATATGCCTATTCGTGTCTATACTCCGGTGGGTGAGTCGGTAATAGTTGAGAAGGTGTATAGGTCTTGTCTTGTGACTTTTGTGGGGAGCAATACTCATGTAGACTTGATTATTCTAGAGATGGTTGATTTCGATGTTATTCTGGGTATGAATTGTCTTTCTCCAAATTTTGCAATCTTAGATTGTAATGCTAAAACTGTAACATTGGCCAAGCCTGGGACAGATCCGCTAGTGTGGGAGGGTGACTATACTTCCACCCCAGTTCGTATAAATCTCCTTTCTTCGTGCTAAGAGACTAGTTAGTAAGGGTTGTTTAGCTTTCTTAGCACATCTCAGGGATGATACTTCCCAAGTACCTTCAATTGAGTCTGTCTCGATAGTCCGTGAGTTTTTGTATGTATTTCCCGCAGACCTTCCTGGTATGCCACCGGATAGGGATATTGTTTTTTGCATTGATCTGGAACCGGGTACTCGCCCCATTTCCATACCCCCTTATAGAATGGCTCCGGCTGAGTTAAGGGAGTTAAAGGCCTAACTTCAAGAGTTGTTAGGTAAAAGCTTCATTAGACCAAGTGCATCCCCTTGGGGTGCTCCTGTTTTATTTGTGAAGAAGAAGGATGGAAGTCTTCGGATGTGCATAGACTACAGGCAACTGAATAAGGTAACGGTTAAGAAAATGTATCCTCTTCCTCGCATTGACGATTTGTTCAATCAGTTACAAGGTGCTTGTACCTTCTCAAAAATCGATTTGAGATCTGGTTATCATCAATTGAAAATACGGGCAGCGGACGTTCCAAAGACTGCTTTTCGGACCAGGTATGGGCATTATGAATTCTTAGTAATGTCTTTTGGGCTTACGAATGCCCCTGCTGCTTTCATGAGCTTGATGAACGGGATTTTTAAGCCATATCTGGATCTCTTTGTCATTGTGTTCATTGATGATATACTGATATACTCAAAGAGCAGGAAAGAACATGAGGAGCATTTGAGAATTGTGTTGGAAGTGTTGAGGGAGAAAAAACTTTATGCCAAATTCTCCAAGTGTGAGTTTTGGCTAGATTCAGTGTCCTTCTTGGGGCACGTAGTTTCTAAGGATGGAGTGATGGTGGATCCATCTAAGATTGAAGCAGTGAAGATTTGGGTAAGACCTACAAATGTTACAGAGGTAAGGAGCTTTGTTGGTTTAGTTAGCTACTACCGTCGATTTGTCAAGGGATTTTCTTCGGTTGCCTCCCAACTAACAAATTTGACTAAGCAGAGTGTTCCATTTGTATGGTCGGACGAATGTGAAGAAAGCTTTCAGAAACTCAAGACCTTGTTGACTACTGCACCAATTCTTACATTGCCAGTGGAAGGTAAGAATTTCATTGTTTATTGTGATGCATCTTATTCTGGGTTGGGTGCAGTGCTAATGCAAGAGAGGTTAATAATTGCTTATGCTTCGAGGCAATTAAAAGTGCATGAACGTAACTATCCGACCCATGATTTGGAGTTATCTGCAGTCGTGTTCGCATTAAAGCAATGGAGACATTATCTATACGGAGTCAAGTGTGAAGTCTATACAGATCATCTTAGTTTACAATATGTTTTCACTCAGAAAGATTTGAATTTGAGGCAGAGGAGGTGGATGGAACTACTGAAGGACTATGATATTACTATCTTGTATCACCCAGGAAAAGCTAATGTTGTGGCAGATGCTTTAAGAAGAAAAGCAGGGAGCATGGGAAGTCTAGCTCACTTACAGGTTTCTAGACGCCCATTGGCTAGAGAGGTTCAGACTCTGGCTAATGACTTTATGAGACTGTAAGTACTAGAGAAGGGAGGATTTTTGGCCTGTGTGGAGGCAAGATCTTCCTTTCTTGACAAGATTAAGGGAAAATAGTTTACCGATGAGAACCTGATCCGGATTCGAGAAATGGTATTGCGAGGGGAGGCTAAAGAAGCAAAAATTGATGAGGAAGGCGTTTTGAGAATTAAGGGAAGGGTATGTGTGCCCCGCGTCGATGATTTGATTCACACTATTCTTACAGAGGCTCATAGTTCAAGGTATTCTATACATCCTGGTGCAACCAAGATGTATCGTGACCTAAAGCAACATTTTTGGTGGAGTAGGATGAAACGTGACATTGTTGATTTTGTTGCCCAATGCCCGAATTTTCAGCAGGTAAAGTATGAAAACCAGAGGCCTGGGGGAACACTTAAGAGAATGCCCATTCCTGAATGGAAATGGGAAAGAATTGCAATGGATTTTGTAGTTGTTCTTCCAAAGAGATTGGGTAAGTTTGATTCTATTTGGGTAATTGTTGACAGATTAACTAAGTCTGCTCACTTCATTCCGGTTAAGGAGACTTACAACGCAGAGAAGTTAGCCAAACTCTATATCTCAGAAATTGTTTGATTGCATGGAGTTCCACTTTCCATCATATCAGATAGAGGTACGCAATTTACTTCTAGTTTTGGAGAACATTGCATGCTGAATTAGGTACTAGGTTGGACCTTAGTACTGCATTTCACCCTCAGACCGATGGTCAGTCTGAGCGAACTATTCAGGTTTTGGAGGATATGCTTCGTGCATGTGTGATAGAATTTGGTGGTCATTGGGATAACTTCTTACCCTTAGCAGAGTTTTCATACAATAATAGCTATCACTCAAGTATTGATATGGCCCCATTTGAGGCACTGTATGGGAGGAGATGTAGGTCTCCCATTGGTTGGTTTGATGCATTTGAGGTGAGACCATGGGGTACCGATCTCTTGAGGGAATCGTTAGATAAGTAAAATTTATTCAAGAGAAGCTTCTAGCAGCTCAGAACAGGCAGAAAGAGTATGCAGATCGAAAGGTTAGGGACTTGGATTTTATGGAAGGTGAACAAGTTTTGCTGAAGGTTTCACCCATGAAAGGGGTGATGCGGTTTGGTAAGCGAGGTAAGCTTAGTCTGAGGTATATTGGTCCATTTGAAGTACTTAAGCGCGTGGGGGAGGTGGCCTATGAATTAGCCTTGCCTCCAGGACTCTCAGGAGTGCACCTGGTATTTCATGTGTCTATGCTGAAAAGGTACCATGGGGATGGAAACTACATTATTCGTTGGGATTCAGTTCTTCTTGATGAGAATTTGTCTTATGAGGAGGAGCCTATTGCTATTCTAGATAGAGAAATCCGCAAGATGAGATCAAGGGAGATTGCATCTATCATGGTTCAATGGAAGAATCGGCCAGTTGAAGAGTCCACTTGGGAGAAGGAGGCTGATATGCAAGAAAGATACCCACACCTTGTTATAGATTCATGTACTCCTTCTCGCTCTTGTTTTTCTTCTTGTGATCGTTCGAGGACGAACGATGGGTAAATTGGTATCTATTGTAACGACCTGTTTAGTCGTTTCGAGCAGTAGAATCATTTGTGATAAAAACTGACTGGGTCAACGGATCACGCGACAGACCGTCATGGTCCTGACGTACCGTCATGGACTCCGTCGTCCCGTACTTGAGAAATTTCTCCTGTGGCTCCCTTCATTACCCTCAATGACAAGTAGGACGAACCGTCATAAGCACAACTGTCCGTCGAGGATCTCCGTTCCAAAACACTTAAACTCGAAAATTAGGGTGTTGGGATCAACTCTCTGAACTTCACGACGGAACTGCAGCACGGACCGTCGTAGATGCGACAGACCGTCACAAAACTCTTTACTGAATTGACTCTGTGAACTTAGTGAGGGACCTGCAGGACGGACCGTCGCAGGTACGACGGGCCGTCACGAGCTGCGTAACCCCGACTCGGTCGGATTTCTGCTAAAGTTTTAAAGGGGCATTTTGGATTCTGTGGTTGTATGTTGTGATTATGTATTTATGATGGATTAGAATGATGAGACTGTTGAATCTTAAACCTTAAATCCTCTCTATTAATGATGATGCCTTGACATAAAAGAAGGCTTGATGAACTAAAATAATGAGATTAATGGATCGGGTGTCACGTTCCGACACGTAGTATTAGGGGATCGGGTTTCACGTATCGACACGTAGTATAAGGGGATCAGGTGTCACATACCGACACGTAGTATTAAGGGATCGGGTGTCACGTACCGACACGTAGTATTAGGGGATCGGGTGTCACGTACCGACACGTAATAGTAGGGGATCGGAGTGTCACATTCCGACACAAGAAAAATAAAGAGAATGAATCTTGAATTATGTTAATTTACTCAATTTAATGAACCTATTTTCCCAAATGAGAATGGTGTGGAGGCTTGAGTCCTCATAGATGTACTTGGTGTTGTTGTCTATGGTCCTTGTACTTGTTGTTGTCACCTGTTGAGTATTGTAGTTGATTTTATATTATTATTCGATATATATTGCTTTCTATTTTGAGTTGGCCGAAGATACCTACTCAGTACGTGTTCCTTGTACTGACCCCTACTTGTATTTTTTCTTTTTGTTATTTGTGGAGTGCAGCAAACGTGCCATCGACTTCGACTCGTCCGCAACTCTAGCTAGTCTCCAGCATATCAGATTTCAGGGTGAGCTATTATTCCTAGCTCGGACTGGATTCTCTCCTACACGTATTGATGTCTTGAAGTTCGGACATGGACCTTCTCTTTTACTTTTTAGCTTCTTAAATATTCTTAGATTTAGAAATTTGAGGATAGATGTTCTTGGTGTGATGACTTCCAGATTTTGGGGATAATAATTGATAAACTTTTAGAAGCTTATTTATTGGTTATATTAATAAGATTTTGAGTCTTCCGCTTTATATTTTGTTCATTATGGTTGAAATATTGGTAAATGTTGGGGTTTAGAATTGTTGGTTCACTCACATAGTAGATAAGTGTGGGTTCCAGTCGCGGCTCGTTTTGGGTCGTGACAGTTGTGGTACATGTTTGGGAGTAATGGGTCTGGGAGAGGGTTGACTTGTCCACGTTGAATAGTTCTAATGATGAAAAAGGGGTAATAAATAGCAATGTGATTAATGATTTATGTGTGATGGGTTGAGAATGGTTTGAAAGCTTGTTGAATCATTATTAGTGTGATATCATAATTGTGTTGTTGTGAATTGTGCAATGTTATCAAAATGGTTATGTTTTGTTTATTTGTGTGAACATGTCATTTGCATTATTATGAGACATGATTGTGGAAAGTTTTATGTGCATTGAGAAAGAATGATAACTTAAAGAGGATGTACCACTTCGAAAGACGTATCGCGCGCCGCGATGGATTCAATATTTCAAGGGACGTATCGCGGGCCGCAATGATTACTATTATCAAGGGTCGTGTCATGCATCGTGACAGATGCATGGACAGATATGTCCCCCATGGATCCCGGACTGAGAGACAGCGGGTGTGTATCACTAGGTCAGACATGCATCATTATACTTGACATTGCATTCCACTGCATTCCACATGCTTATCATTAGTGAACTTGATATTGTATTTTCCTGATCTTGTGAATGCCTTTCTGTGGAACTTGACATTGATGAATACTGAGCTTGTTGATGAGGATATAAAATTTGTTAAAGTGCATTGTTGAGGATATGTAATTTGGAAAATTATTGTCGTTCAGGATATGTAATTTGCCAAAGTGTTGTTGAGGATATGTTTGTCCAAGTATTGTTGTTGAGGATATGTAACCTGTCTAGGTATTTTTGTTGAGTTATGTTCTATGTAAATTGTGAGTTGTTACGTTGGACTGATTTTTATGCAGGTTGTAATTTTGGAGGTTCGGTTGAGGTTGTAGGAGTACCCGTACCCTTAGCTTGTGTTTAGAGGTTTACTTGTTGAGTACCGTGTGGTTGGTACTCAAAGCTTGCTTCTACAATTTTTTGTAGGTCACTAGCCTGGACCTTTATGATATATTCTCTTCTTTTCCAAGGCTTCCTAGAGATTTGTGATGTAGTTGTTGGTCATCTCAGCATCCCTCCTTACTCATGTTTATGATTTTGTTCTACACTAGAGACAATATCATATAAGACTTATATTTTCTTTTGATTCGATTGTAATACTTTAAAGACTTTTACACGTGACAATCAGGTTTTGGGATATAATGTAAGTTGATAGTGAATTTTTCTCATTTTATTGTAATAGTTGAGTTTTAGGCTGACTTGTCATGGTGGGATAAGACGAGTGTCATCACATCAATTTTTTTGGATCTTGACAAAATGGTATTGGTGCCCCTAGTTCATAGGTCTCATTGAGTACAAGTCGAGTCTAAGTAGAGTCTCGAGGATCGTTATGAAAATGTCTATATTTATATTCGAGAGGCTATAGTGACTTTCAAGAAAAATCTTCACTTCTTGAATCTCTATCGTGCATCATTTGTCCATTTTGATTCTTATTGCTTCATTTCATTCTCTCTCGTTTATGTGATGCCTTGTGTGTAGTTCCTCATGTGTGTTGTTGGTGTGTTGTTAATGGTTTGAATGTTAGATCTGATATTAATATAGAAGTAATATAGTTGTAAAAAAGATGTGTGATTAGATTTACAATGTTCAACAATTTGAAGGGGTTGTGTAAGCTTAGTTACCCTAGTAAATGAATTGTACTCGTATGGTATATACGATAATTAGAGTGGTTAAACAATTGAAAGTAAAATGATTAAAAGGACGATTAGTTAATGGGCATGTAACTTTGTAAACTACAATTAGTAAAGTTATCATAACTTGAATGGATTGCTTAGGAAATGATAAGAATCATGATGCACCAATTAAGGTTAGAATTTCTTCTACAATAGTATTAATGCTTACTTGGTAAGAGTTATGGAGTGTGTTACTTTTGGTGTTGACCTGACCTACAGAAGAATACATATAGCTTAGCTAGATACAAAACTAATCTGGTAATATTTTACAACTATTTGATGGATAAAAATGTGTGACCTATTTGGATATGATCTTCTCGTTAGGTATGATGTGTGCTAGTGGTGGATTTAATAAAAATTTTACAACGTGATACTAGTGGTATATGGAAATGAATACGGTGATGTCATGTGCGATTACTGAATACATAAAGAGTTATCATTTGTTTCACATGCTCGTATAATGAGATTCAATATTGTATTCACATTTGAGAAACCGACTAGCTTTTTATACACATGAATGAGTTAAACATTATTTACAAGGAAGCTTTTAGTGGTGGATCTTTGGTACGATATTGATGTGTTTAGATTGTGAAGTGTATGTCGATGATTTTAAATGAGTCATGACTTTATCGTAATCTCCATGAAAGTGGATCAATATTAAGATCACAAGCTTATAGGTAGAAGAATTCTCAACGAGTATAATTGTTTGAAGGTAATTAAGAATATTACTAAGGAAGTGCATATAACACAGAGTGACTCTTTTGGATTTGATTTGTATAACTGGGTTTGAGGTGTCATGTCGTTGAAAATGTTGACTTCGTCGTGATGACAAAGGCTAAGTGAGAATAATAGTAATAAGAGTTCGTGATGGATTGTGACTGAGACATAGCTATATGATACGGATCTTTGTTTTAAAAAAAAAAATTGGTATCATAATATTGACTTGTGAGTATCTAAGTTTGACATTTACTATTATTTGTTGAGTAGCGAAAACTTGTAGGAGCTGCTACGCCACCACTCAAATAGAATTGAAAGGAACTAAAGTCATAAATGAAAAGAATTAGTGGGATGAAGTGTATCATTTGGAAGGAGGTGAGAATAATGATTTTTACCTTGATTGCAAAGGCTAAATATTTATCTTTAGAAAGAGTGTATAATGTAATATAGAAACATTTGGTTCCATCTATTCTGCCTAGATTATTGTGATAGTGTTATACCACATCCATATCCGCTAAATTGCTGGATAAGATTTGATAAATAAGTCTACATACGTGTGACTCGAGTATGGTGATAAGTTATTTTATAGTTTCAAATTTGGTAACTAGTACAATTGATTTTTTAATGAAGCATATGGTAAAATTGACTAAGAGGCGACCAATGATAAGCTAAAATATATGAAATTATAAAGATCTTTAATGTATGAGCTCCTGATGATAGATAATAGAATTGGTCTACACAGTTGGAATCATAATTCAAGTTCTCATCGCAACTCTATATTCGTGATAGTAGATACAGTCAAGGTATGAAATACGTAAGGTAAGAAATAATCAATGGTATGACGTATTAAGAAATTGGAATGACATGTGCATAGTTTGGATCGTAGTATTTGCTACTTTATATTATTAAAGGGCCTTAAAGTAAATACTTATCTTAAAATTTTTATTTAAATTATTAGGCAAAATATCATGGGTTGTTAGTCAAAGAATAAGATTGGTAAGCGAGTAAAAAAGAAAAAGGAGCAAGAAGTTTGGTATGTTGAAGATTTCAAGATAATTAGAATTTTGTAGCATGGTTGAAATTTAAGAGATGTGAAAAATAAGACTTCTCATATAGAGTCTTGGTTAGAAGTTGAAGGATGTATAAATTTTTCATTTACAAGTTCAAATATGACTAAGGATGTGAATTATTCGGTATAGAATCATTGAGAATTTATCAACAATTTTTATTAAGATTGGATTTTGATTTGTGTGATTAATAGTGAGGTGTGTAAGATTATGTGTTCTTATGTGGAGCTAAATTGTTCAAATTATGATAGATAACCTATTTATGTTCAACGGTGTGGATCTACAATTTTACATAATTAATGAGGATTTGAGGAGATCAAAACTACTTTGTTGATGAGACGATACAGAATGTTATGATGTGTTACATAGACATTTAATAGTGAGTAGAGGTTATGCGCTTTTGGTATTCAAATTATTGGAGTGAGCAAGAATTTCTTAAGTGATGGTATGAGGCATATGATGGTGTAAATGATAGTTAAAATTGGTATCTGAAAAATTATGTAGAGTTGAATTGAGTGCGATTTAATTGTTGTATTTTGATGGTAATGTACTTTTAAATTTAAAATTAGCATTATAAGTTTTAAGGTGACCTGAATTTGTCATGAAATGCTGAAACGAAAAGAAAGAGAGTCATAGTTCAAAATTTTTGGAGGCGACAATGTGCTTGCTAAGAAGACTTTGGTACTAGTGATTATTTGAGAGTAAGGTAAATGGCTGGTGTGTCTATGATGTTATGTTAGTACTAAGAGTGTTGACCCTAGTGATGTATTGTGAAGAGCATATGTGGTTCGATAAAACAAGTATGTGAAAAATTATGATTGAGACTAGATTGGTGATTGTGGGTAACTAGAAAATTAAAGAGAGAAAGTCCTATGAATGAAAATATTTGATATGGGCACTATGGAAGAAATATGTAGTGTTATTAAATTTTAGTTCTGTATATTCTTATATGAAAACCTACTTCGTTCTATACATGATTTAGAGTATTACTCACTACCTATGCCCAAACATATTTTTACTTGGGTGGAGAATTCCTTGTGGTGGATCGGATATACCGATCCCGTGATATCCTTTTGATAGTGTAGAGTGCTTGAGTAGATTTGGTGATTTTAGATGTGATAGATTTGGTGTTGCATTGAGGCAGTTGAAGTTTTTGAGTAGCTTTACACGTACTAACTTGTTTATGAGAACTTATAAGAGCTAAGAGGTTTTGCATTTTAAGTGTATCACTTGTTGGTGTTTACTTAATCATTTTATTCGTTGGGTTAGATAAGTTTGATCCTCTCTAGGTGAGTTTCCGATGTCTAGAGATCATATTTTTATAACTTAAGTTCGTGGAAAGATTATGTTGTGAAAACGAAATCTTGATAAGATATGTGATGGTTGTGCATTCTGAATGTGGTGGTTGGTTAAAGTTCACTTCTGGTTGTAGCCGGTATCTATTCACAGTGTTATCTTGGTTATGCGAGAAAAGACTCGTCATGATGGTAATGTTACGGTCTAAAGGGTTTCACTTTAGGTTGAATTCATGGGTTAGTCTGTGACTTGATAATCACTTCTCATTTGTAAATCTATCATATTTTGATTCTAAAGTTCAAATATTGGTAGTTGATCTTGAGGAATGCTCCTAAAGATGAGGTTATCACTCAGAGAGATGAACAAAATTTTGAAAAATCATACCTCAGGATTTTGAGCGTGTTGGTTATTCTTCTTTCTTCTTCCTTATGTTCGAGGACGAACATGATTCTTAGTGGTGAATAACGTGACGACCCTCTTAATCGTTTTAAGAATTTTAAACATTATTTTTATATTAACCTTTTTAGTAGATTTTATAAATGACTTATAACTTATAAGAGTTAGTGACATGATTTTCAGCTTTAATAAAGGAATATTTTGTTGCTTATAATAATGAAAAAAAGGAAGAAAAAAATTAGAAAAGTAGATTATATAAATAAGTAAAATAATAATAATAATAATAATTTTTAAAAAAGGGCAAAGTGCCCTGAATGTTAAAAGTGTTAGGCGGCTAGGTTTAGAAAAATAAGAATGAACAGAAACAGAAAAAAAATATGCAGAAGAAGAAACAAAAAGGAAGGGAGAAAAAGGAGCAGAAAAATTGATACATTCATCTTAAGGCGTCAAGGTAATTATTCTTATTTTTTATATAAATTTCTTTATGTAATCAGGAGTAGATTTTACGTCAAAACTATGTATAATTTATGTTAATACATGAACTTGTGATTATGCATAGAGGTCATTATATACAAAATTATTATTATTATTACGTATTTGGTGTGGAAAGAATTGAATTTGAGACTTGGTGTCAACTTACTAGATGGAGGACAAATTATTGCTTCTATCGATAATGGTTATGGGGATTAGTTGTAAGTGTTGTAGGACTGAACTGATAAGAATGGAAATAAGAATATATCATACAAATACACATTTTTAATATGTTGGCAGATAGGAAATTGAAAACGGTGCTGTAAGGATTATACTATTATTATTCAACTACCAAATGAGGCGTATTACATAGTCATGTAGTCAGAGAAATGACCAAGGTGACATTGTGGGTGAAGGGAAATGGTTAAACTTATATGCATTTAAATTATTATAATCATTATGGTCATATAAGAGTTGAACTGAAATGAGTTTCATGTTTTTATTTTTGTCATTGGTTCTTAACTAGTGGCTTCTAATTCTTAATATTATTATTTTATTCTCCTATTATAAATTATGTTTTCTATATTGATATAGGTAATTAAATATTGGGATTAATTTTTATATGAAAACTATGATGATTGTTGTTTTTGGAGCAATTATATGAGATTTGATCTATTGGTTGGAATCAAGAGTTAGAAACTTTATTATAAATTTGGGTGAGTTTTAGATCTATGTTATACATGTAGCAATATGAATGTTGTTAGTTTCGAAATTTTATAGTGGTCATTTATTTGAATAGATTGCTTTAAGTTTGAAATTCAACGAAAAGGGAAGGCTCAAGTCACAAAGTGAATTCTTGATTGATTGAGGCAAATGGATTTCTAAACTCTTGTTAAGTATATGAAATGTGTGTATTTCCTTGTGGTATATGTTTGGAGTAATGGAACTTGGTGAGGGTTGACTTGTCGACGTTGAATAATTCTAATGATGAAAAAGGGGTAATAAATAGCAATGTAATTAATTGTTTATGTGTGATGGGTTGAGAAAGGTTTGAAGGCTTGTTGAAACATTATTAGTGTGATATCATAATTGTGTTGTTGTGAATTGTGCAATATTAGGAAAATACTTATATCTTGTTTATTTGTGTGACATGTCATTTGCATTATTATGAGACATGATTGTGGAAAGTTTTATGTGCATTGAGAAAGAATGAGAACTTTAGGAGGATGTACCATTTCGAGGGACGTATCGCGCGCCGCGATGGATACTATATTTCGAGGGATGTATCGCGCCGCGATGGTTACTATTATCGAGGGTCATGTCGTGATTCGCGACAGATGCATGGACATATATGTTCTCCATGGATCCCGGACTGAGAGACATCGGGTGTGTATCACTAGGTTAGACATGCATCATTGTACTTGACATTGCATTCCACTGCATTTGCACATGATTATCATTAGTGAACTTGGTATTTTATTTTGCTGATCTTGTGAGTGCCTTTCTGTGGAACTTGTGATTAATGAATACTGAGCTTGTTGATGAGGGTATAAAATTTGTTAAAATGTTTTTGTTGAGGATATGTAATTTGGAAAATTATTGTCGTTGAGGATATGTAACTTGTCAAAGTGTTGTTGAGGATATGTTTGTCCAAGTGTTGTTGTTGAGGATATGTAACTTGTCTAGGTGTTTTTGTTGAGTTATGTGCTATGTAAATTGTGAGTTGTTATGTTGGACTGATTTTTATGCAGGTTGTAATTTTGGAGGTTCGGTTGGGGTGGTAGGAGTACCCGTATTTCATCACCTTAGCTTGTGTTTAGAGGTTTACTTGTTGAGTACCGTGTGGTTTGGTACTCACACCTTACCTCTACAATTTTTTGTAGGTCACTAGCCTGGACCTTTATGATATATTCTCTTCTTTTCCGAGGCTTCCTAGAGATTTGTGAGGTAGTTGTTGGTCATCTCAGCATCCCTCCTTACTCATGTTTATGATTTTGTTCTACTCTAGAGATAAAATCATATAAGACTTATATTTTTTTAATTCAATTGTAATACTTTAGAGACTTGTACACGTGACAACAAGGTTTTGGGGTATAATGTAAGTTCATAGTAAATTTTTCGCAATTTATTGTTATAGTTGAGTTTTAGGTTGACTTGTCTTTGTTGGATAAGATGAGTGCTATCACATCCATTTTTTGGGGATCGTGACAATATATTTTATGATAAAATACTTGTAAAAATAAAATTATATTAGTTATTTTAGGTTGTTCACTCTCTTTGAGAGAGTGCACACCACTCTGTATGTCAGATGAACGAAAAATTATGTAATTATATCTATTCAAAATTGTTTAGTGGGGTAAAAGAACGGTTGCAAAGTTAAGGTGTATTTTTAAAAATTCGGCACAACTTAAGTGCTGACTATGTCTTTTCTCTATAAAAAGCCAAAAGTTTTAACTCACCATAACAATTCGTATTAGGGGTGTGCTTTTTATTTTATGGTTCGATTTTATACTATTCGATTTGGATTTTTGGTTTTTAATTTTGAAGAAGTATAATACAATTCTAACCAAAATAAATTTTGTTTGGTTTGAATTTCTTTGCTTTGATTAATTGGTTATGTCAATAATCAGAAAAATAACAAAGTTATATTTACAATTTGTAAAAATATTATATATATAGGAAAAATTACATAAACAAAAACCTTTTATTTTATAATTACCAATTTTAAGTACACTTTTTATTTACTACCATTTTTGTCAACTTTTAGCTATATTAACTCATAACAATTTGAGAACCCATTTATTCCTTTTTTATACAATTTTTAAACAAAGTAAAACGTATTTGCTCAAGTCATATCCTCTCTCGCTCTTTTCTTTTTCTTTCTCCTTCTCCTCGTCTCGTCTGTTCAAAAGATTAGGGTTTTTGTTTTTTTTTCTCCATTTTTCTGCACAAATTTTAATGGAAGAAGGTCTTAGAAGAAGTCCGCGTCCAGTGAGGGATATTGATACTTCGAATTCGAAAGTTTATCGAAGAAATCTAAAGAAGCCTCAAGTTTTGTCTTCTACTTCTATGGATGAAAGTTCCAAGTTTTAGTTTGGGAATCTCACAAATATCGGAGGAGAGGAACAATGAGGAGAAGAACAATGAGGAACAAAACAAGAAGCAAAAGAAAGGTAAAAAACTAGTTAAAGAGGTCAAAACAATGAAGAAATCGAAAAAAATATGTGTTACTTTGGCATCTACATCGAAGAAACGCGTTGACAGTGATGATGATTTTGAGGATTTACCTCCTCAATTATAGTCAAAAAGTTTGAAAAATAAAGATGGATTGGAGAAGAAAAAGCCGGTGAATGATGGAAAAACACGAAATCGTTTACCCAAAAGTGTCATTCTACCAGAGTGTAAAAATCTGGTATGTGCTAGTCCTTCTTAGTTATTTGTGTTTAGCAATGGTTGTATGTTGATTGCTGCTATTTTTTTAGATGTAGTATGTGAAATTCATCTTTAATTCAACTTTCATTCAACTTTCATTCAACTTTAATTCAACTTTAATTCATCTTTAATTCAACTTTAATTCAACTTTAACTCATCTTTTATTCAACTGATTACTACATTCTTCGACACATAGTATGTGAAATTAATCTTCATTCATCTTTAGTATTTAGTAATACATTTTTAATTCATGTTTAATGCATATGCAGGATCGTAAATTCTGGAAACATCCTGATGTTGTGTTTTTTTCGAGTTGGTGGTCATGTTACACTAATCATAGTGTCATTGAACAAATCAAAATATCTTTATCTGATAAACAACTTGAGTTGTTTAAGAATACATGTTTTGGGTACTTTCTTGACCTTCCAAAATCGAGCACACAACTACAACTTATTCATTGTCTTATAAATAGAGAGTTAAAACACACACCGGATGATGTGTTTGCTATTGAAATAAATAATAAAAAGTTATTTTTTGGTCTTAGAGAATTTGGGATAGTTACGGGCTTAAATTGTGTTAGTGATGACACTTCTATCAATGTTCCCAATTCTAGATGTAGTTTTATGAGAAGTTATTTTCCAAAAAAAATCACAGTTCCAAAGAGTCATCTACGTGCACTGTTTTTAGCTTAAAAATTCATAGATGATGACTCAGCTGTTTCATTGGTTGTTCTATACTTCATTAATGATTTTTTATTTTCATATGAGGACAACGAATACCAAATTAGCAATAGAGAATTTTACCTTGTGGAAAGTGGAAAATTCAATTCATATCCGTGGGGTTTAGATGTCTACAAAAAGTTGTCTGATTCTGTGAGGCATGGTTTAAGTCAACACATAAGTACTATAGAATTTGTGGCTTGCCTCTTGCTCTTCAAATTTTGATATTTGAGAGTTGTTCAAAGGTTGATGAAGATATAGCTATTCGTGTTGCTGATTCTATTCCAAGAATCTTGAATTGGAAGACAATTGCAGAAAGTCCATGGTTAAAATATTTTGAGAAATGTCTCTTCATGCCTACAAAAAACAAGGTATTTGTACAAAGTTAATACATTTTATTACATTGTTTATTTGAACTCAAGTTACTATATCTAATGTTATTTTGTGTATTTGGTTTTTCAGTTTGAGAACATAGTGGCCAGTGAAGATGAAGTATCCAAATTCAGGCTTCCTGAAACTCGTGATTACCATGCTGATATTTTTAAATTGGAGCCTAAAGGATCAAGTCATGGTCTAGACATTTTGACCAATGAAGTCATAGAATTGAGAAAAGAGCTTGTAAAAGTATACACAAACTAAACTTTAGGCTTTTTATTTAAAACTATTATTTTTTTTAATATTTGCATTATGATTTAATATCTATTGGGTGAATGAAAATAACAAAGCGCTTGAAGAGAAGATTGATTTAGGATTCAATCAAATCAAAGAATTTGTGGTGAACTCAAACGAACAATTATTGGAGGATATTTCTTTGCTGTTTGCTAAGAGTGGTGGTAGCAGCTCTGTTATTCGAGAAGTCAAGGAACCATATAAGAAGCATGCTGGCGAGACATTTTCGGGTGGATTAGATTTTAATGGAGGTTCTTTTATATTTTCAGTACATTTCTGTTATATTCATAATATAATTTTAATATATAGTCTAGTAGTTTCTTCCAGTTACTCTAGAAGTGACACGAATATAATATTTTATTTTCCAGTTAACTTTGATATGTTTTTTTTATAATATGTTAATTTCATATACAATATTTTCTCCCCGGGTTAATGCATCTGTAAATGAATCGAGAGGGAACGATGCTCATGTTATGGGATCAAATCAAAATGAAGAATCTCAAGTGCTTAAAAATTCAGTTAGATTTGTTGATATTGAAAATTTTGAAAGAGTATCAAGTAAAATAGGTAATGAAGGATTTTATACAAATATATTACATATTTCATATATTATAATTGAATTCTGTTTTTTTAAATGTTCTTGTTATGTACAGATGAAGATGTTGCAGGAATTGCTATTGAAAAAGTTCTGTCAGAGGTTATTGCTGATATAAATGGTATTCATTTTCTTAACTTCAACTAAACTTCTTTCGTTTTATTTTGATAACATTATTAAAATATTTGTTTTGCTTACATTCCAAGAGGCCGCGGATGTGAATACAGTTAGGGCGAAACCTGATGGTAATGTAGTAAAAAAAACCAACATAAATAAGTGTTGCATCTGTTGATTGTAAATTAATCAATATATCTATTATATGCAGATGCAACAGAGGATTGTCAAAAACCTTTGCATACTTTTGATGACTTTATTTTACTTGATAAAGATCCTTCTCAGATCAATAGGACTGAAGAATCTTATCTAAAAAAAGAGCCCAAGTTGATCAAAACAAAAAGAAAGTGTCACCGAAGAAACGTGGCAGAAAGAAAAATCTAGAAAAGTTGATAACATCTCCCTTCACACAAAATTTTGAATCTGGAGGAACTTTATGTGTTACACGTCAGGTTTTTGAGACAAAACATCCTTTTTTATATGCAACCTGAGGAGATGATAAATCTGATTTGATCGATTCATTCACTAAGTGGCTTTATACAGGTACAAAAAAGAGGTAATTTATTTTGATGTTTTTGGGATAATTTTCCTAATTCATAATATATTCAAGCTTAATTCAACTTGTGGAACGCCCTGTACCGCTTTTTTAGTTTCGTATTTGCCTCTTTTTTAGTTGTTTCTGTCTCGGTTTTGAGTATTTTTTAATTTTTGTTTTGTTTTGAAAGGGGAAAGAAACCTTATAAAGATGCTCTTAATGTTATCAATCCAGCATTTGAATTGGGTATCTGTAAGGTAGATGAAAGAATCTGATTTTTCAAATTGGCACATTCTGGACAACAATGGTGTGATGAGGTTTGTTATATAAATTTTAGTTGGACCTTAATATTTCTTTGATTCTTTCTGTTTCTTAATCTTGAGTTTGCCTTTGTCTCAACTAAAATTCTTTCTGTTTAGTTGTGTAGATAGATTGTATTTTTCTTCTATTGAAGCTCTTTAGTTGTGTGACATTGTAATTCTATAGCTTGCAAGTCATTTTTCTTTTTGTTCTTGTTCCCTTTATCTCTGTATTTCAAGCGGGACAAAAGCTCAGGATATTGCGAAAAGGGTGAAACTTGTTTGTCATTCTAGCTTCAATTTTTTTCTTTTGAGGTTCATTGACCATTAAGAATCCACAGATATGCATATACAGGAGCTAGAATATTATATAAAATATGTCAGCTTCAGTAAGTTAGTGTTGTCTCTAAGTTTTTTTCTGGTAGAAATTGAGCATCTTCATAAGTTCTATCACTGTTCTGTTTCACCAATATGTGATGAATGAGCCTTACTTGGGGCGAAAACAGAGTTTTTCCTTAACTTTTAGTTGAAGTTTCTGCACTTTAGCCTATTACTTTGTAATTCAAAGAGCAAATTTGAACCATTTTTCTTGTAAAAAAGGCCTTTTTATTATCTCTTTTTATAGGTATATATATTTTTAGTACTCAATTTAGTCCATAGAAATTATAATTAAGAATACCTTTTGCATTATGTAGTTTTAGAACAAGACCTTCTGATAGTTAGCCAAAAAGAATTTCCTCTAGTTTATCAACATGATTTGTGTACTCAACGTATTCCTTGTGGGTTAATTGAATGTTTGTTTGTTGAGACTGTTTATTCTTACATTTCAATCTTTTTTTTTTGCAGCATATTGATGTCATTTTCTATTACCTAAGAAAGAAAGGAAAATATGAAACCAACAGTCATGTTCGTTTTACGACGACTGATTGTGTTTTCAAGACAAAGATTACCAATTCTTTCTTTAAACATTGTGATGCTCATGAGGATAAGAAAAACTTTGAAGTTTTAGATTCTGATGATATTGCCCGGTATATCAGTGGACGTCGTTTTTTGGCAAGTACCTCATGGGATAAAGTGGATTTTGTTCTTATTCCACTAAACATTAAAGAGAATCGTCACTGGATTTTTGTGGTGTTTGATATTGGGCAAAGGTATTTGGAGGTGTATGATTCATTTCCGTCTAGGGGTGGGGTGAATTTAGAGGTAAAAAATATTGTTGAGATGCTTTCGGTTGTTTTACCATATTATTTAACTGTGGTTAAGTTCTATGATAAGCGTCCGGAATTGAAGGCAACACCAAAAAACAGTGAGATAAATGAGTTCGAGAAAATTGAGTTTCATTTCATAACTAAAGATGGTCCCCGACAACAAGAAGATTCGCTGTAAGTATAATCAAATATGTGTTTTTTTTTGTATTAGATTGATTTTTTGATAATAATTTTATATTGAATTTTGTAGGGAATATGGAGTTTTCGTTGCTGCATTTGCGGAGTTTTTAAGTAATGGCCAACATATTCTAAATCAACAAGTAAAGGCAGACATTCTCCGATGGAGCTATATTATGGGAATATACAAGAAGGAAGCAAGCGAGTGACCTTCAAATTGAAGACGAAAGACCAGTTAGATAAAGGAATATAGTTATATTTGTTAGTATGACTATGAAAACTATATAATGTAAAACAATTTGTAGTTACTATGGCTATGAAAAATTGTATTGGTCTATTTTGTAAGTCTTGCTATTATATACCTAACTGTATTGTTTATATGTAAGTCTTCTATTTGAAGTTGTTCCTTCTTTGTGTCCTTATTGATGTTGTCATGGTAATTATTTCAGGATTTTCAAGTGAACAGGGCATACTCAACACTAACCTTATAATTTCCACAAGTGAATTAAACCTGAATTAAACTTGAAATAAATCTATATTACATAAATGGTAACAATTGAATTAAACCCGAATTAAAGTTGTATTTATACAAATGCTAACATGGGAATTAAACCTAAGCTAAAGTTGTATTACACAAATACTAACAAGTGAATTAAACTTTGAATTAAAGCTATATTACACAAATACTAACAAACCAAAAACATATCAATCATCACCCAAGTTCCCCAACCTGACAAATATACTCAGCAAGAAATTTCCAAGCCTCAAGTTCAACTGGGTTATTCCACTAAACTATATCATTTCATCTATATATCATATAAAATGTAACTATACACATAGAAACATTCTAGTAAACTGAATAACATGAGATTGCACAACTAAGAAAGCATTCTATTAAACTGAATAACACGAGATTGCGGAACTAAAAATATAAACCATATAACCGAACATGATCCAAATTCGTAGAGTCAATGAGCTTCTAAAACAAACTACTAAAACAAATTATTTTTTTATTCTTGATCATAAGGACTGATATTTTTGCAAGTCTTCCTGTTGTGATCATGTTGTCCACAATTGTTGCATGTAATTTTCGCCTTCTTGAATCCATCTTCTCTCAGTTGAGTATGTCTTTTATTTTTTGGCCTTCCCGGAGGTCTCTTTCCATGAGGTGGAAGTACAACATCTTCAAGAACATGTGTTGGTGTGTTCCATGTACTTTCATTTGGCAAGGGATCCAATTGAAATTGATATGTCAAGAATAAATTTTTTCTTGTATAGTAAGCCGAACAATATTTCTCATAACCAGTGTGTTTTATTGTTAAAACGGCCAAAGCATGTGGACATGGTAACTCATCCAATTGAAATCTCCCACATGTGCATGTACGTTGGTGAAGACATACTGTGAATTGTGTAATACCATCGAGTACGGTATACACATATTTATTTGTCTCTACAAACTATGAATATATATATATATATATATATATATATATATATATATATATATATATATTAAAGAGAGATGTTAGATATGAATCCGAAGAAAAAAATACTAGCAAACAGATTAGGCATACCTTTAATTTCTCTGATGCAGTTTTATTGCGCTACAATATATTTTCATACTTTTTTTCAAGGTGAAAACCTGAAAATGTCGCCTTTGATTTGTTATTGTTATTCCATTTCTGTTCAAGTTGTCTCATGAATTCCAAGAGTTGCAAGACTATAAGAACTTTGGCATGTATTGTTCGTGAATTGACTGATTCTACTATATTTGATGTCATCATCCAAGTTCTGTTTACTTCAGCATGCACACGCGACCATTTGTTGTATCCAATGTTCAACAAGTAATCTTTGATCCTCTTATCTATCTTCTCAACCATTGTCATACATTGATTAAATTCTTTCATGGTATATGTTTTTGCCATAGAGTAGAACAACTCAGTGACCCTTTGTTGACTTCTTATGAAATTTTTCATTATGTTTTGCAGTAAGAGCCACATATATGCAAAATGAGGTACTTCATCATAAACTATTGAAACTGCCTTAATAATGCTTGCATGCCTATCGGAAACGATACACATCTCTGATCTTTGACCGAATGCATCTCTGAATTGCTCAAAAAATCACCTCCAAGATGAATCATTCTCTGAATCGACAATAGCATAAGCAAGTGGCAATATACTCCCTGCAGCATGTACACTTTTTTTAATACAATTTTAATATATTTTTACTGCAATCATAATTCAATTTTAATACATAGTTCAAAAATTCAATATAGAAAACAGTAGTATCATATTCGAAAGTCTGACCTACTGCATCTAAGGTATTAGCGGTTAGCAGTGTCCCTTTGTATGCTCCTTTTAAGAAAGTTCCATCAAAAACTATAATTGGTCTACAATATTCCCATCCTTTTATCGAGGTGAACAAAGCTACAAACGCATATAAAAAACGTTCATCCTCTGATTTGTGAAATCTTATATGAGAACCAGGGTAAGTTGTCTCTAGTATGTGAAAGTAGCTTGGCAACTTTGCATATGATTGAATTGGATCACCCCGGATTAATTCAAGAGCTGCTTCTTTAGCTCTCCAAGCTTGCAGATATGTGAGTCGCACACCATATTCAGCTAACATGTCACGTTGTATGTCTTTTGGTGTGTAAATAACATCTGGTTCAGCATATTTACCCACAATAATACTCCCAACAACACTCTTAGTTGCTAGTCTTTCCAATAATGAATTATGTAGAAACAAACAAGTGTGTTCGCTTTCAAATTCTCTAATCTTGAACATTTCAGATTTGTTAAAGCTTGAAGCTCGTAAACTCCAACTGCAGCTTTCTCCTAGGCACTGTATCGAAGAGCTGTAGAAAAAATATTAATACATAATTAATAATTTAAAGTGACTTGAATTTAGGTCTTACCTTATTGCGCTTGATCTTGTTGTCTTGAATTGAAAATGATTAAGAATGGAATGTCATTTTAGTGCACTAGTGAGGACATATTTATTCTTATACACCTGATCTTTTTCAAATAAAGAGTGATTGGGATTAATAATGATGCCTGATTCTAATTCTTCTAGCTCATCAACTTCCTCACATGATCCGAATCCAATTAACCCTATTGCTTCATCAATACCATTAAATGTATTAGAGAAGTACGAATTGTGTATAACCCTCATATATCCTGAAGTGTCTGAAAACTAAAGTGGAATGAGTGCAGCATTAGTCTCCAAGTTGACTGGTTCAGTTGTTGTGACACATAAAGGGTATCTTGTCATATCTCGATGTTCCTTTTTAGTTTCAAGATATACCTTTACCCCCATATAATTATAAATTTGAATTGGAGGAGACCTTTCATCAATTTTATATCTGATTTCAACTTTACTTGTTGATGTGTCTATTGACAATTGAGTAGCAATTACAAAAACGAGGGTGGCAAACGTTGACTCTGTGTGTATCAACACACCATCTGCCAAGTAGTTAATATATTTGTTGCTAGGATCCCATCGTCCATTGAAGTAAATCATCACCGCTATATTAGTCATATTTTTTCTGCACATCATTAAAGAGTGTATTACTAATATTAAAGGCTAGAGAGAGACATATAGATTAAACTGCTAGAAGAACATCACTTTGCTAACAACTGAATTAAATCTTAATAAAATCTAAATTAAAAATTTATTACACAAATGCTAACAAGTGAATCAAACATGAAAAGAAGTTGTATTACACAGATGCTAACAAGTGAACTAAAAGTGAATTGAAGTTGAATTAAACATATGCTAACAAGTGAATTAAAATTGTAATACACAGATACTAACAAGTTAACTAAACCTGAATTGAAGTTGAATTACACAGATGGTAACAAGTGAACTACACATTAATTAAAGTTGTATTACATAGATGCTAACAAGTGAATTAAACTTGAATTAAAGTTGTATTACACATATGTTAACAAGTGAATTAAACCGGAATTAAAGTTGTATTACACGGATGCTAACAAGTGAACTAAAACTGAATTGAAGTTGTATTACACAAATGCTAACAAGTGAATTAAACATGAATTAAAGTTGTATTACACAAATGCTAACAAGTGAATTAAACTTGAATTAAAATTGTATTACACAGATGCTAACAAGTGAACTAAAACTGAATTGAAGTTGTATTACACAGATGCTAACAAGTGAATTAAACCTGAATTAAAGTTGTATTACACGGATGCTAACAAGTGAACTAAAATTGAATTAAAATTGTATTACACAGATGCTAACAAGTGAACTAAAACTGAATTGAAGTTGTATTACACAGATGCTAACAAGTGAATTAAACCTGAATTTAAGTTGTGTTACACGGATGCTAACAAGTGAACTAAAACTGAATTGAAGTTGTATTACACAAATGCTAACAAGTGAATTAAACATGAATTAAAGCTGTATTACACAAATGCTAACAAGTGAATTAAACTTGAATTAAAATTGTATTACACAGATGCTAACAAGTGAACTAAAACTGAATTGAAGTTGTATTACACAGATGCTAACAAGTGAATTAAACCTAAATTAAAGTTGTATTTGTAACGACCTGTTTAGTCGTTTTGAGCAGTAGAGTTTATTCTGGTAATAACTTTCAGGGTTGACGGATCCCACGACGGACCGTCATGGGCACGACGGACCGTCGAGGGGGTCTTGTTCCAAAACACTTAGATTCTGAAAATTTGGGTACTGAGAACAACTCCCTGAACTTCGCGACGGAATGGCAGGATGGACCGTCGCAGGCATCACGAGCCGTCACAGACCTGTTAAATAAAATTGAGTCTTTGAATTTTGTGACGGACCTGCACTACGGACCGTCACAGTCATGACGAACCGTCACAGGCTGCGTAACCCTGACTGGGTCGCATTTCTGTTAAAAGGTTTTAAGGGGCCTTTTGGACTATTCATGCTTATAATTATAAAGTTAGTGGGTTAATGTTAATAATTCAATTACTTGGGGGTTAAAGGTGATAACCTTGAATTAAATAGTGGGTTACTTTTACCATCTTTATACTTAATTATATGATAATTAGGGTAAAAGAAAAAGGGTTTGAATAAGAAAAATAGAAAGAGCAAGAACATAGAGAGGGAGAAACGAATGAAGAGAAGGGAGAACGAAGAGAAAAACGGAAAGGCTTGGGAAGTATGTAACGACCTGTTTAGTCGTTTTGACCAGCAGATTTTATTTCTGGAAAAACTGGCTGAGACGACGGATCCCACGACGGACCGTTATGGGCACGACGGACCGTCGAGGGGGTCTTGTTCAAAAACACTTAGAATTCTGAAATTTGGTTACTGAAATTGACTCTCTGAACTTCGTAACAACATGGCAGGACGGACCGTCATGGGCACGATGGACCGTCACAGACCCTTAGTAAAATTTAGTCTCTGAATTCTGTGACGGAAGCAGCAGGACGGACCGTCGCAGGCACGACGGGCCGTCACAGACTGTGTAACCCAGGCTGGGTCGGATTTCTGTTAAATGTTTTAAGGGGAGTTTTGGACTATTCCTGCTATAATTATAAATTTAGTGGGTTAATGTTAATAATTTAATTACTAGGGGGTTAAAGGAGATAACCTTGAATTAATTAATGGGTTAATTCATCATATTTTATACTTAATTATATTCTAATTAGGGTAAAAGAAAGAGGGTTTGAATAAGATAAATAGAAAGAACAGAGAGAGAGAGAGGAGAAAGCACGAACGAGAAAGAGGAGAAACGAAGAGGAAAGCAAAGCATTGGAAAAGTAGATTGCTTGAATCACAATTCTTCGGTGGAGGTAGGTTATGGCATATACTATTCGTAGTAAACTCTTAATAGCGAATGATATGTATTGGGTAGTATTGTAAACCGTTCTATATGCTTAACTGTTTGCTTGTATGAATGTGATTATATAATTGTGATAAAATAAGCATGATGAGGCTATTGAATCCTAGTTCTTGAAAAATCCTAATCTACTTTGTTAATGATGATGCCTTGGTATAAAAGAAGACTTGATGAACGAAAGTAGTGAGATTAGGGGATCGGGTGTCACGTTCCGGCACCAGGATAGTAATAGAGGATTGGGTGTCACGTTCCGACACCAGGATAGTATATGGATCGGGTGTCACGTTCCGACACCAGGATAGTATATGAGGATCGGAGTGTCACGTTCCGACACCAGGATAGTATATGAGGATCAGAGTGTCACGTTCCGACACCAAGACAGTATATGGATTGGGTGTCACGTTCCGACACCAAGATAGTATATGAGGATCGGAGTGTCATGCTCCAAAACCAGGATAATATATGAGGATCAGAGTGTCACGTTCCGACACCAGGATAGTATATGGATCGGGTGTCACGTTCCGACACCAGGATAGTATATGAGGATCGGAGTGTCACGTTCCGACACCAGGATAGTATATGGAGCGGAGTGTCACGTACCGACACAAGAGGAATAGAGATAATGAATCTTGAAATATGTTAATATACTCAATTTAATGAACCTAATTCCCAAATGAGTATGGTATGGAGGCTTGAGTCCTCATGGGTGTACTTGGCGTTACTTATTAATGATTATAGTACTTGATGTTGCTACAGATTGAGTATTGCAGCTGATTTATGATATGATCTGATATATACTGTTTTCTATTTTGAGTTGGCCGATGATACCTACTCAGTACTTGTGTTTTGTACTGACCCCTACTTGTATGTTTCTTTCTTTGTTATTTGTGGAGTGCAGCAAACGTACCGTCGTCTTCAACTCAACCGCAACTCTAGCCAGTCTTCATTACACCGGATTTTAGGGTGAGTTAATGCTTATACCTTGGACTGGATCTTCTTCTTCATGTCTTGATGCCTTGAAGTTCCGGCATGGACTAGCTTTTTATTTATTTTAGCTTCCTAGATACTCTTAGATTTAGAAATTTGAGGATCGATGTTCTTGTGATGATGACTTCCAGATTTTGGGGATAATAATAGTTGTTGAGCTTTTAGAAGTTATTTAATTGATTTTCATTAATGAGTTTAAGTCTTCCGCATTATATTCTTTTATTATATTGAAATGTTGGGGTTGTATTGGTTGGTTCACTCACATAGGAGGGTAAGTGTGGGTGCCACTCACGACACGTTTTGGGTCGTGACAAAACTTGGTATCAGAGCATTAGGTTCATTGGTCTCATCACACAAGAACGAGTCTAGTAGAGTCTTAAGGAACGGTAGGGGGACGCCTTTACTTTTCTTTGAGAGGCTATAGGACATTAGGAAAATTCCATTCTTTCTTTCTTTCTTTCGTGCTATTACTTGGATCCAATTGGTATCTAGGTGATACAAATTGGTATCTGACCATCTTCACTCTATTTCGCAGATGGTTAGAACTAGAGCAACGACTGCGCCAACACCAACATCAGCAAGACAAGAAGCGTCTGAGCCAGCCACTGGGGCTGTAGCTCGAAGAGGAGTAGTGGCAAGAGGCCGTGAAAGAGGTCGTGGGAGGACGTCCTCTAGAGGAAGAGGACAAGCACCTAGCCCATCTGGTACTAGGGCGGTGACTCCTCCACCAACTGAGAAAGTGGTAAGAGAGGGTGAGGAAGGGGAGAATGAACAAGTGCAGAATGAGGAATTACCACCCCAACCTACTCCAGAGATGATAAATCAGGTTCTTGCTTATCTTAGCGGGTTATCTGATCAGGGCAGACACCTCTAGTGTTTTATGCACCAACACCTCCGGTTCCAGAGGTACAACATGCAGCTACTATGGATCCCCGCATGGATGCGTCATTGGAAATAGGAACGTTTCCTCCGTTGACTACAGGGGAGATAATGACGAGTGATCAGCATGAACTTTTTAGTAAGTTCTTGAAATTGAAACCTCTAGTCTTCAAGGGTGCTGAATCTGAGGATGCCTACTATTTTCTGGTTGATTGTCATGAGCTACTACACAAGATGGGTATAGTCGAACGATTTGGTGTTGAGTTTGTGACCTATCAGTTTCAAGGGAACGCCAAAATGTGGTGGCGGTCACATGTTTAGTGTCAACCAACAGAGGCACCACCTATGACTTGGGCATCATTCTCTAGCTTGTTTATGGAGAAGTATATACCCCTTACTTTGAGGGATAGGAGGAGAGATGAGTTTCTAAGCCTAGAGCAAGGCAGGATGTAGGTTACTGCTTATGAGGCTAGGTTTCGTGCACTATCCTGATATGCCACCCAACTTTGTTTCAGTCCAAAAGAGCGGATTTGCCATTTTGTGAAGGGGTTGAGGTCAGAGTTGCGGATTTCAGCCTCACCATGGCATCAACATCAAAAAGGTTTCGAAAGGGAGGTGAGTTTAATGGTTCTTACTCTAGAGGGCTGGGTTCAGGAAGTTACCCAGCCTGACCTATCCAGTCTTCGCTGCAGACTGTAGTTGGGGGTCCACCGCAGACCGGTCAACATTTCTCTGAATTTGGAGGTTATCCCCAGACTTCGTCATTCTTACAGAGGCCGATGCTTGAATCCAGAGAGTGTTATGGATGTGGGGAGACTGGACATATTAAGAGGTATTGTCCAAAACAAAGTTACAGACCTCCAATGGTCAGAGGTAGAGGTGGTCATGGACGAGGCCGTCATTCTGGAGGACGTGGTAGTCGAGGTAATGGTGGTCAGAAAAACGGCCGGGGTGATGGGAAAACTGGAGCCACTACAGCACAACATGGTAGGGGCAACAGACAGACAGGTGAGAGGGCCCATTGTTATGCTTTCCCTGGGAGATCTGCAGCGGAGACATCTGATGCTGTCATCACAGGTAATCTTTTGGTTTGTGATTGCATGGCTTCTGTATTGTTTGATCCAGGATCCACATTTTCTTATGTATCTTCCTCATTTGCTACTGGTCTTAATTTACATTGTGAATTGCTTGACATGCCTATTCGTGTTTCTTCTGCGGTGGGTGAGTCTGTGATAGTTGAAAGGGTATATAGGTCTTTTCCTGTGGCTTTTGTAGGGAGCAATACTCATGTAGACTTGGTTATTTTAGAAATGGTTGACTTCGATGTAATTCTGGGTATGACTTGGCATTCTCCAAATTTTGCAATCTTAGATTGTAATGCTAAAACTGTGACGTTGGCCAAGCTTGGGACAGATCCGTTAGTGTGGGAGGGAAACTAAACTTCCACTCCGGTTCGTATCATCTCCTTTCTTCGTGCTAAGAGAATGGTTAGTAAAGGATGTTTAGCTTTCTTGGCACACCTCAGGGATGACACTACCCAAGTACCTTCAATTGAGTCGGTTTCAGTAGTCCGTGAGTTTCTGGATGTGTTCCCTGCAGACCTTCCTGGTATGCCACCAGATAGGGATATTGACTTTTGCATTGATTTGGAACCGGGTACTCGCCCCATTTCTATACCCCCTTATAGAATGGCTCCCGCGGAGTTAAGGGAGTTAAAGGCTCAACTTCAAGAACTGTTAGGAAAAGGCTTCATTAGAACAAGTGTATCTCCTTGGGGTGCTCCTGTTTTGTTTGTGTAGAAAAAGGATGGGAGTTTTCGGATGTGCATAGACTACAGACAACTGAATAAGGTAACTGTTAAGAACAAGTATCCTCTTCCTCGCATCGATGATTTGTTCGATCAGTTACAAGATGCTTGTACCTTCTCAAAAATCGATTTGAGATCTGGTTATCATCAATTGAAAATACGGGCAACGGATGTGCCCAAGACTGCTTTTCGCACCAGGTATGGGCATTTTTTTTTTTTTTTTTTTTTTTTTTTTTTTTTTTTTTAATACCCTTGGAAGGGGTAGGGGCTGAGCGACACCCCCAGGCCTTAACATTAATACAAAATAAAATTACAAGGAGGGGGACATAAAACCTAACCTCCAATCCTAAGGTGGTTTGGAGTTGACTTTCCTATTGAAATTCAACTCCTCTCCTTACATTTAAAAGTTGAAACCAAAATACTACGAACCTAAGGAGAGGACTCCTCTCATTACATAGTATCTAGGAAACATAAATTAGGGAGACTCTCCCTTTACAAGAAAGCCTATCAACTATATAACTATGTCCTATTCAAAGTAGCTATATTATTTACATATAGCTAAATTGAGAAGGTAGTATAGTCAAGGAGGATCAAAAATCATTTTGGTCTTCTTCCTTCTAAAGCTTGGCATGTCCATCAGATCCATTTGATAGTAGGCATGTGCTTCTTTAGGGAGTTGGTTCTTTGTGGGCGTAGACTTGGGAGTCTGTATTGTTGTGGCTATGCTTTGAGAGTGCGTCTGCTACCCAATTTGCTTCTCTAAAGATGTGATAGCATTTGAAATTCTGAGTTTGCATGATAATTTGTTGGAGTATTTCAAGTTGATTGGTAAGACTCCAATGTGGTGCTATTTTGTTTGAAATCCATTGCACCATTAATTGGGAGTCTAGCTCAAGTAAAATGTTGTTGTAACCTAGTTCAAAAGCCCAAGTGAGTCCGAAGAGAGCAGCCTCAATTTCAGCTTGGTTGTTCGATCCTTCTCCAAGAGGTGTTGAGAAAGCCATTATCATTTTGCCTTCTTTATCTCGGATGATACCTCCAAATTTCAATCATACCTTCCTTGATGAGGGCACTTCCATCTGTATTAATCTTTATCCATTGGTCTGGAGGCTTAGTCCATGTTACCATACATACTTTAATTTTGTGAACACACTTTTCACTTGTTTGAATCAAGGCTGTCCAATTTGCAGGCCAATTGATACTTGGGAATGCATGTTTCAGCATCTTGAAGGTATCTTTGTAGATTGCATACTTGACACGGCTGAAATTTGTTTTATTTCCTCCGTATTTGCATGCGCACCTGTTCTTCCATAAATTCCAGCAGATGAATATTGGTGTCGCTTGCAGCAGCAGTTTGTGGCCTGTGTTGCTCGGCTTGGCTGTCCACCACTGTTTGATCAGTGCTGGCAGTGTGGACTGATCAGCTTGTAACCCTGCAGTTGCTGCAAAAAACTTCCACACTTTAGTTGCAAAAGGTCCAGAATTGAAGATGTGCCCAATGGTATCCATGCCTGTTCGATCAACACAACAAAAGCAAGGTGATGGCTCAATGCCAAAGTTAGATAATTTTTCATTTGTGGGAAGTTTACCCTTTAATGTTCTCCATAGAAGAAAAGAAGTTTTAAAAGGAATGAAATTATGCCATAATAAAGAATTAAAATTGTTCTTAGCCTTTTTGTTCCTGATTTCTTCCCATGCTGATTTGCAATTGAATTTGCCATGAATGTTCAGCTTCCAAATTGCTTGATCAGTTCTGTGTTGTTGTTGAGGAATTCTGGTAGCTAGGATGCTAGAAAGGTGGGTTACTGGTGCATGCTTCACCAATTTGCTCCACTTCCATTCTCCATTTTCCCAAAAATCAGCTACAGTGCTGTTATTAAACCTGTTGCTGCTGGCTGTGTGTTGAGCTAGAGGACCTGTACCAAGCCAATTATCCCACCAAAAGGAGCAATTCCCAGATTGGAGTTTCCAATGGATGTGTTGCTCCATTTGTTGTCTTGTATTTAGCATATTTTTCCAAGTTGAAGACTGTCCAGTATTCCATTTTTTGTTCACCGGATTCGACCTTTGACAATACTTAGCTCTCAAAAAGTCTCCCCACAAAGTTTGTTTAGTTCTGAAACTCCACCAATGTTTGAATTGGAATGATTTACAAACATCTTGTAGATTCCTCATCCCTATCCCCCCTTCCTCATATGGGTAACTCAGATTTTTCCAAGAGGACCAATGGTATTTTTTCCTATCATTCTTCCATCCCCAAAAGAAATCCGCAATGAGCATTTGAATTTGTCTGATGATAGTTTTCGGAGGGATTACAGCTGATAATAGATGTATAGGCAAAGCTTGAAGAACATGTTTGGAGAGTACAGCCTTTCCACCATAACTAAGTTGTTTTGTTTGCCAACCTGTAATTCTGGAAACGACCTTGTTAATAAGATCAGAAAAATAAACATTCCTAGGTCTGCCAACAAATAAAGGGCAACCTAGGTAAGTGATAGGGCCTTGATTCTGTTTAAAACCTGTCAGCCTTTTAATTCTATCCCTAATGCTATTGAGCGCACTAGAGTGTAGTATGAAATGGCTTTTATTTCCATTGATAAGTTGCCCCGAACTCTTTTCATACTCCTTTAAAGTATACATGAGGAGTTTCAAGGTTTTGGATCTTCCAGAGGTAAAGAGAATAATGTCATCCGCGAAACTTAGATGATTCACTTGGGGCCCCCTCTTTTCCATGATGAAACCTTGGTAATCTGGGTGAGTATGAAGTCTGTTGAGTGATCTCGATAATACCTCAGCACCTAAAATAAATAAGGCCGGGGAGAGTGGATCACCTTGTTTGAGACCCCTAGATGAGCGGAAGAACCCATATCTTTTGCCATTAACAATGATGGAGTACCAATTGTTGGCCATGATTCTCCAGATTATATCAATAAACACCTCATCAAAGCCCATCTTCCTTAGAACCAGACAAATATATGACCAGGAGACTCTGTCATAAGCTTTTGCCATGTCTAACTTGATAATTACATTACTTCCAATGTTGGGTTTCTTGATTTGGTGAATGATTTCTTGAGCAAGCATGATGTTTTCCGAAATACTTCTTCCTTTCACAAAACCAGACTGATTGGTAGAAATCAAAGCTGGAAGGATAGGGCTAAGTCTATTACTTACTAGTTTAGATATAATCTTACTAGTGAAGTTACTTAGACTTATTGGCCTAAATTCCGTAAGTTTGTTTGGATTATTCACTTTAGGGAGCAACACAATGCAAGAATGAGAGAAGTACTTAGGAATCATTTGGCCACTAAAGAAGGCATGAAGAACTTCTAACAAATCATTCTTGATGATGTTCCAACATTTTTGATAGAAAAACCCATTCATACCATCAGGACCTGCTGCAGAGTTAGGATTCATAGATAAAACTACCTCTTTAAGTTCCTCCAGGTCAGGTACTGTGTTGAGTAAGGTGTTTTGGTCTTGATTGACCATTCTGGGGATACACTCTAGACTTTGCTCATTAATATGCTTATCTTCACCAGTGAATATGTTCTTGAAGTGCTCACAAGCCTCCTGAGCAATAGTGTTCTCACCTTCAATCCAATCCCCATTTTCTGTGACAATTTTGTGAATGAATAGTTTCCTCCTCCTTCCCCTTATAATTGAATGAAAGTACTTGGAGTTGGTATCACCATCTTTAAACCATTGAAGTTGAGTCTTTTGCTTCAAGATAGTGTCCTCAAGTTTGAGGAATTTGATATATTGAGCATTGAGTTCGTGGAGGGCACTCCTATTTGAATTAGTTTGGTCAAGGATATACTTTTCTTCCGCTTCATGCACTTGTTCCTCATACATCCTAACTTTCTGGAAGATATCTCCAAATTCATTTTTTGACCAAACACTAAGTGTATTAGATAATCGTTTCATTTTCTGATGAAACTTCCACATAGCATTACCAACCACAGGTCTATCCCCAAAGAATTTTTAACGATGGCGTAAAGTTGGGATTGTCAACCCAACAGTTAAGGAATCTGAAATATTTAATGTGGTCGGCTGCAGTAGATACCATCTCCAATAGCAAAGGACAATGATCTGACCCCGTAGTTGGTAAATGAGATATGGTTGTTTGAGGCATCTTTTCTAACCATGAATCATTTACCAAAGCCCTGTCTAGTCTCTTCCAAATTCTATGATTGATGCCCCTCTTATTAGACCAAGTGAACTTATGGCCACTGAACCCAATGTCAACAAGACCACAGGCTTCAATGACAGCAATGAAATCCAAGCTTTTTCTCATGTTATAAGGAAGACCACCTAATTTTTCCCGAACATCCGTAATAACATTATAATCCCCCACAGCACACCAAGGCTTGGTATTAACGGAAGCATGGTAAAGTAGTTTATCCCATAAGGGCCTCCTTAGGTAATCTTTACACTTTGCATAGATGAAAGTATTAGTAAAAGATTGTTGTAATTCATTGTGTTTTATATCACAGGTGATTTGCTGTTCATCTTCATCAAGAATATTACAGTCAATATCGCTGTTCCAAAAAACCCAAATCTTACTATTGCAATTACTAATAGCATTATCCATGTTTAAATCCATTTTGAAACTCTGGATATTAGTACTATCAGAGAAGGGTTCCAAAATAGCAATAATAGATAGGTGATGCATTTTCTTAAGCATTTTGAGTCTTTCCACAACTCCTTGGGTATTGATCCCCCTCGCATTCCATATGATTGTACTAATCATTGAGGGAATTTGGATAAGAACAATCTAGTATTGGAGTGCACTTGGCGATGTGATTTTAGCATCCTGTTTGGTGAACTGGAACCTTTCCTGTTGGAAGCTCCTTGGAGAAAGGCTTTGGTTCATAGTAGTTTGATGGACTTCCTTCTCTATTGTCTGATCTCTGTATTGATTGAAGGCCCTAATAAGAGTCTCCCTAGTCTCAACATTATCATCCCCTTCATCTATAGAGGGATCATCCTCAATTGCCTCCTCTTGAATTAAGAATTTGCATATTCATCCTCCATAGGCTGTGATACTTTTTGGCTGTTTTGTTCCTGTTTATATTGCTGTTCTGCTGTGCTTGGAGTCGTATATTGCATTTGTAATGTAGGAATGTCCAAACCATGATTGTCATCCACCATTACAGCTCTATTGCTTGTTTCCTCCCTCAGCCCCAGTTTCTGTTCCTTATTTATGTCTTGTTGTCTTTCTTGCCTTCTTTTTTCAGCATCCCTTTTCTGTTTGCTAGGCTTGTTTCTACTCTTAGAAGTACCTTCAATATCCAGCTTACCACTTTGTTCCCTTTGATCAGTACTCTGTTTTTTCCTAGTTTGCTGTTGCACACTTTTTTCATTGGTGCTCTGTTTGCGGCTGTCTCTTTGTTGAGAGTTTTGTTCAGGCTGTTGATCCTGTTGTTTCATAACAGTATAAGCATCCTTAGGGTCTCTATAGTCAATCCTATGGTCATCCAACCCCTCATGCATAACATGAGGCAAACTCCCCCCTTTGGTAACCCCTTCCTGCAAGTTAATGGGTATCTCCTTGCTCCCCCCATCCATACCTCCACAAACTTCCACAGTATGACCAGTCTTAACATTAATTAAAAAGGGGGTTTTGGGACTTGGGAGAGATAAGTCAATACCTGGGATCTTCTTGCTATTTTTTTCAATCTTTTGTAGATTGGCATTTTGGTTTATACTGCTTGCAATTGTTTCCTTTGGTACCTGTCTCCCTGGTTGTTGAGTATCCTGGGTTTCCTGCACTTCAAGATGTGAGAAAAAATTTTGAGTTGGGAGAACATTTATACCTGAAATTGTTTGTTCTTGTTGACTGTTGCCATTGGTTGCTTGCATTGGTGGAGTGACTGGTCTCCATACAGCTTTGGAGTTGACTTGTTCTTGCTGTTTTTGATGTTTTTTCTTTTGTGTTTGCCATTGCTCCTCATTTGTCTCTCCTTGTTGCCTCTGTTCAGTCTGCAATTGATTAGCATTCCTTTGTTGTTGGTTGATCATTTGATCCTTTGTTTGATTCATGCCACTTGCTTGCCCTGTTCCTCCTTGTTGGCTTTTTGTTTGTTGATTGTAATCCTTTGAATTTTCCTCTCTTGTGCTTTTTCCTTGCTCATGACTTTTCCACACTTTGTTTCTTTCTTGTTTTGACTTCTTCCATCTCCCTTTTTTTCTTATTTTCATCATCCCTTCTTTTAATAGTACATTCTTCATTCCTATTCCCTTGATGTCTACAATATAAGCAATAGCTAGGGATGCTTTCATAATCCACTTTCAACCACCTTCCTTTGTTGGGATTTGAATTTTTAAATCCCAACCAAACATGAGAAGGTCTTTCTTTAGTGAGGTCTATTTGAACTTTGACTCTAATTGTGCTACCCCTAGTTCTTTGAGATGTGGGTGAGTCTAAGAAGAGTACTTTCCCTATACTTTCCAAAACAGTTGATAGAAAGACCTTATTGTAGCAATGCCAAGGTAACCCTGGTATAGACACCCAAATAGGTACCACAGGTGTTTCCTCTTCAGGTGTGAAATCCGGGGTCCACGCTTGTATTCTCATAGCCTGACCCTCAATGGTCATTTTCAACTTAGTCCAAACAGTTTGATAGTCTAATTCATTATCTAGATCAATATATACATGTCTAGAGTTAAAATGAGTGATCTTGACCCCCCCCCCATCAATTGAGTTTGTAAAATAAAGCTCTTCCTTACTTGTTCCATTCTAGGCATGGTATTAGTAAACTTACCTATCAATGTAAACTTACAAATTTCTGCCAACTTAACATAATAATCATTCTCATCTATCAAAACAGCTGGGAGGCCTTGTCTAGTCGTATGAACAGGTTCATTTAAACAAATAGGGATTTCATCTTTGGCCTGATTGTATCTCAGTCTTGCGACAAGCATTTGGATAACAGTATAGGGTGCAGGTTCTGTATTGGCCTCAGTATTGGCATTATTGTTAACATGTTGCCCCTGTTGTTGGCTGGGAGTTTGTCTAGTACTAATATGATTGAAAGGCACATCATGTTTGCTAAATTTGTCCATTTGAGAGTTGTGATCATACCTGGAGTAATTGTTGGAAATCTTAGGAAAATTGTTGTGATATGCCTCTTTAGTCTGCTCCTTTGTGTTGCCACCAATACCTCCCGCCTGTTTCTGATTGTGCATTGGATGTTCCGGCTGTTTGCTAGTGTTTTCTTGCCTTGGGTTGTACTTTGCTCCTTCTATTTTTGTGCATTCTTCTTCAATTTGATGATTCTGCTTGCTAGGATGATTAGTAGCCCCCTTTGTTTGCTCTTGTTCAATTTGATCCTTAGTATGCTTTCCTGAGGTAGCATCTGCAAACAGTTTAGGTGTTAGATGGATTGAATTATCTGCAATTGCAAAAGAAAATTTAGACTTTGTGTCATTTGAGCTTGTTGCTTGAGTGCTCATGTCTTCCATGGTGTTGCCCTGTCGATCAATCAACTTTTCCTTTTGTTTTTTGTTGTTTTCAGTAACAATTCCTTCCATTACTGATGAAGTATGAGTTTGATTATTCCTTGTCTCATCTCGACTGGAACTAGAGTATTCCCCAGCATTTTCCAGATTCTGCAGTTGTTCTTGGCCTTTGTGGGTAATGTGAGTATGGATAATGTTGTTGTTATGGATTTGTACTTTATCGTGGTGAGATAAGGTTGTTACGGGGGTCTTTTGATCCTTAGAACTCTGTTTTTCTGATGCGACGCCATAGATTCCGACAGTCGAAGTTGCTGCTTCGCCGGAGTTTTCGCCGCCGGCGAGTTTAGCATCTATTTGCCTCAGATTTGGCTCAAAAGATTCCTCTTCCATTGGTGAACAAACCCCAGTAGTCGAATTAGTTCGAATTTGACCTGAGGTCGCTCGAAGACGAAGGCGCATCTCAGGCGATGTCGTCGCGACATCGCGAACATTCACCTCTAGCTGCTGAGCGATTGATACGGTGGAATCTGCTGATTTTTTAACTGGTAATAGATCTTGATGCGGAGAATTCATTTCTCTACTTTGTTCCCCTCGATTCCATCCAGAATTCCTTGTGGAAATATTTTCTTGTTCTTCAGCGAACGCCTCTTCAAGAATCGCAGGTTCCATCGCATCTTCTACCCGCAATTTCGAAGCATTCTGAGAATGATCTTGGAGCGTGTTATAGTGTATTGAGAAGCCTGAGTGAGAGCGCTCCTCTTGGTTTTGGTCCGGTGGCCATTTGACGGCTGCCGGTGGCCCACGCGCCTTCGCGGCGCTGGGCGATTGTTGTGAGTCAGCCGTTGTGAGAGAGAGCGCGTGCGATGAGAGAGTTTCTAGAGAGAGCCGTTGAGCGCGTTGGGCATTATGAGTTCTTAGTAATGTCTTTTGGGATTACGAATGCCCCTGCCGCTTTCATGAGCTTGATGAATGGGATTTTTAAGCCATATCTGGATCTCTTTGTCATTGTATTCATTGATGATATATTGGTGTACTCAAAGAACAAGAAAGAACATGAGGAGCACTTGAGAATTGTATTGGAAATGTTGAGGGAGAAAAAGCTTTATGCCAAATTCTCCAAGTGTGAGTTTTGGCTAGATTCAGTGTCCTTCTTGGGGCACGTGGTTTCTAAGGATGGAGTGATGGTGGATCCATCTAAGATTGAAGCAGTGAAGAATTGGGAGAGACCTACTAATGTTACAGAGGTAAGGAGCTTTGTTGGTTTAGCTAGCTTCTACCGTCGATTTGTCAAGGGATTTTCCTCTATTGCTTCCCAACTGACAAATTTGACTAAGCAGAGTGTTCCATTTGTATGGTCGGACGAGTGTGAAGAAAGCTTTCTGAAGCTCAAGACTTTGTTGACTACTGCACCAATTCTCACCTTGCCAGTGGAAGGTAAGAATTTCATTGTCTATTGTGATGCATCCTATTCGGGTTTGGGTGCAGTACTAATGCAAGAGAAGAATGTGATCGCTTATGCTTCGAGGCAATTAAAAGTACATGAACGTAACTATCAGACCAATGATTTGGTGTTGGCAGTGGTAGTGTTTGCATTAAAGCAATGGAGACACTATCTATATGGGGTTAAGTGCGAAGTCTATACGGATCATCGTAGCCTACAGTATGTTTTTACCCAAAAAGATTTGAACTTGAGACAGAGGAGATGGATGGAACTACTGAAGGACTACGACATCACTATCTTGTATCATCCGGGAAAGGCTAATTTTGTGGCAGACGCCTTAAGTAGAAAGGCAGGAAGCATGGGAAGTCTAGCTCACTTGCAAGTTTCTAGACGTCCATTGGCTAGAGAGGTTCAGACTCTGGCTAATGACCTTATGAGGTTAGAAGTAAATGAGAAGGGAGGATTTTTAACCAGTGTGGAGGCAAGATCTTCTTTTCTTGACAAGATTAAGGGAAAACAGTTTAATGATGAGAAATTGATCCGGATTCGAGATAAAGTGTTGCGAGAAGAGGCTAAGAAAGCACAAATTGATGAGGAAGGTGTTTTGAGAATTAAGGGAAGGGTATGTGTACCCCGCGTCGATGATTTGATCAACACTATTCTGACAGAGGCTCATAGTTCAAGTTATTCTATACACCCTGGTGCAGCCAAGATGTATCGTGACCTAAAGCAACATTTTTTGTGGAGTAGAATGAAGCGTTACATTGTGGAGTTTGTCGCCAAATGTCCAAATTGTCAGCAAGTAAAGTATGAACACCAGAGGCCTGGAGGAACACTTCATAGAATGCCCATTCTGGAATGGAAGTGGGGGAGAATTGCAATGGACTTCGTGGTTGGTCTTCCCAAGAAAATGGGTAGGTATGACTCCTTTTGGGTAATTGTTGATAGGTTAACTAAGTCTGCTCACTTCATTCCGGTCAAGGTGACTTACAATACAGAGAAGTTAGCCAAACTTTACATCTCGTAAGTTGTGCGATTGCATGGAGTTCCACTTTCCATTATATCAGATAGAGGTACGCAGTTTACTTCTAAGTTTTGGAAAACATTGCATGCGGAATTGGGTACTAGGTTGGACCTTAGTACTGCGTTCCATCCTCAGACCGATGGTCAGTTCTAGCGAACGATTCAAGTGTTGGAGGATATGCTTCGTGCATGTGTGATAGAGTTTGGTGGCCATTGGGATAGCTTCTTACCCTTAGCAGAATTCTCGTACAACAATACCTATCACTCAAGTATTGATATGGCCCCACTTGAGGCACTGTATGGGAGGAGATGTAGGTCTCCCATTGGTTGGTTTGATGCATTTGAGGTGAGACATTGGGGTACCGATCTCTTGGGGGAATCGTTAGATAAGTAAAATTTATTCAAGAGAAGCTTCTAGCAGCTCAGAACAGGAAAAAAGAGTATGTAGATCGGAAGGTTAGGGACTTGGATTTTATGGAAGGTGAACAAGTTTTGCTGAAGGTTTCGCCCATGAAAGGGGTGATGCGGTTTGGTAAGCGAGGTAAGCTTACTCCGAGGTATATTGGTCCCTTCGAATTTCTGAAGCGCGTGGGGGAGGTAGCTCATGAATTGTCCTTGCCTCCAGGACCGTCAGGAGTGCATCCGGTATTTCATGTGTCAATGTTGAAAAGATACCATGGGGATGGAAACTACATCATTCGTTGGGATTCGGTTCTGCTTGATGAGAATTTGTCTTATGAGGAGGAACCTGTTACTACTTTAGATAGAGAAGTCCGCAAGTTGAGGTCGAGGGAGATTGCATCCATCAAGGTTCAATGGAAGAATCGGCCGGTTGAAGAGTCCACTTGGTAGAAGGATGCTGATATGCAAGAAAGATACCCACATCTGTTTCAGATTCAGGTACTCCTTTTCGCCCTTGTTTCTTCTCTTGTGATCGTTCGAGGACGAACGATGGGTAAATTGGTATCTATTGTAACGACCTATTTAGTCGTTTAGAGCAGCAGATTTTATTTCTGGAAAAACTGGCTGAGACGACGGATTCCACGACGGACTATCATGGGCACGACGGATCGTCGAGGGGGTCTTGTTCCAAAACACTTAGAATTCTGAAATTTGTGTACTGAAATCGACTCTCTGAACTTCGTAACGACATGGCAGGACGGACCGTCGTGGGCACGACGGACCGTCACAGACCCTTAGTAAAATTTAGTCTCTGAACTCTCTGACCGAAGCAGCTGGACGGACCGTCGCAGGCACGACGGGCCGTCAGAGACTGCGTAACCCAGGCTGGGTCTGATTTCTGTTAAATGTTTTAAGGGGCATTTTGGACTATTCCTGCTATAATTATAAATTTAGTGGGTTAATGTTAATAATTTAATTACTTGGGGGTTAAAGGAGATAACCTTGAATTAATTAATGGGTTAATTCATCATCTTTTATACTTATATGCTAATTAGGGTAAAAGAAAGAGGGTTTGAATAAGAAAAATAGAAAGAACAGAGAGAGAGAGAGGAGAACGCACGAACGCGAAAGAGGAGAAACGACGAGGAAAGCAAAGCATTGGAAAAGTAGATTGCTTGAATCACAATTCTTCGGTGGAGGTAGGTTATGGTTTATGCTATTCGTAGTAAACTCTTAATAGCGAATGATATGTATTGGGTAGTATTGTAAACCCTTCTATATGCTTAATTGTATGCTTGCATGAATGTGATTATATAATTGTGATAAAATAAGCATGATGAGGCTATTGAATCCTAAATCTTGAAAGACCCTAATCTACTTTGTTAATGATGATGCCTTGGTATAAAAGAAGGCTTGATGAACGAAAGTAGTGAGATTAGGAGATCGGGTGTCACGTTCCGGCACCAGGATAGTAATAGAGGATCGGGTGTCACGTTCCGACACCAGGATAGTATATGGATCGGGTGTCACGTTCTGACAACAGGATAGTATATGAGGATCGGAGTGTCACGTTCCGACACCAGGATAGTATATGAGGATCGGAGTGTCACGTTCCGACTCCAGGATAGTATATGGATCGGGTGTCACGTTCCGACACCAGGATAGTATATGAGGATCGGACTGTCACGTTCCGAAACCAGGATAGTATATGGAGCGGAGTGTCACGTACCTACACAAGAGGAATAGAGATAATGAATCTTGAAATATGTTAATATACTCAATTTAATGAACCTAATTCCCAAATGAGTATGGTATGGAGGCTTGAGTCCTCATGGGTGTACTTGGCGTTACTTATTAATGATTATAGTACTTGATGTTGCTACAGATTGAGTATTGTAGTTGATTTATGATATGATCTGATATATACTGTTTTCTATTTTGAGTTGGCCGATGATACCTACTCAGTACTTGTGTTTTGTACTGACCCCTACTTGTATGTTTCTTTCTTTGTTATTTGTGGAGTGCAGCAAACGTACCGTCGTCTTCAACTCAACCGCAACTCTAGCCAGTCTTCATTACACTGGATTTCAGGGTGAGCTAATGCTTCTATCTTGGACTGGATCTTCTTCTTCATGTCTTGATGCCTTGAAGTTCTGGCATGGACTAGCTTTTTATTTATTTTAGCTTCCTAGATACTCTTAGATTTAGAAATTTGAGGATAGATGTTCTTGTGATGATGACTTCCAGATTTTGGGGGTAATAATAGTTGTTGAGTTTTTAGAAGTTATTTAATTGATTTTCATTAATGAGTTTAAGTCTTCCACATTATATTCATTTATTATATTGAAATGTTGGGGTTGTATTGGTTGGTTCGCTCACATAGGATGGTAAGTGTGGGTGCCACTCACGACACGTTTTGGGTCGTGACAAAGTAGCTTGCTTGATCGCGATTCTTCGGTGGAGGTAGGTTATGGTTTATGCTATTTCATAGTAAACTCTTAATAGCGAATGATATGTGTTGGATAGTATTGTAAAGTCTTTCATATGCTTAAATGTATGCTTGTATGATGTGATTATGTAATTGTAATGGGTTGGAAAGATGAGGTTATGAAGCTTAAACCTAAAATCCACTCTGTTAATGATGATGCCTTAGTATAAAAGAAGGATTGATGAACTAAAAGAATGAGGTTAATGGATCGGGTGTCACGTACCGACACCAGGATAGTAGTAGTGGATCGGGTGTCACGTTCCGACACCAGGATAGTAGTAGTGGATCGGGTGTCACGTTCTGACACCAGGATAGTAGTAGTGGATCGGGTGTCACGTTCCGACACCAGGATAGTAGTAGTGGATCAGGTGTCACGTTCCGACACCAGGATAGTAGAGGGTCGGAGTGTCACGTTCCGACACCAGGATAGTAGAGGATCGGAGTGTCACGTTCTGACATCAGGATAGTAGATGATCGGAGTGTCATGTTCCGACACCAGGATAATAAAGAGAATGAATATTACTATTTTCCAAATGAGAAAGGTGTGGAGGGTTGAGTCCTCATAGATGTGCTTGGGGTTGTAACCAAGGGTTATGGTACTTGTTGTTGTTACTTGTCGAGTATGTAGTTGATTTTATGTTATTATCTGACATATACTGTTTTCTATTTTGAGTTGGCCGATGATACCTACTCAGTACTTGTGTTTTGTACTGACCCCTACTTGTATTTGTTTTTCTTGTTATTTGTGAAGTGCAGCAAACGTACCATCGACTTCGACTCAACCGCAACTCTAGCTAGACTTCAGCATAATCAGATTTCTGTGTGAACTACTACTCCTAGCTCGAACTGGATTCTTTCCTTCGCGTCTTGATGTCTTGAAGTTCGGACATGGACCATCTCTTTTACTTATTTTAGCTTCTTAGATAGTCTTAGATTTAGTAATTTGAGGATAGATGTTCTTGTGATGATGACTTCTAGATTTTGGGAATAATAATAAGTATTTGAGTTTTTAGAAGTTATTAATCTATTTTTATTAATGAGTTTTAAGTCTTTCGCATTATATTCTGTTTATTATGGTTGAAATGTTGGGGTTTAGATTGGTTGGTTCGCTCACATAGTAGGATAAGTGTGGGTGCCACTCGCGGCTCATTTTGGGTCGTGACAAACTTGGTATCAGAGCATTAGGTTCGTTGGTCTCATCACACAAGAACGAGTCTAGTAGAGTCTTGAGGAACGGTAGGGGGACGCCTTTACTTTTCTTTGAGAGGCTATAGGACTTTAGGAAAATTCCATTCTTTCTTTGTTTCGTGCTATTACTTGGATCCAATTGGTATCTAGGTGATACAAATTGGTATCTGACCATCTTCACTCTATTTCGCAGATGGTTAGAACTAGATCAACAACTGCGCCAACACCAACACCGGCAAGACAAGATGTGTCTGAGCCAACCACTGGGGCTGTAGCTCGAAGAGTAACAGTGGCAAGAGGCCGTGGTAGAGGTCGCAGGAGGACGTCCTCTAGAGGAAGAGGACAAGCACCTGGCCCATCTAGTACTAGGGCGGTGACTCCTCCACCGACTGAGGAAGTATTAAGAGAGGGTGAGGAAGGGGAGAATGAACAAGTGCAGAATGAGGAATTACCACCCCAACCTACCCTGGAGATGATTAATCAGGTTCTTGCTTATCTTAGCGGGTTATCGATCGGGCGGACACCTCCGGTGTTTTACGCACGGCACCTCGGGTTCCGGGAGTACAACATGCAGCTGCTGTGACTCCCCGCATGGATGCCTCATTGGAAATAGGCACGTTCCCTCGGTTGACTACAGGGCCTATAATGACAAGTGATCAGCACGAACTTTTTAGCAAGTTCTTGAAATTGAAACCTCCAGTCTTCAAGGGTGCTGAATCTGAGGATGCCTATGATTTTCTGGTTGATTGTCATGAGTTGCTACATAAGATGGTCATAGTGGAACGATTAGGTGTTGAGTTTGTAACCTATCAATTTCAAGAAAATGCCAAAATGTGGTGGCGATCGTGTGTTGAGTGTCAACCAGCAGAGGCACCACTTATGACTTGGGCATCATTCTCCAGCTTGTTTATGGAGAAGTATATACCCCGGACTTTGAGGGATAGGAGGAGAGATGAGTTCCTGAGCCTAGAGCAAGGCAGGATGTCGGTTACTGCGTATGAGGCTAAGTTTCGTGCATTATCTAGGTATGCCACCCAGCTTTGCTTCAGTCCACAAGAGCGGATTCGCCGTTTTGTGAAGGGATTGAGGTCAGATTTGCAGATTCCAGCCTTACAGGTATCTACTGCAGCAAAATCCTTTCAGGAAGTGGTAGACTTTGTGATAGAGGTGGAGGGAGTGAAGCCAGATGACTTCACCATGGCATCAACTACTAAGAAGTTTCGTAAGAGAGGTGAGTTTAGTGGCTCGTACTCCAGAGGGTAGAGTTCTAGAGGTTATCCAGCCCGACCTATTCAGTCTTCACTGCAAGCTGTAGCTGGGGGTCCACCACAAACCGAACAACATTTCTCTGAGTTTGGAGGTTATCCCCAGACTCTGTCGTTCTCACAGAGACCTATGCTTGAACTCAGAGAGTGTTATGGATGTGGGGAGATTGGACATATTAAGAGATATTTTCTTAAACAGAGTTATAGACCCCCAATAGTCAGAGGTAGAGGTGGTCATGGAAGAGGCCGCCATTCTGGAGGACGTGGTGGCCGAGGTAATGGTGGTCACTAAAACGGCCGGGGTAACGGGCAAGCTGGAACTACTGCAGCACAGCATGGTAAAGGCAACGGACAGACAGGTGATAGGGCCCATTGTTATGCTTTCCTTGGGAGGTCTGAAGCAGAGACATCTGATGCTGTTATCACAGGTAATCTTTTGGTTTGTGATTGTATGGCTTCTGTATTATTTGACCGTGGCTCCATATTTTAATATGTATCTTCCTCATTTGCTACTGGTCTTAATTTACACTGTGAATTGCTTGATATGCCTATTCGTGTTTCTACTCCAGTGGGTGAGTTTGTGATAGTTGAAAAGGTGTATAGGTATTGTCTTGTGACTTTTGTGGGGAGCAATACTCATGTAGACTTGGTTATCTTAGAAATGGTTGATTTCGATGTAATTCTGGGTATGACTTGGCTTTCTCCAAATTTTGCAATCTTAGATTGTAATGCTAAAACTGTAACGTTGGCCAAGCCTGGGACAGATCCGTTAGTGTGGGAGGCTGACTACACTTCCACTCCGGTTCGTATCATCTCCTTTCTTCGTGCCAAGAGAATGGTTAGTAAAGGGTGTTTAGCTTTCTTGGCACACCTCAGGGATGATACTACCCAAGTACCTTCAATTGAGTCGGTTTCGATAGTCCGTGAGTTTCTAGATGTGTTTCATGCAGACCTTCCTGGTATGCCACCGGATAAGGATATTGACTTTTGCATTGATCTGGAACCGGGTACTCGTCCCATCCCCATACCCCCTTACAGAATGGCTCCGGCAGAGTTAAGGGAGTTAAAGGCCCAACTTCAAGAGTTGTTAAGCAAAGGCTTTATTAGACCAAGTGCATCCCCTTGCGGTGCTCCTGTTTTGTTTGTGAAGAAGAAGGATGGGAGTTTTTGGATGTGCATAGACTACAGGCAACTGAATAAGGTAACGGTTAAGAACAAGTACCCTCTTCCTCGCATCGATGATTTGTTCGATCACTAACAAGGTGCTTGTACCTTCTCAAAAATCGATTTGAGATCTGGTTATCATCAATTGAAAATACGGGCAACGGATGTGCCCAAGACTGCTTTTCGGACCAGGTATGGGCATTATGAGTTCTTAGTAATGTCTTTTGGGCTTACGAATGCCCCTGCTGCTTTCATGAGCTTGATGAATGAGATTTTTAAGCCATATCTGGATCTCTTTGTCATTGTATTCATTGACGATATATTGGTATACTCAAAGAGCAGGAAAGAACATGAGGAGCACTTGAGAATTGTATTGGAAATGTTGAGGGAGAAAAAGCTTTATGCCAAATTCTCCAAGTGTGAGTTTTGGCTAGATTCGGTGTCCTTCTTGGGGCATGTGGTTTCTAAGGATAGAGTGATGGTGGATCCTTCTAAGATCGAAGCAGTGAAGAGTTGGGTAAGACCTACTAGTGTTACAGAAGTAAGGAGTTTTGTTGGTTTAGCTAGCTACTACCATCGATTAGTCAAGGGATTTCCTTCCCTTTCTTCCCAACTGACAAATTTGACTAAGCAGAGTGTTCCATTTGTATGGTCGGACGAGTGTGAAGAAAACTTTCAGAAACTCAATACCTTGTAGACTATTGCACCAATTCTTACCCTGCCAGTGGAAGGTAAGAATTTCGTTGTTTATTGTGATGCATCCTATTCCGGTTCAGGTGCAGTGCTAATGCAAGAGAAAAATGTAGTTGCTTATGCTTCGAGGCAATTAAAGGTGCATGAATGTAATTATCCGACCCATGATTTAGAGTTGGCTGCGGTAGTGTTTGCATTAAAGCAATGGAGGCACTATCTATATGGGGTTAAGTGTGAAGTCTATACGGACCATCGTAGCCTACAGTATGTCTTTACTCAGAAAGATTTGAATTTGAGACAGAGGAGATGGATGGAACTACTGAAGGTCTACGATATCACTATTTTGTATCACCCAGGAAAAGCTAACGTTGTGGCAGATGCGTTAAGTAGAAAAGCAGGGAGCATGGGAAACCTAGCTCACTTACAGGTTTCCAGACGCCCATTGTCTAGAGAGGTCCAGACTCTGGCTAATGACTTTATGAGGCTAGAAGTAAATGAGAAGGGAGGATTTTTTTCCTATGTGGAGGCAAGATCTTCCTTTCTTGATAAGATTAATGGAAAGTAGTTTACCGATGAGAAACTGATCCGGATCCGAGATAAGGTGTTGCGAGGAGAGGCTTAAGAAGAAAAAATCGATGAGGAAGGTGTTTTGAGAATTAAGGGAAGGGTATTTGTGCCTCGCATAGATGATTTGATTCACACTATTCTTACAGAGGCTCATCGTTCAAAGTATTCTATACATCCTGGTGCAACCATGATGTATCGTGACCTAAAGCAACATTTTTTGTGGAGTAGAATGAAGCGTGACATTGTTGAGTTCGTTGCTCAATGCCCGAATTGTCAATAGGTAAAGTATGAACACCAGAGGCCTGGAGGGACACTTCAGAGAATGCCCATTCCTGAATGGAAGTGGGAGAGAATTGCAATGGACTTCGTGGTTGGTCTTCCAAGGACAATGGGTAAGTATGACTCCATTTGGGTGATTGTTGATAGGTTAACTAAGTCTGCTCACTTCATTCCGGTCAAGGTGACTTACAATGCAGAGAAGCTAGCCAAACTTTACATCTCAGAAATTGTTCGATTGCATGGAGTTCCACTATCCATCATATCAGATAGAGGTACGTAGTTTACTTCTAAGTTCTGGAAAACATTGCATGCTGAATTAGGTACTAGGTTGGATCTTAGTACCGCATTTCAATCTCAGACCGATGGTCAGTTTGAGCGAACGATTCAAGTGTTGGAGGATATGCTTCGTGCATGTGTGATCGAATTTGGTGTCCATTGGGATAACTTCTTACCCTTAGCAGAGTTCTCATACAATAATAGCTATCACTCAAGTATTGATATGGCCCCATTCAAAGCATTGTATGGGAGGAGATGTAGGTCTCCCATTGGTTGGTTTGATGCATTTGAGGTTAGACCTTGGGGTACTGACCTTCTGAGGGAATCGTTAGATAAAGTGAAATGCATTCAGGAAAAGCTTCTAGCGGCGCAAAGTAGGCAGAAGGAATATGCAGATCGAAAGGTTAGAGACTTGGAGTTCATGGAGGGTGAACAAGTCTTACTGAAGGTTTCACCCATGAAAGGGGTGATGTGGTTTTGTAAACAAGGTAAGCTTAGTCCGAGGTATATTGGTCGATTTGAAGTTCTGAAGCGCGTGGGGGAGGTGGCTTATGAATTGGCCTTACCTCCAGGACTGTCAGGAGTGCATCCGGTATTTCATGTATCTATGTTGAAAAGATACCATGGGGATGGAAACTACATCATTCGTTGGGATTCAGTTCTGCTTGATGAGAATTTGTCTTATGAGGAGGAGCCTGTTGCTATTTTAGATAGAGAAGTCCGCATGTTGAGGTCAAGGGAGATTGCATCCATCAAGGTTCAATGGAAGATCGGCCGGTTGAAGAATCCACTTGGGAGAAGGAGGCTGATATGCAAGAAAGATACCCACACCTGTTTACAGATTCATGTACTCCTTTTCGCCCTTGTTTGTCTTCTTGTGATCGTTCGAGGACGAACGATGGGTAAATTGGTATCTATTGCAACGACCTATTTAGTCGTTTTGAGTAGTAGAGTTTATTCTGGTAATAACTGTCAGGGTCGAAGGATCCCACGACCGACCGTCATGGGCACGACGGACCGTCGAGGGGGTCTCGTTCCAAAACACTTAGATTCTGAAAATTTGGGTACTGAGAACAACTCTCTGAACTTCGCGACGGAATGGCAGGACGGACCGTCGCAGGCATGACGGGCCATAACAGACCTCTTAAATAAAATTGAGTCTATGAACTTTGTGACGGACCTGCAGTACGGACCGTCACAATCATGACAAACCATCACAGGCTGCGTAACCCTGATTGGGTCGTTTTGGACTATTCATGCTTATAATTATAAAGTTAGTGGGTTAATGTTAATAATTCAATTACTTGGGGGTTAAAGGTGATAACCTTGAATTAAAGAGTGGGTTACTTTTACAATCTTTATACTTAATTATATGATAATTAGGGTAAAAGAAAAAGGGTTTGAATAAGAAAAATAGAAAGAGCAAGAACAGAGAGAGGGAGAAACGAACGAAGAGAAGAGAGAACGAAGAGAAAAACGGAAAGGCTTGGGAAGTAGCTTGCTTGATCGCGATTCTTCGGTGGAGGTAGGTTATGGTTTATGCTATTTCATAGTAAACTCTTAATAGCGAATGATACGTGTTCGGTAGTATTGTAAAGTCTTTCATATGCTTAATTGTATGCTTGTATGATGTGATTATGTCATTGTAATGGGTTGGAAAGATGAGGTTGTGAAGCTTAAACCTAGAATCCACTCTGTTAACGATGATGCTTTAGTATAAAAGAAGGCTTGAAGAACTAAAAGAATGAGGTTAATAAATTGGGTGTCACGTACCGACACCAGGATAGTAGTAGTGGATCGGGTGTCACGTTCCGACACCAGGATAGTAGTAGTGGATCGGGTGTCACGTTTCGTCACCAGGATAGTAGTAGTGGATCGGGTGTCACGTTCCGACACCAGGATAGTAGTAGTGGATCGGTGGTCACGTTCCGACACCAGGATAGTAGAGGATCGGAGTGTCACGTTCTGACTCCAGGATAGTAGAGGATCGGAGTGTCACGTTCCGACAGCAGGATAGTAGAGGATCGGAGTGTCACGTTCCGACACCAGGATAATAAAGAGAATGAATATTACTATTTCCCAAATGTGTAAGGTGTGGAGGCTTAAGTCCTCATAGATGTGCTTGGGGTTGTAACCAAGGGTTATGGTACTTGTTGTTGTTACTTGTCGAGTATGTAGTTGATTTTATGTTATTATCTGACATATACTGTTTTCTATTTTGAGTTGGCCGATGATACCTACTCAGTACTTGTGTTTTGTACTGACCCCTACTTGTATTTGTTTTTCTTGTTATTTGTGGAGTTCAACAAACGTACCATCGACTTCGACTCAACCGCAACTCTAGCCAAACTTCAGCATAATCAGATTTCAGGGTGAGCTATTACTCCTAGCTCGGACTGGATTCTTTCCTTCGCGTCTTGATGTCTTGAAGTTCGTACATGGACCATCTCTTTTACTTATTTTAGCTTCTTAGATACTCTTAGATTTAGTAATTTGAGTATAGATGTTCTTGTGATGATGACTTCTAGATTTTGGGAATAATAATAAGTATTTGAGTCTTTAGAAGTTATTAATCTATTTTTATTAATGAGTTTTAAGTCTTCCGCATTATATTCTGTTTATTATGGTTGAAATGTTGGGGTTTAGATTGGTTGGTTCGCTCACATAGTAGGATAAGTGTGGGTGCCACTCTCGGCTCATTTTGGGTCGTGACAGTATTACACGGATGCTAACAAGTGAACTAAACTTGAATTAAAATTGTATTACACAGATGCTAACAAGTGAACTAAAACTGAACTGAAGTTGTGTTACACAGATGCTAACAAGTGAATTAAACCTGAATTAAAGTTGTATTACACGGATGCTAACAAGTGAACTAAAATTGAACTAAAGTTGTATTACACAAATGCTAACAAGTGAATTAAACATGAATTAAAGCTGTATTACACAAATGCTAACAAGTGAATTAAACTTGAATTAAAATTGGATTATACAGATGCTAACAAGTGAACTAAAACTGAATTGAAGTTGTATTACAGAGATGCTAACAAGTGAATTAAATCTGTATTGAAGTTGCATTACACAAATGCTAACAAGTGAATTAAAACTGAATTGAAGTTGTATTACACAGATGCTAACAAGTGAATTAAACTTGAATTAAAGTTGTATTACACAGATGTTAACAAGTGAATTAAACCGGAATTAAAGTTTTATTACACGCATGCTAACAAGTGAACTAAAACTGAATTTAAGTTGTATTACACAAATGCTAACAAGTGAATTAAACCTGAATTAAAGTTGTATTACATAGATGCTAACAAGAGATCATACTTATTAGAGAAGAGAACTGAATACCAGACACTCACAGGAACTTGAATCAAACGAAATATCAACATAAATCATCAAACAAAAAGGCACACAAGTAACGTAAAGATAACTCAAACGAAATCTCAACATAAATCCACACAAAAAGAAGAAATTAAACTTTTAAGACCACAATTGCAAGCTCACATTAATGGATCAGTTAAGTGCAAAGGAGACCAACAAAAATCGCAGATTGCAGTGCAAGTAACCTAAACTAACAGAGCTTACTTAACACTAACCTTTAAATTGCAATGGAGAGAGAAAATTGAAGTCGCCGGAAAAAAATTGCAATCACGAGAGAGGAAAAAAATTGCAATCGCGAGAGTGAAAAAAAATTGCAATCGCGGGCGTGGGAAAATTTTGGGGAGAGAGAAAAAATATGAAGTTGAATATTCAATCAAATTGACATTTATCGTTAAAAAATAATACTGAAAAATATGGTAATTATTTTTTAATAAGTAGACACACAAGTTCTTTTTCCATATATATATATATATATATATATATATATATATATATATATATATATATATATATATATATATATATATATATATATGTATATATATATATATATATATTGAATTTCTTAAATATGCTTTTTAATAAATCACAAGTAAAATGTAAAACACAATACTTAAAAGTATATCAATTATAGATGTCCAAACATAAGAAAATAAACTAAGTCATTTATAATTTAGTTTTTCGATTTACATTTTTTCTAAATCCGAAACCAAACAAAAAAACTGAACAAAGTAAGTCTCAAATTCAAAACAAAACCAAATATCCAAAAAATCAATCTAAATTAGAACTTGATTTAATTTTTTAATCTAATCCAAATAGTACATAACCCTTATTCGTATTGCAATTTAATATGAATTATATTTATTTGTGCTTATTTTGTTTGTATCATCTTCTTAGCATATCTAAATACATTTATTTCTATACTTATAGAATTGTTTGTGAATAGATTACACTTTTGATCCAATGTAATCTATTTACAGTCAATTTTGTCAGTATAAAAATGAATATATTTAGATGTGCTTTTTACTTGACATTTGGTTAACTTTTCAGATTATGACATTTGTATCAAGGAGCATGAGGTGTTAAATATAATTTTTAAAAGGTAATTATATTTAACTTTTAAATTTAAAAAAAGTCATTTTTCTACTTTTATTTATTTTATTGTGCTCTGTTAGATCATTTGAAATTTGAAAACTGCTTATGATATTCAATTATTTAAAAGTAGGGACACAATTTAATTTATATTTCGTTGTTTGATGCAGATAGACAACGAATAAATGCATAAATATTCGTTTAATCTATGCTTGAAGTTTTAGAGACACACTTATATCATACTAAGATTATATTATCTCCCTGAAATTATTTTATAAATAATTTTCTATCCCTTTTCGATCTACGTGGCAGTAGTTTGAAAAAAATGACAACACACGCTGGGCCCACAAGATAGTGCCATGTAGGCCGAAAAGGGGTAGAAAATTATTCATAAAATAAGCTTAGAGGTGTAATAAGATCATAGTATAGTATAAGTGTGTCTCTAAAATTTTGGATATAGATTGAAGGGGTACTTGGGCATTATCCCTATCATTAATGAAAATGTAAGTGGAGTTATGGTGAAAAAACAAAAACATTGATTTTGAGAAAATATTAAATTTGTGGTGTGTTACTAATTAAGAATCAAAAAAACTTTTTTTAATGCATGTAATAGCTATTTAGCCAATTGCCTTTCTTATTAATCTAACTAACCTTTTGAAATAATCGATGTGTATAATATTTATACCTCTTCATATTATATAATAATATTTTATGTGCTATTTTAATATTTTATTTTATTTTCTTATGTTGAAACTATATAATATTATCTTTTGACTACTTATTTTTATTATTAAGAAGTTGAAAAAGAAGTAAGAACATATATTTGACAATTTTTTAAAGTAAGGGAACGGATAGAAGAAAAAAGTGAAAAGGGTGAGGAAAAAAGAGACAAAAGTATTTAAAAAGTGTGCATGTAATTAGATTTATTTAAGCTTTATGAAGAAACATCATAATTTTTAAATATATATACAAAATGAATTACATTTTCTCAAACTGTTATGTTCTCTCTTTTTTTTAAAAAACTTTTTTTAAAGAGAAATAAAAAGTATATGAAATCAAGTGCTCTAAAAGATTATAAGAATGTCTAAATCTAAATTAAATGTGAATAATTAGAACTTGAAATATTTGAATTTAATTAATAAATTGGGAAGATTTTATATATTCTATTTAGTGTGTCACGACCCAAAACCGGGCCGCGACTGGTACCCACATTTACTCTCCTATGTGAGCGAACCAACCAATCTAACCCTTATCATTTCAATGTAATATCAACAGAAAGTAATGCGGAAGACTTAAACTCATTAATAAGATCAATTCAATAACTATTATTATCATCCCCAAAATCTGGAAGTCATCACCACAAGAACATCTATGATCAAATTTCTAACTAAAAATGTCTAAGAAGCTAAAAATACATAAAAAGCTAGTCCATGCCGGAAGTTCAAGGCATCAAGACTTGAAGAAGAAGATCCAGTCCAAGCTAGAAGCATTAGCTCACCCTGAATTTCTGATGTAGTAAAGACTGGCTTGAATTACTGTTGAGTCGAAGACGACGGCACGTTTGCTGCACTCCACAAATAACAAAGAAGAAAACATAAAAGTAGGGGTCAGTACAAAACACGGGTACTGAGTAGATATCATCGGCCAACTCAAAATAGAAAACAGTATATACCAAGTAATATCATAAACTCAACTATGATACTCAACATGTAGCAACAACAAGTACTATATCATTAACAATTACCGTCAAGTTCACACATGAGGACTCAAGCCTCAATATCATACTCATTTGGGAATTAGATTCATTAGATTGAGTATATTAGCATCTTTCAAGATTCATTATTCATATTCCTCTTATGTCGGTACGTGACACTCCGCTCCCTCATATTCATTAATCCTCTTGTGTCGGTACGTGACACTCCGATCCCCTACTACTATGTGTCGGAACGTGACACTCCGATCCCCTAAATCTACGTGTCGGTTCGTGACACCCGATCCCCTAAATCTACGTGTCGGAACGTGACACCCGATCCCCTAAATCTACGTGTCGGTTCGTGACACCCGATCCCCTAAATCTACATGTCGGTTCGTGACACCCGATCCCCTAAATCTACGTGTCGGTTCGTGACACCCGATCCCCTAAATCTACGTGTTGGTTCGTGACACCCGATCCCTTAATTCTATGCGTCAGAACGTGACAGTCCGATCCCCTAATCTCTTTCTATCAATTCATCAAGCCTTCTTTCTCACCAAGGCATCATCAATCTCATTACTTTAGTTCATCACGCCTTCTTTTACACCAAGGCCTCATCATTAACAAGAGATTAGGTTTTTATCAAGATTTGGGATTCAATAACTTCATCATGCTTAATATAATCACAATTATATAATCACGTTCATGCATGCATACAATTAAGCACATAGCAGGGTTTACAATACTATCAATACATATCATTCTCTATTAAGAGTTTACTATGAAAGCATGAAAACCATAACCTACCTCCACCGAAGATTCGTGATCAAGCAAGAAATTTCCCAAAGACTTGTGTTTTCCCTTCGTTTGATTCTCCTCTCTATCGTTCAATTCTCTCGCTCTTGTTCTTTATATTTTCTTTATTCAAACCCTCTTTCTTTTAACCTAATTAGTATATAATTAAGAATAAAAGATGGCAATAATAACCCACTAATTAACTTAAGGTTACCTCTTTTAACCCCCAAGAATTTGAGTTATTAATATAAACCCACGAAATATATAATTATAGTAGGAATAGTCCAATACGCCCCTTTAAAACTTAACCAGAAATCCGACTCCATCTGGGATTACGCAACCTGTGACGGCCCGTCGTACCTACGACGGTCCGTCCTGCACTCCCGTCACGACGTTCAGAGAATCGTTCCCTGAACCAACTTTTCAAGAGTTGAAGTGTTTTGAAACGAGAGTTCACGACGGTCCGTCACACCTGTGACGGTCCATCCTGCCATTCCGTTACGAAGTTCAGAGAGTCGATTTTCAGTACCCAATTTCAGATTTTCTAAGTGTTATGGAACGAGACCCTGCGACGGTCCGTTGTGCCCATGACGGTCCGTCGTGGGGTCCGTCGTTTCAGCCAATTTTTCAGAAATAAAATCTGTTGCTCAAAACGACTAAACAGGTCGTTACAATAGATACCAATTTACCCATCGTTCGTCCCCGAACGATCACAAGAAGAAAAACAAAGGCGAGAAGGAGTACCTGAATCTTTAAACAGATGTGGGTATCTTTCTTGCATATCTGCCTCCTTCTCCCAAGTGGCTTCTTCAACCGGTCGATTCTTCCATTGCACCTTGATGGATGCAATCTCTCTTGACCTCAACTTGCGAACTTCTCTATCTAAAATAGCAACAGGCTCCTCCTCATAAGACAACTTCTCATCAAGCAAAATTGAATCCCAACGGATAATGTAGTTTCCATTCCCATGGTATCTTTTCAACATAGACACATGGAATACCGGATGCACTCCGGACAGCCCTGGAGGCAAGGCTAACTCATAAGCCACCTCCCCTACTCGCTTAAGTACTTCGAAGGGACCAATATACCTTGGGCTTAGTTTACCTCTTTTACCAAACCGCATCACCCCTTTCATTGGTGAAACTTTCAACAAGTCTTGTTCACCCTCCATGAACTCTAAGTCTCTAACCTTTCGATCTGCATATTCTTTTTGTCTACTTTGCGTCGCTAGAAGCTTTTCTTGAATAGACTTCACTTTCTCTATCGAATCCCTCAAAAGGTCAGTACCCCAAGGCCTAACCTCAAATGTATCAAACCAACCAATGGGAGACCTACATCTCCTACCATACAATGCTTCAAATGGAGCCATATCAATGCTTGAGTGATAGCTATTATTGTATGAAAACTCCGCTAAGGGTAAGAAGCTATCCCAATGGCCACCAAACTCTATCACACATGCACAAAGCATATCCTCCAACACTTGGATCGTCCTCTCAGACTGACCATCGGTCTGAGGATGGAACGCAGTACTAAGGTCCAACCTAGTACCCAATTCCGCATGCAATGTTTTCCAAAACTTAGAAGTAAACTGCGTACCTCTATCTGATATGATGGATAGTGGAACCCCATGCAATCGAACGATTTCTGAGATATAGATCTTGGATAACTTCTCGGCATTGTAAGTCACCTTAACCGGAATAAAATGAGCAGACTTAGTTAACCTATCAACAATCACCCAAATAGAGTCATACTTACCCATTGTCTTTTGAAGACCAATCACAAAATCCATTGCAATTCTCTCCCACTTCCATTCAGGAATGGGCATTCTCTGGAGTGTTCCTCTGGGCCTTTGGTGTTCATACTTTACTTGTTGACAGTTTGGACATTTGGCAATAAAATCAACAATATCACGCTTCATTCTACTCCACCAAAAGTGTTGCTTTAGGTCACGGTACATCTTGGTTGCACCCGGATGTATAGAATACCTTGAACTATGAGCCTCTATCAGAATGGTGTTGATCAAATCATCGACGTGGGGTACACATACCCTTCCCTTAATCCTCAAAACACCTTCCTCATCGATTGTCGCTTCTTTAGCCTCTCCTTTTAACACTTTATCTCGGGTCCGGATAAATTTTTCATCATAAAACTGTTTTCCCTTAATCTTGTCAAGAAAAGAAGATCTTGACTCCACACTAGCCAACAATCCTCCCTTCTCATTTACTTCTAACCTCATCAAGTCGTTAGCCAGAGTCTGAACCTCTCTAGCCAATGGACGTCTAGAAACTTGCAAGTGAGCTAGACTTCCCATGCTTCCCGCTTTTCTACTTAAAGCATCTGCCACAACATTCGCTTTTCCCGGATGATACAAAATAGTGATGTCGTAGTCCTTCAGTAGTTCCATCCATCTCCTCTGTCTCAAGTTCAAATCTTTCTGAGTAAAGACATACTAAAGACTACGATGATTCGTGTAGACTTCACATTTAACCCCATATAAATAGTGTCTCCATTGCTTTAATGCAAACACTACCGCAGCCAATTCCAAATCATGAGTTGGATAGTTACGTTCATGCACTTTTAATTGCCTTGAAGCATAAGCAATTACACTCTTCTCTTGCATTAGTACTGCACCAAAACCAGAATAGGATGCATCACAATAAACAACGAAGTTCTTACCCTCTACTGGCAAGGTAAGGATAGGTGCGGTATTCAACAAAGTCTTGAGCTTCTGAAAGCTTTCCTCACATTCGTCCGACCATACAAATGGAACATTCTGCTTAGTCAAGTTCGTCAATTGGGAAGCAATAGAAGAGAATCCCTTGACAAATCGACGGTAGTAGCTAGCTAACCCAACAAAGCTCCTTATTTCTGACACATTAGTGGGTCTTACCCAATTCTTCACTGTCTCAATCTTAGAAGGATCCACCATTACTCCATCCTTAGAAACTACATGCCCCAAGAAGGACACTGCATCTAGCAAAAACTCACACTTAGAGAACTTGACATAAAGCTTTTTCTCCCTCAACATTTCCAATACAATCTTCAGATGTTCTTCATGTTCCTTCTTGCTCTTTGAGTATACCAATATATCATCAATAAATACGATCACGAAGAGGTCCCAATATGGCTTAAAAATCCCGTTCATCAAGCTCATGAACGCAGCAGGGGCATTCGTAAGACCAAAAGACATCACCACAAATTTGTAATGCCCATACCTAGTTCGAAAAGCAGTCTTTGGCACATCTGTTGCCCGTATTTTTAATTGATGATAATCGGATCTCAAGTCAATCTTAGAGAAGACACAAGCACCTTGTAACTGATCGAACAAGTCATCAATGCGAGGAAGAGGATACTTGTTCTTAATAGTTACCTTATTCAGTTGTCTGTAGTCTATGCACATCCGAAAACTCCCATCCTTCTTCTTCACAAACAAAACCGGAGCACCCCAAGGAGATGCACTTGGTCTGATGAAGCCTTTGCTCAACAACTCTTGAAGTTGGGCCTTTAACTCTCTTAACTCCGCGGGAGCCATTCTATAAGGGGGTATAGAAATGGGGTGAGTGCTCGGTTCAAGATCGATGCAGAAGTCAATATCCCTATCTGGTGGCATACCAGGGAGATCTGCAGGGAACACATCCACAAACTCACGAACTATCGAGACCGACTCAATTGGATGTACTTGGGTAGTATCATCCCTGAGATGTGCCAAAAACGCTAAACAACCCTTACTAACCATTTTCTGAGCACGAAGAAAGGAGATGATACGAACCGGATTGGAAGTGTAGTCACCCTCCCACACTAACGGATCTGTCCCAGGCTTGGCTAACGTCACAGTCTTAGCATTACAATCCAAGATCGCAAAATTCGAAGAAAGCCAAGTCATACCCAGAATTACATCAAAGTCAACCATTTCTAGAATAACCAAATCTACATAAGTGTTGCTCCCCACAAAAGTCACCAAACAAGACCTATACACTTTTTAAACTATCACGCACTACCCACCTGGAGTAGAAACACGAATAGGCATATCAAGTAATTCACAATGTAAATTTAGACCATTAGCAAATGAGGAAGATACATAAGAAAATGTGGATCCAGGATCAAACAATACAGAATCCATGCAATCACAGACCAAAAGATTACCTGTGATGACAAAGATCGATGCCTCCGCCTGCATCGCCCAGGAAAGCGTAGCAATGGGCCCTATCGTTCGTCTGTCCGTTGCCCCTACCATGTTGTGATGTAGTGGCTCCAGTTTGCCCATCACCTCTGCCGTTTTGGTGACCACCATTACCTCGACCACCACGTCCTCCAGAATAACGGCCTCTACCATGACCATCTCTATCTCTAGCTATTGGGGGTCTATAACTTTGTTTGGGACAATTCCTCCTAATATGTCCAGTCTCCCCACACCATAACACTCTCTAGAGTCAAGCATAGGTCTCTCAGAGAAGTGTTGACCGGTCTGAGGTGGACCCCCAACTACAGTCTGTAGTGAAGACTGAATGGGTCGAACTGAGTAACCTCTGGAACCCTGTCCTCTAGAGTAAGAACCATTAAACTCACCTCCCTTTCGAAACCTCTTTGATGTCGATGTCGAGGCGAAGTCATCGGGCTTCACTCCTTCCACCTCTATCACGAAGTCTACCACTTCTTGGAAGGATTTTGCCGTAGCCGCTACCTGTAAGGCCGAAATCCGCAACTCTGATCTCAACCCCTTCACAAACCGCGAATCCGCTTGTGGATCAAACAAAGTTGAGTGGCATATCTGGATAGTGCACGAAACTTAGCCTCATATGCATTGACCGACATCCTACCTTGCTCTAGGCTCACGAACTTGTCTCTTTTTCTATCCCTCAAAGTCCGGGGGATATACTTCTCCATAAACAAGCTAGAGAATGAGGCCCAAGTCATAGGTGTTGCCTCTGTCGGTTGACACTCAACATGTGATCGCCACCACATTTTGGCGTTCCCTTGAAACTGATAACTCACGAACTCAACACCAAACCGTTCTACTATACCCATCTTGTGTAGTAGCTCATGACAATCAACCAGAAAATTGTAAGCATCCTCAGATTCAGCACCCTTGAAGACTGGAGGTTTCAATTTCAAGAACTTACTGAAAAGTTCATGCTGATCATTTGTCATTATGGGCCCCGTAGTCAGACGTGGAAACGTGCCTATTTCCAATGAGGCATCCATGCGGGGAGCCATAGTAGCCGCATGTTGTACCTCCGGAACCTGAGGTGTCGGTGCGTAAAAACAGGGTGTCTGGCCCTGATCAGATAACCCGCTAAGATAAGCCAGAACCTGATTGATCATCTCTGGGGTAGGTTGGGGTGGCATTTCCTCATTCTGTACTTGCTCATTCACCCCATCCTCCCCCTCTCTTACCACTTCCACAGTCGGTGGAGGAGTCACCGCCCTAGCATCAGATGGACTAGGTGCTCGTCCTCTTCCTCTAGAGGACGTCCTCCCACGACCTCTACCACGGCCTCTTGCCGTTGTTCTTCCTCGGGCCACGGGCCCAGTGGCGGGCTCAGATGTTTCTTGTCTTGCCGGTGTTGGTGTTGGCGCGGTCGTTGCTCTGGTTCTAACCATCTGCGAAATAGAGTGAAGATGGTCAGATACCAATTTGTATCACCTAGATACCAATTGGATTCAAGTAGTAGCATGAAAGAAAGAAAGAAAGAATGGAATTTTCCTAAAGTCTTATAGCCTCCCAAGGAAAAGTAAAGGCGTCCCCCTACCGTTCCTTAAGACTCTACTAGACCTGTTCTTGTGTGATGAGACCAACGAACCTAATGCTCTGATACCAAGTTTGTCACGACCCAAAACCGGGCCGCGACTGGCACCCACATTTACCCTCCTATGTGAGCGAACCAACCAATCTAACCCTTATCATTTCAATGTAATATCAACAGAAAGTAATGCGGAAGACTTAAACTCATTAATAAAATCAATTCAATAACTATTATTATCATCCCCAAAATCTGGAAGTCATCACCACAAGAACATCTATGATCAAATTTCTAACTAAAAATGTCTAAGAAGCTAAAAATACATAAAAAGCTAGTCCATGCCGGAAGTTCAAGGCATCAAGACTTGAAGAAGAAGATCCACCCAAGCTAGAAGCATTAGCTCACCCCGAATTTCCGATGTAGTAAAGACTGCTTTAATTATCGCTGAGTCGAAGACGACGGCACGCTTGTCTGCACTCCACAAATAACAAAGAAGAAAACATAAAAGTAGGGTCAAGACAAAACACGGGTCGAGTAGATATCATCGGCCAACTCAAAATAGAAAACAGTATATACCAAGTAATATCATAAACTCAACTATGATACTCAACATGTAGCAACAACAAGTACTATATCATTAACAATTACCGTCAAGTTCACACATGAGGACTCAAGCCTCAATATCATACTCATTTGGGAATTAGATTCATTAGATTGAGTATATTAGCATCTTTCAAGATTCATTATTCATATTCCTCTTGTGTCGGTACGTGACACTCCGCTCCCTCATATTCATTAATCCTCTTGTGTTGGTACGTGACACTCTGATCCCCTACTACTATGTGTCGGAACGTGACACTCCGATCCCCTAAATCTACGTGTCGGTTCGTGACACCCGATCCCCTAAATCTACGTGTCGGTTCGTGACACCCGATCCCCTATATCTACGTGTCGGTTCGTGACACCCGATCCCCTAAATCTACATGTCATTTCATGACACCCGATCCCCTAAATGTACGTGTCGGTTCGTGACACCCGATCCCTTAATTCTATGTGTCGGAACGTGACACTCCAATCCCCTAATATCTTTCTATCAATTCATCAAGCCTTCTTTCTCACCAAGGCATCATCAATCTCATTACTTTAGTTCATCACGCCTTCTTTTACACCAAGGCCTCATCATTAACAAGAGATTAGGTTTTTATCAAGATTTGGGATTCAATAACTTCATCATGCTTAATATAATCACAATTATATAATCACGTTCATGCATGCATACAATTAAGCACATAGCAGGGTTTACAATACTATCAATACATATCATTCTCTATTAAGAGTTTACTATGAAAGCATGAAAACCATAACCTACCTCCACCGAAGATTCGTGATCAAGCAAGAAATTTCCCAAAGACTTGTGTTTTCCCTTCGTTCGATTCTCCTCTCTATCATTCAATTCTCTCTCTCTTGTTCTTTCTATTTTCTTTATTCAAACCCTCTTTCTTTTACCCTAATTAGTATATAATTAAGAATAAAAGATGGCAATAATAACCCACTAAATAACTTAAGGTTACCTCTTTTAACCCCCAAGAATTTGAGTTATTAATATAAACCCACGAAATATATAATTATAGCAGGAATAGTCCAAAACGCCCCTTTAAAACTTAACCAAAAATCCAACTCCATCTGGGATTACGCAACCTGTGACGGCCCGTCGTGCCTGCGACGGTCCGTAATGCAGGTTCGTCATGGACTCAATTGTTTAAGGGGTCTGTGACGGCCCGTCGTACCTACGACGGTCCGTCCTGCACTCCCGTCACGACGTTCAGAGAATCGTTCCCTGAACCAACTTTTCAAGAGTTGAAGTGTTTTGAAACGAGAGTTCACGACGGTCCGTCACACCTGTGACGGTCCGTCCTGCCATTCCGTTACGAAGTTCAAAGAGTCGATTTTCAGTACCCAATTTCAGATTTTCTAAGTGTTATGGAACGAGACCCTGCGACGGTCCCTTGTGCCCATGACGGTCCGTCGTGGGGTCCGTCGTTTCAGCTAGTTTTTCAGAAATAAAATCTGTTGCTCAAAACGACTAAACAGGTCGTTACATAGTGTTTTTTGACTTGTTTTAAATGAAAATGGATTTCTTTCATAAATGACATTGTTTTTGGGTTGATGTTTTTGAATTGATGTTAATTAGGAGAGAGCATAATGCTTTATTAAAAGCTTAGGTATGCTAATTTCAATTATCAACTTTTTATAAAAAAATATTTTACCATTAGGATTTTAAAAAATGATTGATTTTTTCTGGTGTCAATTTAACGTTAAGATTTCTTTTTCTTAATTATTTTGTTTGACAAGAAATTAAAAAGTATCAACTCTAAGTAATATAATATATGAGCGGAGCGCGATTCAATTTACTAGTATATATAATAAGATGAAAAAAAATTATTGCAAGCGATATTAAGAAAGCTAATAATTAAGGAGTTTTAAAATATATAGTAACGGAAAAAAATATATATAGTCCGATAAGATGAACAATAATAAAGTAATAATATATTCTTTTGTATTATTTTTTTTTAATTTATTTGAAAAAAATGTTATTGTTCATTAGAATTTTTTATTTGGCACTATTATTTAAGAAAGTCAAGTTAGATGAAGCGTTAAATTCTTGAGGTAAGTATACTAATTAATTTATATATATCATGTACAATGTAAATCCTCTCAGAAGATGATTGTCCCCTTTTTTTTCGTCACAACTTCAAATTGTGATCTCTGATTCATCATAATCCTTTCTGATATTGTTAACTTATAACAAGTGACTGTATTTTATTATTATGCTTATATATAATGGATAGCTTATTTTTACATTATAGTTTAGAAAGTGTTTTCTTAATCAATATTAATATAATTTTGATTTTTGATATTAACGATGAAATTTTATTCACTATATTTAGAGTTTGTTTGATATTATTGTTAAGAGATCGAAATTATTTATATTTTGAGTAAAATAATCTTATTTTGAAAAAATAAGGTGTTTGACTAATTAGTTCAACTTATTTAAATAGAAGCAGAAACAATTTTTTTATTTTTGGAAAGAAGTTAAAAATTTCTGTGTCACGACCCAAATCAGGGCCGCGACTGGCACCCACATTTACCCTCCTATGTGAGCGAACCAACCCATATAAACCTTAACATTTCAATGTATAACAACAGGAAATAATGCGGAAGACTTAAACTCATTCATAAAATCAATAATCAACTTCTATAACTCAAAACTATTATTATCATCCCCAAAATCTGGAAGTCATCACCACAAGAACATCTATCCTCAAATTACTAAACTAAGAGTATCTAAGAAAAACAAAACAAAGAGAAAGCTAGTCCATGCCGGAAGTTGAAGGCATCAAGACTCGAAGAAGAAGACCCAGTCCAAGCTAGAAGCGTTAGCTCACCCTGAAGATCCGGTGTGACGAAGACTGGCTTGATTTACTGCTGAGTTGAAGTTGACGGAACGTTTGCTGCATTCCACCAATAACAAAGAAGAAAACATAAAAGTAGGGGGTCAGTACAACCACAAGTACTGAGTAGATATCATCGACCAACTCAAAATAGAAGATAATATATATCAAGTAATATTATAAATCAACTATAAACACAACATATAGCAACAACAAGTACTATAATCATCAACAAGTACCATCAAGTTCATCCATGAGGACTCAAGCCTCAATACCATACTCATTTGGGAAATTAAGTTCATTATGTTGAGTAAATTATCATCTTTCAGGATTCATTATCTTTCTTCCTCTTGTGTCGGTACGTGACACTCCGATCTCCTACTACTATGTGTTGGTACGTGACACTCCGATCCCCTAATTCTACGTGTCGGTTCGTGACACCCGTCCCACTAATACTATGTGTCGGAACGTGACACTCCGATCCCCTATATGTGTCGGTACGTGACACTCCGATCCCCTATATGTGTCGGTACGTGACACTCCGATCCCCTATATGTGTCGGTACGTGACACTCTGATCCCTTAATTCTACGTGTCGGTTCGAGACACCCGTCCCACTAATACTATGTGTCGGAACGTGACACTCTGATCCACTAATACTATGTGTCGATACGTGACACTCCGATCCACTAATCTCATTCTATCCGTTCATCACGCCTTCTCTATACCAAGGCATCATCAATCCCATTACTTTAATTCATCAAGCCTTCTTTTATACCAAGGCATCATCATTAATAACGTAGATTAAAGTTTCTTTCAAGATTTGGGATTCAATGGTTTTCATCATGCTTGTTTTATCAAAATCACATAATCATATTCCTGCAAGCATACAATTAAGCATATAGACAGGTTTACAAAACTACCAATACATATCATTCGCTATTAAGAGTCTACTACGAATAGCATGGAAACCATAACCTACCTCCACCGAAGATTAGTGATTAAGCAAGAAATTCCCAAGGCTTTTGTTCCTTCTTCTGGTTCGATCCTCTCTCAATTCGTTTCTCTTTCCCTCTCTTTGTTCTTTCTATTTTCTTTATTCAACCCTCTTTCTTTTACCCTAATTAATATATAATTAAGAATGAAAGATGGTAATAATGACCCACTAATTAACTTAAGGTTACCTATTTTAACCCCCAAGTAATTAGATTTATTAATATTAACCCTCAAACTTTATAATTAAGGAAAGAATAGTCCAAAACGTCCCTTAAAACGTGTAAAGAAATCCGACTCTGACTGGGATTACGCAGCCCGAGACGGGCCGTCGCGGTTTCACGACGGTCCGTCTCTGTCCGTCGCACGATACGTAGACTTGATTTTTGTAAAGTCCCGTGACGGGCCGTCGTGCTGCGACGGTCCGGTCTCCGCCATTTCGCTACGGTTCGTAGAGTCGATTTTCAGTACCCAATTTTAGAATTTCTAAGTGTTTTGAAACGAGACCCTGCGACGGTCCGTCGTGCCTGTGACGGTCCGTCGTGGGGTCCATCGTTTCAGCCAGTTTTTCAGAAATAAAATCTGCTGCTCAAAACGACTAAACAGGTCGTTACAATAGATACCAATTTACCCATCGTTCGTCCCCGAATGATCACAAGGAGAAAAACAAGGGCGAAAAGAAGTACCTGAATCTTTAAACAGATGCGGGTATCCTTCTTGCATATCTGCCTCCTTCTCCCAAGTGGCTTCTTCAACCGGTCGATTCTTCCATTGCACCTTGATGGACGCAATCTCTCTTGACCTCAACTTGCGAACTTCTCTATCTAAAATAGCAACAGGCTCCTCCTCATAAGACAAGTTCTCATCAAGCAAAACGGAATCCCAATGGATAATGTAGTTTCCATCCCCATGATATCTTTTCAACATAGACACATGGAATACCGGATGCACTCCGGACAGCCCTGGAGGCAAGGCTAACTCATAAGCCACCTCCCCTACTCGCTTAAGCACTTCAAAGGGACCAATGTACCTTGGGCTTAACTTGCCTCTTTTACCAAACCGCATCACCCCTTTCATTGGCGAGACTTTCAACAAGACTTGTTCACCCTCCATGAACTCTAACTCTCTAACCTTTCGATCTGCATATTCTTTTTGTCTACTTTGCGCCGCTAGAAGCTTTTCTTGAATAGACCTCACTTTCTCTATCGAATCCCTCAAAAGGTCAGTACCCCAAGGCCTAACCTCAAATGCATCAAACCAACCAATGTGAGATCTACATCTCCTACCATACAATGCTTCAAATGGAGCCATGTCAATGCTTGAGTGATAGCTATTATTGTATGAAAACTCCGCTAAGGGTAAGAAGTTATCCCAATGGCCACCAAACTCTATTACACCATGCACGAAGCATATCCTCCAACACTTGAATCGTCCTTTCAAACTGACCATCGGTCTGAGGATGGAACGCAGTACTAAGGTCCAACCTAGTACCCAATTCCGCATGCAATGTTTTCCAAAACATAGAAGTAAACTGCGTACCTCTATCTGATATGATGGATAGTGGAACCCCATGCAATCGAACGATTTCTGAGATATAGATCTTGGCTAACTTTTCTGCATTGTAAGTCACCTTTACCGGAATGAAATGAGCAGATTTAGTTAACCTATCAACAATCACCCAAATGGAGTCATACTTACCCATTGTCTTTGGAAGACCAACCACAATGTCCATTGCAATTCTTTCCCACTTCCATTCCGGAATGGGCATTTTCTGAAGTGTTCCTCCGGGCCTTTGGTGTTCATACTTTACTTGTTGACAGTTTGGACACTTGGCAATAAAGTCAACAATATCACGCTTCATTCTACTCCACCAAAAGTGTTGCTTTTGGTCACGATGCATTTTGGTTGCACCCGGATGTATAGAATACCTTGAACTATGAGCCTCTGTCAGAATAGTGTTGATCAAATGATCGACGCGGGGTACACACACCCTTCCTTTGATTCTCAAAACACCTTCCTCATTGATTTGTGCTTCCTTAGCCTCTCCTCGCAATACTTTATCTTGGATTCGCCTTAGTTTCTCACCATCAAACTGTTTTCCCTTAATCTTGTCAAGAAAAGAAGATCTTGACTCCACACTAGCCAACAATCCTCCCTTCTCATTTACTTCTAACCTCATCAAGTCGTTAGCCAGAGTCTGAACCTCTCTAGCCAATGGGCGTCTAGAAGCTTGCAAGTGAGCTAGACTTCCCATGCTTCCCGCCTTTCTACTTAAAGCATCCGCTACAACATTCGCCTTCCCCGGATGATACAAAATAGTGATGTCGTAGTCCTTCCATCCATCTCCTCTGTCTCAAGTTCAAATCTTTCTGAGTAAAGACATACTGAAGACTACGATGATCCGTGTAGACCTCACACTTAACCCCATATAGATAGTGTCTCCATTGCTTTAATGCAAACACTACCGCAGCCAATTCCAAATCATGGGTCGGATAGTTACGCTCATGAACTTTTAATTGCCTCGAAGCATAAGCAATTACACTCTTCTCTTGCATTAGCACTGCACCCAAAACCGAATAGGATGCATCACAATAAACAATGAAGTTCTTACCTTCCACGGGCAAGGTAAGGATAGGCGCGGTAGTCAACAAAGTCTTGAGTTTCTGAAAGCTTTCCTCACACTCATCCGACCATACAAATGGAACATTTTGCTTAGTCAAGTTCGTCAATTGAGAAGCAATAGAAGAGAATCCCTTGACGAATCGGCGGTAGTAACTAGCTAACCCCACAAAACTCCTTATTTCTGACACATTAGTAGGTCTTACCCAATTTTTCACCGTCTCAATCTTAGATGGATCCACCATTACTCCATCCTTAGAAACCACGTGCCCCAAGAAGAACACTGAATCTAGCAAAAACTCACACTTGGAGAATTTCGCATAAAGCTTTTTCTTCCTCAACAACTCTAACACCATTCTCAAATGCTCCTCATGTTCCTTCTTACTCTTGGAGTATATCAGTATATCATCAATAAACACGATCACAAAGAGGTCCAAATATGGCTTGAAAATCCCATTCATCAAGATCATGAAAGCAGCAGGGGCATTCGTAAAACCAAAAGACATTACCACAAATTCGTAGTGCCCATACCTAGTTCGAAAAGCAGTCTTTGGCACATCCGCTGCCCGTATTTTCAATTGGTGATAACCGGATCTCAAGTCAATTTTAGAGAAGACACACGCACCTTGTAACTGATCGAACAAGTCATTAATGCGAGGAAGAGGATATTTGTTCTTGATAGTTACCTTGTTCAGTTGTCTATAGTCTATGCACATCCGAAAACTCCCATCCTTCTTCTTCACAAACAAAACTGGAGCACCCCAAGGAGATGCACTTGGCCTAATGAAGCCTTTGCTCAACAACTCTTGAAGTTGTGCCTTTAACTCTCTTAACTCCGCGGGAGCCATTCTATAAGGGGGTATAGAAATGGGGCGAGTACCCGCTTCAAGATCAATACAGAAGTCAATATCCCTATCCGGTGGCATACCAGGAAGATCTGCAGGGAACACATCCAAAAATTCTCGAACTACCGAAACCGATTCAATTGAGGGTACTTGGGTAGTGTCATCCCTAAGATGTGCCAAGAAAGCTAAGCAACCCTTACTAACCATCTTCTGAGCACAAAGAAAGGACACGATACGAACCGGATTGGAAGTGTAGTCGCCCTCCCACACTAACGGATCTGCCCCAGGCTTGGCTAACGTCACAGTTTTAGCATTACAATCCAAAATCACAAAATTCGCAGAAAGCCAAGTCATACCTGTAATTACATCAAAGTCACCCATTTCTAAAATAACCAAATCTACATAAGTGTTGCTCCCCACAAAATTCACCAAACAAGACCTATACACCTTTTTAACTATCACAGACTCACCCACCGGAGTAGAAACACGAATAGGCGTGTCAAGTAATTCACAATGTAAATTTAGACCATTAGCAAATGAGGAAGATACATAAGAAAATGTGGATCCAGGATCAAACAATACGGAAGCCATGCAATCACAAATCAAAAGGTTACCTGTGATGACAGCATCTGATGCCTCCGCTTCAGATCTCCCAGGAAAAGCGTAACAATGGGCCCTATTATTTATCTGTTTGTTGCCCCTACCATGTTGCGTAGTAGTAGCTCAAGTTTTCCCATCTCCTCGGCCGTTTTGGTGACCACCATTACCTCGACCACCACGTCCTCCAGAAAAACGGCCTCTACCATGACCACCTCTACCTATAGCTATTGGGGGTCTGTAACTCTGTTTTGGACAATTCCTCCTAATATGTCCAATCTCCCCACATCCGTAACACTCTTTGGAGTCGGGCATAGGTCTCTCAGAGAAGTGTTGACCATTCTGAGGTGGACCCCCAAGTACAGTCTGTAGGGAAGACTGAATTGGTCGAACTGAGTAACCTCCAGAACTCTGTCCTCTAGTATACGAACCGTTGAACTCACCTCCCTTTCGAAACCTCTTTGATGTCGATGTCGGGGTGAAGTCATCTGGCTTCACTCCTTCCACCTCTATCACAAAGTCTACCACCTCTTGGAAGAATTTTGCCGTAGTTGCTACCTGTAAGGCTGAAATCCGCAATTCTGACCTCAACCCCTTCACAAAACGGCGAATCCGTTCTTGTGGACTGAAACAAAGCTGGGTGGCATACCTAGATAATGCGCGGAATTTAGCCTCATATGCATTAACCGTCATCCTTCTTTGCTCAAGACTCAAGAACTCATCCCATTTTCTATCTCTCAAAGTCCTTGGGATATACTTCTCCATAAACAAGCCAGAGAATGATTCCCAAGTCATAGGGGGTGCCTCTGTTGGTTGACACTCAACACCAAACCGCTCTACTACACCCATCTTGTGTAGGAGCTCATGACAATCAACCAGAAAATCGTAGGCATCCTCTGATTCTGCACCCTTAAAGACTGGAGGTTTCAATTTCAAGAACTTACTGAAAAGTTCATGCTGATCATTTGTCATTATAGGCCCAGTAGTCAGACGAGGAAATGTGCCTATTTACAATGAGGCATCCATACGAGGAGCCCCAGCAGCAGCATGTCGTACCTCTGAAACCGGAGGTGTTGGTGCAGAAACCACCAGGGTGCCTGACCCTGATCAGATAAACCGCTAAGATAGGCCAGAACCTGATTAATCATTTCTGGGGTAGGTTGGGGTGGTGATTCCTCATTCTGCACTTGTTCAGTTTCCCCATCCTCCCCTTCTCTTACCACTTCTTCAGTCGGTGGAGGAGTCACCCCCTTAGTATCAGATGGATTAGGTGCTCGTCCTCTTCCTCTAGAGGACGTCCTCCCACGACCTCTACCACGGCCTCTTGCCGCTACTCTTCCTCGAGCTACAGCCCCAGTGGCTGGCTCAGACGCTTCTTGTCTTGTCGATGTTGATGTTGGCGCAGTCGTTGCTCTAGTTCTAACCATCTGCGAAATAGAGTGAAGATGGTCAGATACCAATTTGTATCACCTAGATACCAATTGGACCCAAGTAATAGCACGAAAGAAAGAAAGAAAGAATGGAATTTTCCTAAAGTCTTATAGCCTCTCAAAGAAAAGTAAAGGCGTCCCCCTACCGTTCCTTAAGACTCTACTAGACTCGTTCTTGTGTGATGAGACCAACGAACCTAATGCTCTGATACCAAGTTTGTCACGACCCAAATCAGGGCCGCGACTGGCACCCACATTTACCCTCCTATGTGAGCGAACCAACCCATATAAACCTTAACATTTCAATGTATAACAACATGAAATAATGCGGAAGACTTAAACTCATTCATAAAATCAATAATCAACTTCTATAACTCAAAACTATTATTATCATCCCCAAAATCTGGAAGTCATCACCACAAGAACATCTATCCTCAAATTACTAAACTAAGAGTATCTAAGAAAAACAAAACAAATAGAAAGCTAGTCCATGCCGGAAGTTCAAGGCATCAAGACTCGAAGAAAAAGACCTAGTCCAAGCTAGAAGCGTTAGATCACCCTGAAGATCCGGTGTGACGAAGACTGGCTTGATTTACTGCTGAGTTGAAGTTGACGGAACGTTTGCTGCATTCCACCAATAACAAAGAAGAAAACATAAAAGTAGGGGGTCAGTTCAACCACAAGTACTGAGTAGATATCATCGGCCAACTCAAAATAGAAGATAATATATATCAAGTAATATTATAAATCAACTATAAACTCAACATATAGCAACAACAAGTACTATAATCATCAACAAGTACCATCAAGTTCATCCATGAGGACTCAAGCCTCAATACCACACTCATTTGGGAAATTAAGTTCATTATGTTGAGTAAATTATCATCTTTCAGGATTCATTATCTTTCTTCCTCTTGTGTCGGTACGTGACACTCCGATCCCCTACTACTATGTGTCGGTACGTGACACTCCGATCACCTAATTCTACGTGTCGGTTTGTGACACCCGTCCCACTAATACTATGTGTCGGAACGTGACACTCCGATCCCTATATGTGTTGGTACGTGACACTCCGATCCCCTATATGTGTCGGTACGTGACACTCTGATCCCCTATATGTGTCGGTACGTGACACTCCGATCCCCTAATTCTACGTGTCGGTTCGTGACACCCGTCCCACTAATACTATGTGTCGGAACGTGACACTCCGATCCACTAATACTATGTGTCGGTACGTGACACTCCGATCCACTAATCTCATTCTATCCGTTCATCACGCCTTCTCTATACCAAGGCATCATCAATCCCATTACTTTAATTCATCAAGCCTTCTTTTATACCAAGGCATCATCATTAATAATGTAGATTAAAGTTTCTTTCATGATTTGGGATTCAATGGTTTTCATCATGCTTGTTTTATCAAAATCACATAATCATATTCATGCAAGCATACAATTAAGCATATAGACAGGTTTGCAAAACTACCAATACATATCATTCGCTATTAAGAGTCTACTACGAATAGCATAGAAACCATAACGTACCTCCACCGAAGATTAGTGATTAAGCAAGAAATTCCCAAGGCTTTTGTTCCTTCTTCTCGTTCGATCCTCTCTCAATTCGTTTCTCTTTCCCTCTCTTTGTTCTTTCTATTTTCTTTATTCAACCCTCTTTCTTTTACCCTAATTAATATATAATTAAGAATGAAAGATGGTAATAATGACCCACTAATTAACTTAAGGTTACCTATTTTAACCCCCAAGTAATTAGATTTATAATATTAACCCTCAAACTTTATAATTAAGTAAAGAATAGTCCAAAACGTCCCTTAAAACGTGTAAAGAAATCCGACTCTGACTGGGATTACGCAACCCGTGACGGGCCGTCGTGCCTACGACGGTCCGTCCTGTTGTCCGTCGCACGATACAGAGACTTGATTTTTGTAAAAAGTCCTGTGACGGGCCCTCGTGCCTGCGACGGTCCGTCATGCCATTTCGTTCTACGGTTCGCAGAGTCGATTTTCAGTACCCAATTTCAGAATTTCTAAGTGTTTTGAAACGAGACCCTGCGACGGTCCGTCGTGCCTGTGACGGTCCGTCGTGGGGTCCGTCGTTTCAGCCAGTTTTTCAGAAATAAAATCTGCTGCTCAAAACGACTAAACAGGTCGTTACATTCTACTTCTTACAAAAGTAGAAGCAGAAAACTATTAATTACAAGATCAAACTATTTCTTCATATATACATATTTATCAAATATATCTTATATTTATTTATTTTTATAATGAGTTTTTTTTATGTAGTTATTTAATTTGTGAAAAGATTTTTAAACTTATTTTGCTTAGTATTTTTTGTTCTTAAATTACTTAGTGTTACATAATTCTCTTTTTCTTCAACAACAATTGCTGCAGAGTGAACGAATGTGTAGAGATTAATTGAATCCACAAAAAGGTTACGAATTTTGCGGTATTCCTAATACTATTTCAAAAAACATTGAAAACCTCCCACGTGTTTATATAAATTTTAAGGCGTTTTTCTTATGAAGGAGAAAGTTTGGATGTCTCCAAATATGGGGCATTTAATTATAAATTAATAAAATAACATAATATCATATATATATATATATATATATATATATATATATATATATATATATATATATATATATATATATATATATATATATATATATAAAATAAGAGAGATGAAACTGCTTACGTGTCAATACCATAAAAACCAGATTTTAAAAATGACTTTAAAGAAGTTTTTAAAAAATAAGGAAAATCAGTTTTAAAAAATAAATAATAACTGAAAATACATATTTTTAAAAAAAAAAACTGTACAAAGTAAATAATAATAATAATAATAATAATCTATATATAGATATATAATTTATATATTATATATTATAAAAAGGAAAAATTACGCGGCTTATCAAACTTATACCATTTAGTTACTCATCATAGCTATAGTTTGCTATAATTACTACTCGCGACTAACATTATACATTAATTAGGAGGGATGACCTCTAGTTTGTATAATTGGATATACATATGCATATGTATAATATACAATTTTTTAACCTATATACATATGCAATTCACCTCGCTCCCACTCTCTGCCCTCTCTCACACGCCTCTCTCCTCTCTCTCTTAATCTCGCTCGCCTCTCTACTCCCTCTTCCAATCTCGCTTGCCATTTATACAAATGTATATGTATAATATACAATTATATACAATTATACATATACAATTCACCTCTCTCCCACTCTCTTCCCTCTCTCGCTCTCCTCTGTCCTCTCTATCCTAGTCTCGCTCTCCTCTCTCCTCCCTCTCCCAATCTCTCTTGTCATATTTACAAATACATATGTATAATATACAATTATCTAACCAATATACAAATACAATTCACCTTTCTCTCACTCTTTTCCCCCTCTCTCTCGCCTCTCTCCTCTCTCTCCCAGTCTCGCTCGCCTCTCTCCTCCATGTAACATGTAGCTACAAATTGTAATTATCAAACTATAGCTATGGAGAGTAATTAATTATTTTTAAGTGGCTACTTGTGAAAGTTTCCCAATAAAAAAATATATTAATATTTTGATTTATTATTTAATATTTTTAAATTCGATGCTAGCAAATTTTCCTGCACGTGAGGAGTAGTTTTTTCTCTTTGTAAATATGATTTATTACTTATAAAGAAGTTTCTCTTTTCATAACCAATAAAAAATTAAAATTTATGTAAATATAGGATAACTTATTTTTTACAAAAAATAACTGCTTTTTTGGAAGAAGAAAAAAGATGATTTGAATTTGACAGTTAGCCTAATAGTGGAGCATTTTTTTAAAGTGCGTTGATTTTATCTTGGTATTATTAAATATAAATTCACTTCAATTGTATAAGAATCATAAACTTTTGAAACGCTATTCTTATAAAGAAATGACGTTCGATTTCAAATTCCTACATGATATCTATTCAAAGTTCTAACATATTACTTCCTGAATGTGACATACTAGCATATTTGAGAATGACTTCATTAATGTTGAATGTAATAGAAGGTAAAATACATTAAAAATATGTAAACTTAAAAATGAAATATAAGTAGTATTTGTTAATGTTTGTTCTTTCAACCATTGTTTTTAAAGTTTCTTTCCATTATATTATTATTCGGATTATATTACGATTTGAATTACTATTAGAATTGTAGTACAACTAGGATTTAGATTATTTATAAGGAAAAATGCACAAGTACCCCCTCAATCTATGCCCAAAATTCCAGAGACACACTATACTATACTAAGGTCCTATTACCTCCATGAACTTATTTTATAAGTAATTTTCTACTCCTTTTCGTCCTATGTGACACTAGCTTGAAAAAGAAAGTCAACCAGCGTTGGGCACACAAGATAGTGCCACGTAGGCCGAAAAGGGGTAGAAAATTATTAATAAAATAAGTTAGAGGGTTAATAGGACCTTAGTATAGTATAAGTGTGTATCTGAGATTTCGGGCATAGGTTGAGGGGATATTGTGCATTATTATTATTATTATTATTATTATTATTATTATTATTATTATTATTGTTATTATTATTATTGTTATTATTATTATTATTATTATTATTATTATATTAGTAATAGGTATTGTACTAGGACTCAGTATAGTTAACTTAGGACTCTATGATTCTCTCCTATATAAGGAGTATGTACTTAACATTATTATTCATCAATACTATCTGCAATGACTCGGATCCGAAAAGTTATTCTTTTATAATTTTGAATAGTCATTTGACTATAATTAATTAATTTATGGGTAATTTGTTTATTGTTAATAGTAATGGGTCAAGTCGAAATATTAAAATAGGTTAATAAGAATTACTACTTTTAATACATAATTAATTTAGAAAAGAAAATAAAGAGAAGGAAGAAAACTAACATGTGCATAGGCGCCAGACGACAATTGGATTTCAGGTAAAGAACTTCAAAGCTTTGTTAGTTGATTAGGCTTTCTTTTAATCATTTTAGTAGTAATGGCATATTGTTATTGATATGTGGTTCATATTGTATCAAGGGACAAAAGATTTATGGAACAATTATGACCAAATTATTAACTTTTTATTAAGAAAAAAATATTAGTTGAAAAAAGAAGAAGTAATCATTAGATATCCATTAAAGTTGATAGAATTTGATACATCTAGCATTGTTCTTGTACTTAGCTGTTTAGGATGTCTATAGATTATTTTTCGACTAAGTACCATTTTGATTGTTTTGGGTGCAGTTTATGCATTTTTATTTAGTCAAGAAATTATTAATTTGGGGGTTGAACAATGACTTATTTTAATTGAAATTTAAGATCCAAGTTTATTGCATCATAAGTGGAAATTACATATTCAAATTAAAGGGTTTAGGTGATCTCTTGATCCGATTTTCGAACCCAAAATAAATATAAAATATGGGTGTCACTAGACTCGTAATCTTATGAATATTATATATTTGAACAAATTTCTACCATTCAGAAGTGTTACGAAAGGGGAAGATGTAAGTCCCGAAGTGATGTGTTTGATAGTTTGAGGCAAGTAGATTTCTAAAATCTTATTAAGTGTATAAAATTTGTGTATTTTCTTGTGATATATGTTTGGTAGTAATGGGTCTAGGTGAATGGTTGACTTGTCCACCTTGATACATTGTAATGATTAAAAGGGATAATAAAAGGTAATGCAATTAATTGTTTGTGTGTGATGGGTTGAGAATGGTATGAGTACCGGTGGTATAGAGGCAAAATATATTACTATAATGTGGATTGTAATCCGAGAATATCAAATCATATGGACATTATCTGATATATTATTGAATTGAATTATTATGTGTGATTATGTTTTTTACTGAACCGTATAATTGTGATACTGAGGTAATTATATGTCATAGCGATATTTGATTTATTGAAATGTTGCATCATCCCCTTTATTTGATATCATATTTCGCACATACATTGATATGAGATTGGGTATGAGTAAAGGTCTAACACGCGGAGTCCGTCCGTGTTGAGATCGAGTTATCATAATTTGGGCACGTGGAAATCGTCCGTGCAAAATTTGTTTGAATTATGATAGTGCTTTCAGATGGTCCGCATAGACACCTGCAGATCGTCCGTGTAGATATATGGACCTCGCGAGTCCCCCATGGGTCATGAGCTCTCGATGTATTTTTGAGGACTATCATGTACACATGGTTGAGAGAGTATTTGATATTTTGAGGCATACTAATTCATGGTGTCATATTTCATTACATACCATGACATCCTTTATTCTTATTGATTATGTATTTTATTAGTGGTTTGAAAGTAATTGATATATGATTACCTTTACTTGGTTAACTTCATCTTGTGTTGCTGATATTGTGAGTGTCTTTTTGTGGGGCTTGTAATTGATGAATATTGAGCTTGTTGTTGAGATGTGTGTTTGTAAATGGTCACATGTTAGGTTGGACTGATTTTATACAGGTTGTAGTTGCAGAGGTTCGGTTGGGGTGTAAGGAGTACCAATATTTTATCCCCTTAGCTTGTGTTTAGAGGATTACTTGTTCAGTACCGTGTGGTGGTACTCACCCTTGCTTCTACAATTATTTTTTTAGGTTACTAGTCCGAACCCTTGTCATATTTCTCTCGTCCTTGTCTAAGAATTCTTTTGGAGGTTTGTGAGGTAGCTCCTTGTCATTTTAGTGGACCTTCTTACTCCTATTTATGATCTTATTCTACTCTAGAAATAATGTCAGATGAGACTTGTATAATTTTTTTAATTCAGTTGTAATACTATAGAAGCTTGTACACATGACAACCAGATTTTGGGGGTATTTTTGAATTTATCATAGAATATCCGCATTTTATTGTAATAGTTTAATTTTAGCCTGTCTTGTCGTACCTGGATAAGACGAGTGTCATCACGTCCACTTTTGGATCGTGACACTATCATGATTGATCAATACTACCAATACTATCAATATTGATCAACATATCAATATATCAATATTGATCAACCTATTAATAGACCAATACATCAATTATCAATACAATCCTTGATTTCTCTACGTGAGATTTCTACATGGATTTTTACACTATGTTCACTAGTTTTTATAATAAAAAATTTAATTTCACCAATCTCCTTCATTTAATTTTCTCTATCTGATTTCAAAATATGTTACATGTGAATTTTCTAAAATATTTCAAAAAAATTAGGCATATTAAATATATATTGATATTTTAATTTATTATTTAATATTTTTAAATTCGATATTAGTAAATTTTTCTGCACGTGAGGTGTAGCTTTTTCTCTTTTTAAATATGATTTATTACTTGTAAAGAAGTTAATCTATTCATAATTTGTTTTATGTAAATATAGGATAACTTCTTTTTTACAAAAAATAATTACTTTTTGGAAGAAGAAAAAAGATGATTTGAATTTGACAGTTAGCCTAAAAGTGGAGCATTTTTTTAACGTGTATTGATTTTATCTTGGTATTATTAAATTTAAATTCACTTCAATTGTATAAGAAACACAAACTTTTGAAACTCTGTTCTTATGAAGAGATGACTTTCGATTTCTAATTCCTCCATGATACCTATTCGAAGTTCTAACATATTACTTCCTGAGTGTGACATACTACGCATATTTGAGTATGACTTCATTAATGCTGAATGTATTAGGAGGTACAATACTTTAAAAATATGTAAACTTAAAAATGCAATATAAGTAGTATTTGTTAATGTTTATTCTTTCAACCATTGTTTTTAAAGTTCCTTTCTATTATATTATGACTAGGATTATATTACGATTTGGATTACTATTAGAATTATAGTACAACTAGGATTTAGATTATTTATAATTGCATTATTATTATTATTATATTATTATTATTATTATTATTATTATTATTATTATATTATTATTATTATTATTATTATTATTATTATTATTATTATTATTATTATTATTATTATTATTATTATTATTATTATTATTATTATTATTATTATTATTATTATTATTATTAGGTATTGTAGAATAACTCTAAGTATAGTTATTTAGGACTCTACGATTCTCTCCTATATAAAGAGTATGTACTTAACTATCATGATTGATCAATACTACCAATACTACCAATATTGATCAACATATCAATATATCAATATTGATCAACCTATTAATCGATCAATACATCAATTGTCAATGCAATCCTTAATTTCTCTATATGAGATTTCTACATGAATTTCTACACTATGTTCACTAGTTTTTAGAATAAAATATTTAATTGCACCAGTCTCCTTCATTTAATTTTCTCTATCTGATTTCAGAATATGTTACGTGTGAATTTTAAAAAAAAATAAAAAAATTAGGGATATTCAAAAATATATTGATATTTTAATTTATTATTTAAAATTTTTAAATTCGATTTTTGTAAATTTTCCTGCACGTGAGGAGTAGTTTTTTTATTTTTAAATATGGTTATTACTTATTAAGAAGTTTATCTATTTATAACCAAAAAAAATTAAAATTTATAAGATAACTTCTCTTTTTACAAAAAATAACTGTTTTTTGGAAGAAAAAAATAAGAAGATTTGAATTTGACAGTTAACTTAATAGTTGAGTATTTTTTTAACGTGTATTTATTTTATCTTGGTATTATTAAATTTTTTTCACTTCAATCATATAAGAATCATAAACTTTTGAAACTATGTTTTTATGAAGAAATGACGTTTGATTTCAAATTCCTCCATAATACCTATTCAAAGTTCTACCATATCACTTCATGAGTCTGACATACTATGCATATTTGAAAATGACCTCATTAATGAGGAAGGTATTAGAAGGTACAATACTTAAAAAATATGTTAACTTAAAAACACAATATAAATATTATTTGTTAGTATTTATTTTTTCAACCATTGTTTTAAAGTTCCTTTCTATTATATTATGATTATATGATATTTATCAATCATCTAAACAGTATTATTTGAAATCTATATTTTGTTGTCTAAGTTCTACTTAATTCATGGACAAATTGCATTGTGTGCAAAAAATTATAATTACGAGGGCAAAATAAAAAACATCAGCAGAGTAGCTCTTGAACAAAACTCTGCAAGTAAATCATATGGAGATAATTATAACTTCTCCAATCCAAGAAAAATTGGATGTCTTCAGAGAATTTTACAAATGAAATAAAGCAAGGACCTCTTGCAAATGCGAATCAGTCATCAACTCTTTTTTTTTGTCATTATCCATGTTACTTAAGTAATAATCACCAATTTTGGCGACTTATGCTAGTCTTAATTTAATAACACTGTAAGTCCCTGTAATTGATATTTTAATTATGTGTCATTGTTGAATCTTTAATCGGAATTCATCAATTATTGCAATCGTAGAATACAACTATATTGACAATAATCATATTAAAATGTAGTGTGTCAGCATTATAAAAACATTATTTATATTAAAATTAAAATTAGTTTCAACCCTTTATTTAAAATTGAAAAGTTATTTGTTTTCCAACTTTTAGATGTGACTTATTTAAACTCGCGTTTTTAGTGTTCTTATTGTTGACTTCAAAACAACGCGCAGTTATTCAAAATTCTATGATTTCAACATAATTTTACCTAAAATATTTAAAGTAGAAAATCAATATTTACATATTATGTTAAAATAATAGTACTGTTTACATGTTTGATTTAAATTAATAAAAATGACAAATTCTGTAATTATTTAAACATGACACAAGTCAACCATTATAGAAATTAACAATTACAAGTTCTTAAGATATACTTTCTAAACTTGAAAATAAAATAGATTTGAATTCAAAGTAAGTTGCTTCTCAAATTTATCCTTGTTAATTCAAAAGTAAATATCTTTTCAATTTTTACATATTCTAAATATTTGAGGGTTGGAATTTGAAGTAGATATTATTTGAACAGAGATGGAATATAATAAAGATCGTAATTATTATAATTCTTAATTTATTGATTTATTTTTTGTTCAAAAAGGACAGAAATAGAAAAAGTATTACATTGAAAATAAGATGATAGTATTATGAAACTATATAAATTTAGAAGAAGAAGAAAGTAGGGAGAAGAGAAAAGACTTCTTATTTCTCTTGAAGTATATTTAGGATTTATAGATCTTTTTCACCAATCTTATTTACAATGAAGGAAAACCCTTTATTTATAGGGAAAACCTTACTTGTTTCCCAAGTAGGATTCCTAACCATATCCTACAAGGACTCCACATAATTAGACATTCACTATAATACAAATTGTTTATAACACTCCCCCTTGAATGGCAGTAGATTATGTGCCTCGTTAAAATCTTACTAGATAAAACCCAATAGGAAAAAATCTAGTGCAGGAAAAAGAGTAAACATATCCTATAATACGCATTATGGATGCCTCATTAAAAACCTTACAAGAAAAATCCACTGGGACAAAACCTTGTGAGGAAAAAAGAGTACATCGCGTATTAACTCCACCTAATGACAACATCAATCCAGAGACTACAATCTTCGTTTTCCAAGCTTGTGCACCATCATCTTCTTGAAAACTGCAGTTGGTAGAGACTTGATGAATAAATCAACAATAATATTTCTTGAACAGATCTCTTGCATGTTGATATCACCATTCTTGGGAGCTTATGAGTATAGAAAAACCTTAACGAAATGAATCTTTCCTTCAGGCTCAAAGATTTTTGCAAGTTCCTTAAATTCTAATTCTTTTAGCATATAATCTATTGCCTTTTGAAAAATCTTCAAGAGTTCTAATTCTAATCGTCAACTTACATAATAATACTTGTATATGCTCTATGCATTTTGAATCTATTTAATCCTTATGAGGATGATAAACAAGTTTTCCAAAATCTTGTATATGCTTTAGTTTTTGAACCAATTGGATATTTTCATATTAATTTCGTCAAGTAACAACATTTAATAATTAGATATATGACATCTTCTAGTGCCTAGATTGCAAGTCAAATAAGCTTTACGCTTACCAAGATGCATCATTCCACTTTTCACTTGATAATAATTTCTACACAAACATGCTTTAGTTGATGTAGAATTCATATCCTCAAAATCTTTTACAATATTGTGCGCTATTGTATCAAAGATATCGTCAACGATATATCATTTTGTATCGATTCACAATACGACTAAACTTATTGAGATCTCATCACTTCATTATTTTTAGATAGCTACCCCTCTCATTAGGTTTCATAAAGTGTTATGTCGTAGGCTCTCCAAGAGCACATTATCTCCTTATTATGATCATTTTGATTCTTTGATCCTCCCCATTTTTTAAAGGATTATCTTATGTAGAATTGATTAGTCTATCATGCTTCATGCATATCATAGACTTTATCCTTAAGAGACATTCGATAGATGTATTTACAACTCTTGTGTTGCTTCTAGTCTCCCCCTTATGTTATTCAAACTAACATATATCTCAATCTTTTGGAGAATCTACCTTTGTGCATCATTGTATATTCGTTGATTATATACTACATACCAAAATAATCAGATGAAAAATATTTGATCCCTGATCATAAATCAACAGAAAGAAAATCTGATCATAATTTGTTGGTTTGATGCGTACGATTACTTTTGTATGCGGTATCATATTTCAAATCAACACATAGAGCTTTATTTTCACCGACAATGATTTCACTATCTCAGACATTTAATGTCAAAACATCTTTGAGTATTTATCAATATTATCAAGATAAATTGTCTTGATTACATATTTTAAAGTTGTACTCTTAACTCAATTATTTTTGCACAAACATTTTTGTGAATGTAAAACTATTGATTTACAACAAACGCATATGTGATTATCTTATAGATGCATTCTTTTATCATGTCACATGATAGGTGAACGGACCCATATTATCCTTTTATACTTTTCAGAATTTAGATATTTAATCTCAACATTAGTTGATCCAATCAACTTGTCATGAGAACAAACAACAAAAGAATTCTTGACGAATCTTCTAGTTTTTCAATGTATGTCCATTACTCAGTATGAATATCTTTGGGATGACCAAATTTTTCATGCCAATTAATAAAATTATTAGTAATCGTAAACTCCAAGTTTACTACGTCATGTGCCTTGTGCTTTAGTAAGTTTCTGATTTACTATTATATGAATAAATTTCAATTTTATTACTCCAAGAGTAATTTTCAGATGTATTTCTTCTCAATTACTTTACCCTTTAGGTGAGTCGTGATACCATCATTGAATGAACTAATCTGAAGAAAATTGTGCATGTAACATATTATTTGTGCCAACATTTTTGCAAACATCAAGTTGTGAGATAATAATAGGCACACATGAGACCATATAGAAGAAACATTTATTAGGACCATTAAATATCTAAACAATCCACTAAGTGGATGACTAGGTCCACAAATATCTGTATACTTTCCTAGAACGTAGAGAATTCAATCTCAACTTTCGTTTATGATGGTCTCACAATTAACTTACCTTGTTAACAAGTAGTACAAGAAAATTCACGTCTAGCATCGTGGCTTATCACCTCATTCACTCTAAAGAATGGATCTGTATTTTTACCATTTATCAAAGGCTCTCATTCTTCATGAATGGACACAATCATCTAAGTACATCAAATTTTGATAACTTAGTACCTCATTCCATATTCATGTGCATCATTTAATTAGTTGTCTTCTTTTAGATATTTATGCACTGCTACATTCACTTTGGGGAATGAATCTGCTTCAACGAGAGATATTTCATGACTAATTTTATCAAAAACTCATTATTTCCTTTAGTCATTATAATATCATCAATATGGTGCATTGAGACTGAAACCCAACTTCTTATGCCATAAATCAATGAGGGACTTGAATCCAACATCTTTCATCACAAAGCATCAAGACTTCTGATGTCTTACCCTCTTGGTGCGATTGGACATAAATCCATCGTCTTATTCTTTTGGTGCAATATAACTTAAATTCATTGTCTTACCCACAATGAGGCTCAACCTCAAGCCTTTGAAAATAATTGCAATTTTATCACTTTTGATGATCATTAATATGATTATATATTATAATTACACATAAAATTGAGACTAATAATTTCTTATAATCAACATTAGCAGTTAATAGATATAATTTAATAGATCATGTACCTCATGTAGAGATTGAAAACATATCTTTCACTAAATTGTGCTTATTTAATTATTAAAATAAATTAAGGAATTCTCTTTCAAGTCAGTTAAAATTAAACGTATAGAAAGTCGACAAGTCTCTTTAAATACTTACTTTAGATGATACCTCCAAATATTTTACATAAATAATTATAACATAAAGATAAATCATACCTTGAAGATACCTTGAAGATATTGCATAACTTATGCAAGATCTCTTTTGTACTTTTCCCGTCTTCTATAATAACTTTTTAAGAATAGAACAATCGTGCTGATAACGTGTTATGAAACTATATAAATTTAGAAGAAGAAGAAAGTAGGGAGAAGACCAAATACTTCTTATTTCTCTTGAAGTATATTTAGGATTTATAGATCTTTTTCACCAATCTAATTTACAATGAAGGAAAACCCTTTATTTATAGGGAAAACCTTACTTGGTCCCCAAGTAGGATTCCTAACCATATCCTACAAGGACTCCACATAGTTAGACATTCACTATAATACAAATTGTTTATAACAGATAGCTATATATTTTAAAATTAAAACGATTAATGTATAGGAATAATTATTTTTTAAAAAAAAAAAGTTAAAAGAAATGTTTTTCTAAATCAGTATCTAAAATTTATCAAAAAAAAAATAGTAATCAACTGAATAGTTCGATATTTTTTTTCTAAAATTAAAAATTGTATACTATTTTTTGAATTTGAATTTTAAAATAATTTAAAAACATTGAAAATTTCAATAATACAATGTTATTTGTGGGGGTAATTATCAAACTTTTTTCATATTAAATATTTAAATTAACTTTATACAGTTTTCTTTTAAACAAAAATAAAATGTAAATTTTTAAAACTTACTATATAACGAAGAAATTTAAATTGATATTTCAAAAATTATACTTTGTAAGGCTTTTATAATAGTTTAATTCAGTGTGGTCCTCAAACATGTTCAGTACTTATAGAAATCTTAAAAGTGTTTGAGAAAGTAGACGAAAGGTAATTTTCTTGTTCTCTTAATATTTGATTTTCTCATGAAGAAACATTTTATTTCAATATTCTGAGTATCAATTCAACTATAAAGAGGCTTATGTAAAGTTCATTTGACGAATCTAAAATATATCAAATTGCTTATAGCAATATTCAAGATAATATATTACTAGCACACTATAAAATAAAACATAAATAACTAGTCTCCACCAATGACACTATCCTTAAAGATCTCAATAGCATCAACTTGACAATATGACATCCTTTAACTAGAATTTTCTTAGTCTATATCGTATATTTAGGCAAAATCATGGAGTAATTATTTATTTCTTTTGATCCATTTTAGTTATTTACTGACGATTCTGAAAAAGTTATTATTGTTGATGGAAACGCAATGGTACCAGACCAGATACTAACATCAATTTCTGAACTATATGAAAATTCATAATCTTAAAGGCGGTAATGATCGATCAATTGGAGTCCATTTGCACGCAATATTAATTTACTCACTTTCATTTAGTGGATTCTCTCTTTTACTTCGAAGGCTAACCTTAATGTCCACCTTTACCATGATAACTAATTTGATTGACGTCTGCATTTTGAGAAGGAGAATGATTTTTTATTGTTCGAACTTAACCACAACATTCTTATTCGATTTGAAATATATGAAAGTTGAATGTGAGACCAATCGAGAATATCAGAATAACGAATATTTAGGTCATTGGCTAAAACGTTTCCTTTGAAGATTAGGGTTTGTTTTGGTATAGGAATGGCTTGATATTTTGTATCTTCTCTTTTACCACTAAAATAGTGTCAAAATAGCCAACTTCAATTGTAAATGAATGTCTTCCTTTTGTTGGATTAAAAAACAAATCCACTTCGATATCACGAATAATAATATCTAAATTATTAAATTTGTTTGTTATCGAGAACTGAATTATATAAGAAAAAAATTAGTCTTAATTTAGTCAAAACAGAACTTTCACCAATTAAATTTATAAGAAAAAAAATGTTGAATGAATAATAAAGAAGATTAGATTTTTGTACTAAATATATGATATTTTATGGACAGTTATGTATTATTATTTTTCACATTCCGTAAATGTTTTGTCACGACCCAAAACGAGCCGCGAGTGGCACCCACACTTATCCTACTATGTGAGCGAACCAACCAATCTAAACCCCAACATTTCAACCATAATAAACAGAATATAATGCGGAAGACTTAAAACTCATTAATAAAAATAGATTAATAACTTCTAAAAACTCAAATACTTATTATTATTCCCAAAATCTGGAAGTCATCATCACAAGAACATCCATCCTCAAATTACTAAATCTAAGAGTATCTAAGAAGCTAAAATATGTAAAAGAGATAGTCCATGTCCGAACATCAAGATATCAAGACGCGAAGAAAAGAATCCAGTACGAGCTAGGAGTAATAGCTCACCCTGAAATCTGATTATGCTGAAGTCTGGCTAGAGTTGCGGTTGAGTCGAAGTCGATGGTACGTTTGCTGCACTCCACAAATAACAAGAAAAACAAAAACAAGTAGGGGTCAGTACAAAACACAAGTACTGAGTAGGTATCATCGGCCAACTCAAAATAGAAAATAATATATGTCAGATAATAACATAAAATCAACTACATATTCGACAAGTAACAACGGCAAGTACCATAACCCTTGGTTACAACCCCAAGCACATCTATGAGCACTCAAGCCTCCACACCTTACTCATTTGGGAAATAGTAATATTCATTCTCTTTATTATCCTGGTGTCGGGACGTGACACTCCGATCCTCTACTATCCTGATGTCGGAACGTGACACTCCGATCCTCTACTATCCTGGTGTCGGAACGTGACACTCCGATCCTCTACTATCCTGGTGTCGGAACGTGACACCCGATCCACTACTACTATCTTGGTGTTGGAACGTGACACCCGATCCACTACTACTATCCTGGTGTCGGAACGTGACACCCGATCCACTATTACTATCCTGGTGTCGGAACGTGACACCCGATCCAATACTACTATCCTGGTGTCGGTACGTGACACTCGATCCATTAACCTCATTCTTTTAGTTCATCAAGTTTTCTTTTATACTAAGGCATCATCATTAACAGAGTGGATTTTAGGTTTAAGCTTCACAACCTCATCTTTCCAACCCATTACAATTACATAATCACATCATACAAGCATACAATTAAGCATATGAAAGACTTTACAATACTACCCAACACATATCATTCGCTATTAAGAGTTTACTATGAAATAGCATAAACCATAACCTACCTCCACAGAAGAATCGCGATCAAGCAAGCTACTTCCCCAGCCTTTCCGTTTTTCTCTTCGTTCTCCCTTCTCTTCGTTCGTTTCTCCCTCTCTGTAACGACCTGTTTAGTCGTTTTGAGCAGCAGATTTTATTTCTGGAAAAACAGGCTGAGGCGACGGACCCCACGATGGACTGTCATGGGCACGACGGACCGTTGCAGGGTCTCGTTTCAAAACACTTAGAAATTCTGAAATTGGGTACTGAAAATCGACTCTCTGAACTTCGTGACGGAGTGGCAGGACGGATCGTCGCAGGCTCGACAGCCCGTCACAGGCCATTCACTTAAAATCGAGTTTCTGTAGCATGTGACGGACAGTAGGACGAACCGTCGCAGGCACGATGGCCCGTCATAGACTGCATAATCCCATTCGGAGTTGGATTTCTGGTTAAGTTTTAAAGGGGCGTTTTGGACTATTCCTGCTATAATTATATATTTCGTGGGTTTATATTAATAACTCAAATTCTTGGGAGTTAAAAGAGGTAACCTTAAGTTAATTGGTGAGTTATTATTACCATCTTTTATTCTTAATTATATGTTAATTAGGGTAAAAGAAAGAGGGTTTGAATAAGAAAAATAAAAAAGAACAAAGAGAGACAGAAAAAGAAAGAGAACGAGTAGAGAGAGAGAGAAACGAAGAGGATAGCAAGGATTTTGAGAAGATAGCTTGTTGATCGCAATTCTTCGGTGGAGGTAGGTTATGGTTTTCATGCTATTCGTAGTAGACTCTTAATAGCGAATGATATGTATTGGTAGTATTGTAAACCTGTCTATATGCTTAATTGTATGCTTGCATGAATATGATTATGTGATTGTGATAAAATAAGCATGATGAAACTATTGAATCCCAAATCTTGAAAAGAAACTTTAATCTACGTTATTAATGATGATGCCTTGGTATAAAAGAAGGCTTGATGAATTAAAGTAATGGGATTGATGACGCCTTGGTATAGAGAAGGCTTGATAAATTAAAGTAATGGGATTGATGACGCCTTGGTATATAAAAGGCTTGATGAATTGATAGAATGAGATTAGTGGATCGGAGTGTCACGTTCCGACACATAGTATTAGTGGGACGGGTGTCACGAACTGACACGTAGTATTAGGGGATCGGGTGTCACGAACCGACACGTAGAATTAGGGGATCGGAGTGTCACGTACCGACACATATTATTAGGGGATCGGGTGTCACGAACCGACACGTAGTATTAGGGGATCGGGTGTCACGAACCGACACGTAGAATTAGGGGATCGGAGTGTCACGTACCGACACATAGTAGTAGGGGATTGGAGTGTCACATACCGACACAAGAGAAAGAAAGATAATGAATCTTGAAAGATGATAATATACTCAACTTAATAAACTTAATTCCCAAATGAGTATGGTATTGAGTCTTGAGCTCTCATGGATGAACTTGATGGTACTTATTGATGATTATAGTACTTGTTGTTTCTACATGTTGAGTTTTATAGTTGATTTATGATATTACTTGATCTATACTGTTCTCTATTTTGAGTTGGCCGATGATATCTACTCAGTACCCGTGGTTTGTACTGACCCCTACTTTTATGTTTTCTTCTTGTTATTTGTGGAGTGCAGCAAACGTTCCGTCGTCTTCAACTCAACAGTGATTCTAGCAAGTCGTCGTCATACCAGAAATTCAGGGTGAGCTAATGCTTCTAGCTTGGACTGGATCTTCTTCTTCAAGTCTTGATGCCTTGAACTTCCGGCATGGACTAGCTTTTTATGTATTTTTAGCTTCTTAGACATTTTTAGTTAGAAATTTGATCATAGATGTTCTTGTGGTGATGACTTCCAGATTTTGGGGATGATAATAATAGTTATTGAATTGATTTTATTAATGAGTTTAAGTCTTCCGCATTACTTTCTGTTGATATTACATTGAAATGATAAGGGTTAGATTGGTTGGTTCGCTCACATAGGAGGGTAAATGTGGGTGCCAGTCGCGGCCCAGTTTTGGATCGTGACAAACTTGGTATCAGAGCATTAGGTTCGTTGGTCTCATCACACAAGAACAGGTCTAGTAGAGTCTTAAGGAACGGTAGGGGGACGCCTTTACTTTTCCTTGGGAGGCTATAAGACTTTAGGAAAATTCCATTCTTTCTTTCTTTCTTTCGTGCTACTACTTGAATCCAATTGGTATGTAGGTGATACAAATTGGTATCTGACCATCTTCACTCTATTTCGCAGATGGTTAGAACCAGAGCAACGACCGCGCCAACACCAACACCGGCAAGACAAGAATCATCTGAGCCAGCCACTAGGGCTGTGGCTCGAGGAAGAACAACGGCAAGAGGCCGTGGTAGAGGTCGTGGGAGGACGTCCTCTAGAGGAAGAGGACGAGCACCTAGTCCATCTGATGCTAGGGCGGTGAATCCTCCACCGACTGAGGAAGTGGTAAGAGAGGGGGAGGATGGGGTGAATGAGCAAGTACAGAATGAGGAAATGCCACCCCAACCTACCCCAGAGATGATCAATCGTGTTACGGCTTATCTTAGCGGGTTATCCGATCGTGACGCAGACACCCCAGTGTTTTCTGCACCAGCACCTCAGGTTCCGGAGGTACAACATGCGGCTACTATGGCTCCCCGCATGGATGCCTCATTGGAAATAGGCACGTTTCCACGTCTGACTACGGGGCCCATAATGACAAATGATCAGCATGAACTTTTCAGTAAGTTCTTGAAATTGAAACCTCCAGTCTTCAAGGGTGCTGAATCTGAGGATGCTTACGATTTTCTGGTTGATTGTCATGAGCTACTACACAAGATGGGTATAGTAGAACGGTTTGGTGTTGAGTTCGTGAGTTATCAGTTTCAAGGGAACGCCAAAATGTGGTGGCGATCACATGTTGAGTGTCAACCGACAGAGGCAACACCTATGACTTGGGCCTCATTCTCTAGCTTGTTTATGGAGAAGTATATCCCCCGGACTTTGAGGGATAGAAAAAGAGACGAGTTCTTGAGCCTAGAGCAAGGTAGGATGTCGGTCAATGCATATGAGGCTAAGTTTCGTGCACTATCCAGATATGCCACCCAACTTTGTTTTAGTCCACAAGAGCGGATTCGCCGGTTTGTGAAGGGGTTGAGATCAGAGCTGCGGATTTCGGCCTTACAGGTAGCGGCTACGGCAAAATCCTTCCAAGAAGTGGTAGACTTCGTGATAGAGGTGGAAGGAGTGAAGCCCGATGACTTCGCCTCGACATCGACATCAAAGAGGTTTCAAAACGGAGGTGAGTTTAATGGTTCTTACTCTAGAGGACAGGGTTCCGGAGGTTACTCAGTTCGACCCGTTCAGTCTTCACTACAGACTGTAGTTGGAGGTCCACCTCAGACCGGTCAACACTTCTCTGAGAAACCTATGCTTGAATCTAGAGAGTGTTATGGATGTGGGGAGACTGTACATATTAGGAGGAATTGTCCCAAACAAAGTTATAGGCCCCCAATAGCTAGAGGTAGAGGTGGTCATGGTAGAGGCCGTTATTTTGGAGGACGTGGTGGTCGAGGTAATGGTGGCCACCAAAACGGCAGAGGTGATGGGCAAACTGGAGCCACTACATCACAACATGGTAGGGGCAACGGACAGACGAACTATAGGGCCCATTGTTACGCTTTCCCTGGGCGGTCTGAAGCGGAGGCATCTGATGCTGTCATCACAGGTAATCTTTTAGTTTGTGATTGCATGGATTCTGTATTATTTGATCCCGGATCCATATTTTCTTATGTATCTTCCGCATTTGCTAATGGTCTTAATTTACATTGTGAATTGCTTGACATACCTATTCGTGTTTCTACTCCGGTGGGTGAGTCTGTGATAGTTGAAAAGGTGTATAGGTCTTGTCTTGTAACTTTTGTGGGGAGCAATACTTATGTAGACTTGGTTATCTTAGAGATGGTTGACTTTGATGTAATTCTGGGTATGACTTGGCTTTCTCCGAATTTTGCGATCTTGGATTGTAATGCTAAGACTGTGACGTTAGCCAAGCCTGGGACAGATCCGTTAGTGTGGGAGGGTGACTACACTCCCAATCCGGTTCGTATCATCTCCTTTCTTCGTGCTAAGAAAATGGTTAGTAAGGGTTGTTTAGCGTTTTTGGCACATCTCAGGGATGATATTACCCAAGTACCTCCAATTGAGTCGGTCTCGATAGTTCGTGAGTTTGTGGATGTGTTCCCTGCAGATCTCCCTGGTATGCCACCAGATAGGGATATTGACTTCTGTATTGATCTTGAACCGGGTACTCGCCCCATTTCCATACCCCCTTATAGAATGGATCCCGCAGAGTTGAGAGAGTTAAAGGCCCAACTTCAAGAGTTGTTGAGCAAAGGCTTCATCAGACCAAGTGCATCTCCTTGGGGTGCTCCGCTTTTGTTTGTGAAGAAGAAGGATGGGAGTTTTCGAATGTGCATAGACTACGACATTAACCGAATAAGGTAACTATTAAGAACAAGTATCCTCTTCCTCGCATTGATGACTTGTTCGATCAGTTACAAGGTGCTTGTGTCTTCTCTAAGATTGACTTGAGATCCGGTTATCATCAATTGAAAATACGGGCAACGGATGTGACAAAGACTGCTTTTCGAACGAGGTATGGGCATTACGAATTTGTGGTGATGTCTTTTGGTCTTACGAATGCCCCTGCTGCGTTCATGAGCTTGATGAACGGGATTTTTAAGCCATATTTGGATCTCTTCGTGATCGTATTTATTGATGATATATTGGTATACTAAAAGAGCAAGAAGGAACATGAAGAGCATTTGAGAATGGTATTGGAAATGTTGAGGGAGAAAAAGCTTTATGCCAAGTTCTCTAAGTGTGAGTTTTGGCTAGATGCAGTGTCCTTATTAGGGCATGTAGTTTCTAAGGATGGAGTAATTGTGGATCCTTCTAAGATTGAGACAGTGAAGAATTGGGTAAGACCCACTAATGTATCAGAAATAAGGAGCTTTGTTGGGTTAGCTAGCTACTACCGCCGATTTGTCAAGGGATTCTCTTCTATTGCTTCCCAATTAACGAACTTGACTAAGCAGAATGTTCCATTTGTATGGTCGGACGAATGTGAGGAAAGATTTCAGAAACTCAAGACTTTGTTGACTACCGCACCTATCCTTACCTTGCCAGTAGAGGGTAAGAACTTCATCGTTTATTGTGATGCATCCTATTCTGGTTTGGGTGCAATACTAATGCAAGAGAAGAGTGTGATTGCTTATGCTTCAAGGCAATTAAAGGTGCATGAACGTAACTATCCGACCCACGATTTGGAATTGGCTGCGGTAGTGTTTGCATTAAAGCAATGGAGACACTATCTATATGGGGTTAAGTGTGAGGTCTACACGGATCATCGTAGCCTTCAGTATGTCTTCACTCAGAAAGATTTGAACTTGAGACAGAGGAGATGGATGGAACTACTGAAGGACTACGACATCACTATTTTGTATCATCCGGGGAAGGCGAATGTTGTAGCAGATGCGTTAAGTAGAAAGGCGGGAAGCATGGGAAGTCTAGCTCACTTGCAAGCTTCTAGACGCCCATTGGCTAGAGAGGTTCAGACTCTGGCTAACGACTTGATGAGGTTAGAGGTAAATGAGAAGGGAGGACTGTTGGCTAGTGTGGAGTCAAGATCTTCTTTTCTTGACAAGATTAAGGGAAAACAGTTTGATGATGAGAAACTAAGGCGAATCCAAGATAAAGTATTGTGAGGAGAGGCTAAGGAAGCACAAATCGATGAGGAAGGTGTTTTGAGAATCAAGGGAAGGGTATGTGTACCCCGAGTTGATGATTTGATCAACACTATTCTGACAGAGGCTCATAGTTCAAGGTATTCGATACATCCGGGTGCAACCAAGATGTATCGTGACCTAAAGCAACACTTTTGGTGGAGTAGAATGAAGCTGTGATATTGTTGATTTTATTGCCAAGTGTCCAAACTGTAAATAAGTAAAGTACGAACACCAGAGGCCCGGAGGAACACTTCAGAGAATGCCCATTCTGGAATGGAAATGGGAGAGAATCGCAATGGACTTCGTGGTTGGTCTTCCAAAGACAATGGGTAAGTATGACTCCATTTGGGTGATTGTTGATAGGTTAACTAAATCTGCTCATTTCATTCCGGTAAAGGTGACTTACAATGCAGAGAAGTTAGCCAAGATCGATATCTCAGAAATCGTTCGATTGCATGGGGTTCCACTATCCATCATATCAGATAGAGGTACGCAGTTTACTTCTAAGTTTTGGAAAACATTGCATGCGGAATTGGGTACTAGGTTGGACCTTAGTACTGCGTTCCATCCTCAGACCGATGGTCAGTCTGAAAGGACGATTCAAGTGTTGGAGGATATGCTTCGTGCATGTGTGATAGAGTTTGGTGGCCATTGGTATAGCTTCTTACCCTTAGCGGAGTTTTCATACAATAATACCTATCACTCAAGCATTGACATGGCTCCATTTGAAGCATTGTATGGTAGGAGATGTAGGTCTCCCATTGGGTGGTTTGATGCATTTGAGGTTAGACCTTGGGGCACTGATCTTTTAAGGGATTCGATGGAGAAAGTGAAATCTATTCAAGAAAAGCTTCTAGCGGCACAAAGTAGACAAAAAGAATATGCAGATCGAAAGGTTAGAGACCTAGAGTTCATGGAAGGTGAACAAGTCTTACTGAAGGTTTCGCCAATGAAACGGGTGATGCGGTTTGGTAAAAGAGGCAAGCTAAGCCCAAGGTACATTGGTCCCTTTGAAGTACTCAAGAGAGTAGGGTAGGTGGCTTATGAGTTAGCCTTACCCCCAGGGCTGTCCGGAGTACATCCGGTATTTCATGTGTCCATGTTGAAAAGATACCATGGGGATGGAAACTACATTATCCGTTAGGATTCAGTTTTGCTTGATGAGAACTTGTCTTATGAGGAGGAGCCTGTTGCTATTTTAGATAGAGAAGTTCGCAAGTTGAGGTCAAGAGAGATTGCATCCATCAAGGTGCAATGGAAGAATCGACCGGTTGAAGAAGCCACTTGGGAGAAGGAGGCAGATATGCAAGAAAGATACCCACATCTGTTTAAAGATTCAGGTACTCCTTCTCGCCCTTGTTTTTCTTCTTGTGATCGTTCGAGGACGAACGATGGGTAAATTGGTATCTATTGTAACGACCTGTTTAGTCGTTTTGAGCAGCAGATTTTATTTCTGAAAAACAGTTGAGGCGACGGACCCACGACGGACCGTCATGGGCACGACGGACCGTCGCAGGTCTCGCTTTCAAAACACTTAGAAATTCTGAAATTGGTATCGAAAATCGACTCTCGAACCGTGTGGAGTGGCGGGACGGACCGTCGCGGCTCGGCGACCCGTCACGAACCATTCACTTAAAATCGAGTTTACGTAGCATGTGACGGACAGCGGGGCCGGACCGTCGCGAGCACGACGGCTTTATCCTGACTGCGTAATCCCGATCAGTCGGATTTCTGGTTAAGTTTTAAAGGGGCGTTTTGGACTATTCCTGCTATAATTATATATTTCGTGGGTTTATATTAATAACTCAAATTCTTGGGGGTTAAAAGAGGTAACCTTAAGTTAATTGGTGGGTTATTATTACCATCTTTTATTCTTAATTATATGTTAATTAGGGTAAAAGAAAGAGGGTTTGAATAAGAAAAATAAGAAAGAACAAAGAGAGACAGAAAAAGAAAGAGAACGAGTAGAGAGAGAGAGAAACGAAGAGGATAGCAAGGATTTTGAGAAGATAGCTTGTTGATCGCAATTCTTCGGTGGAGGTAGGTTATGGTTTTCATGCTATTTGTAGTAGACTCTTAATAGCAAATGATATGTATTGGTAGTATTGTAAACCTGTCTATATGCTTAATTGTATGCTTGCATGAATATGATTATGTGATTGTGATAAAATAAGCATGATGAAACTATTGAATCCCAAATCTTGAAAAGAAACTTTAATCTACATTATTAATGATGATGCCTTGGTATAAAAGAAGGCTTGATGAATTAAAGTAATGGGATTGATGACGCCTTGGTATAGAGAAGGCTTGATGAATTAAAGTAATGGGATTGATGACGCCTTGGTATAGACAAGGCTTGATGAATTGATAGAATGAGATTAGTGGATCGGAGTGTCACGTTTCGACACATAGTATTAGTGGGACGGGTGTCACGAACCGACACGTAGTATTAGGGGATCGGGTGTCACGAACCGACACGTAAAATTAGGGGATCGGAGTGTCACGTACCGACACATATTATTAGGGGATCGGGTGTCACGAACCGACACGTAGTATTAGGGGATCGGGTGTCACGAACCAACACGTAGAATTAGGGGATCGGAGTGTCACGTACCGACACAGAATAGTAGGGGATCGGAGTGTCACGTACCGACACAAGAGAAAGAAAAATAATGAATCTTGAAAGATGATAATATACTCAACTTAATAAACTTAATTCCCAAATGAGTATGGTATTGAGGCTTTAGCCCTCATGGATGAACTTGATGGTACTTATTGATGATTATAGTACTTGTTGTTGCTACATGTTGAGTTTTATAGTTGATTTATGATATTACTTGATATATACTGTTCTCTATTTTGAGTTGGCCGATGATATCTACTCGATTACCCGTGGTTTGTAATCGACCCTACTTTTATGTTTTCTTCTTGTTATTTGTGGAGTGCAGCAAACGTTCCGTCGTCTTCAACTCAACAGTGATTCTAGCCAGTCGTCGTCATACCGGATATTCAGGGTGAGCTAATGCTTCTAGCTTGGACTGGGTCTTCTTCTTCAAGTCTTGATGCCTTGAACTTCCGGCATGGACTAGCTTTTACTTGTTTTTGCTTTCTTAGATACTCTAAGTTTAGAGATTTGAAGGTAGATGTTCTTGTTGTGATGACTTCCAGATTTTGGGGATGATAATAATAGTTTTGAATTGTTTTTATTATTGAGTTTAAGTCTTCCGCATTACTTTCTGTTGATATACGTTGAAATGTTAAGGGTTAGATTGGTTGATTCGCTCACATAGGAGGGTAAGTGTGGGTGCCAGTCGCGGCTCGGTTTTGGGTCGTGACACTCTCTCTGTTCTTTCTCTTTCTATTTTTCTTATTCAAACCCTTTTTCTTTTACCCTAATTATCATATAATTAAGTATAAAGATGGTAAAAGTAACCCACTATTTAATTCAAGGTTATCACCTTTAACCCCCAAGTAATTGAATTATTAACATTAACCCACTAACTTTATAATTATAAGCATGAATAGTCCAAAACGCCTCTTAAAACCTTTTAACAGAAATCCGACCCAGTCAGGGTTACACAGCCTGTGACGGTTCGTCATGACTTTGACGGTCCGTACTGCAGGTCCGTCACAAAGTTCAGAGACTCAATTTTATTTAAGAGGTCTGTGACGGCCCGTCATGCCTGCGACGGTCCGTCCTGCCATTCCGTCGCGAAGTTCAGAGAGTTGTTCTCAGTAACCAAATTTTCAGAATCTAAGTGTTTTGGAACGAGACCCCCTCGACGGTCCGTCGTGCCCATGATGGTCTGTCGTGGGATCCGTCGACCCTGACAGTTATTACCAGAATAAACTCTACTGCTCAAAACGACTAAACAGGTCGTTACATGTTTTTTTCTATTTTTTTGTCAAAATATTAATATCCGTTTTAGCCTTCTATTTAAAGTCTACTTCTTTTTACTAGATGATTTTGATTCACCATTTAATAAAATCTTCATCATTTTAAGAATATCATTTTTTCATTAATTAATAATTTGCATATAAATGGCCACTGGTATCACTAAATTATAGTTAGTTAATATATGTTTTTACCTTAATTTATCATTTAATTATCATAAGTATTTTCTTGTAGGATCACATCCATTGAATTTTGGTATTTATAGAAAAATAATTAAAATTTCATTCTTGTAATATAGAAGTTAATTATAAGACATGATTAATGTTCTATGTTGGATCCGTTATATTTTTTCTTAATTTTTCATTTGGTGTTTAATTAGAGTTTGACTAATTCAGATTCACACCAAATAGGATCATTCGCGAGTCAGCCAAGGATTTGTTGATTCTGTTTTATTTCAATATAATTTACATTTTTCTTTCTTAGATCAATAAAATTAGGAATTTTTAAACTAGACATTCTTTAAATTAAATCTCATAGGTACCAACATACAAATTGTTAATATACTAAAAATGTTCTTGACAAATTTATGGATTTTTTAGAGACACACATATATTTATTTAATAGTTGATTACTAATAACAATTTTTACAAAACAGAGAATAATAACCAAGAGTTACAACTCAAATTATTATTGAGGGTTATATGTAGTAACTTTTTAAACCCTTGTTTGTGCTATTTAATTATAAATCAGAAGAATAATCAATATCTCAAACTTATTCATATTCTAATATAATAAATAAAGAACATTTGACGCCAAGTGTGAAACAATAAAATAAGATCAAGATTAATAATAGATATGTTGTCTCTTAAGTATCATAAATTATAATTTTTAATCATTGTATTTTACGATTAAGCATATTAAGTTTTTAAATAATTAAAATATGTATTTTTTTTATCATAATATATAGTTGACAACTAAAAAAACAAATGAATAAAAAATTAGCACATATTTTACAATCCATCTTCTTCTTGTGAAGCATGTATTCCCCCAATCATAGGCAATACAAAGAAGTCAAAATATATAAAAAGAAAATATAAGTTGCACTATATTTCAATCGTCTCAATTTAAAAGTCTCATTTAAACTTAGTTGCTGGTATCTAAGTATACCGATCTACTTTATCAAAGTATTTGTTTCAATAATGAAGTTGATCAAATATCAACACATATAAACAGCAGTAATACCATCAAAAATCAAGTGAATCAAATATTCACAACATTTAACAAGTAGTACACATTTATATAATTTAGAACCAACATTGTTTCAACGTAATGTGAATGAGCCTTCAACTATATGATAGTGATACATATTGTTGTAATGTAATCTATATGGAAAAAAATATATATCAAGGCACTAATATTGTCTATCGATGGTACGCTACATTGTGCATCCAAACTTCTTTTTGTCTTTTATAATATTTTTATGCTTACATCCTGAACACTCAAGGACATAAAACTTCTGTAGGTCATTTGAAGTTATCATTTGTGCCTCCACGCGGAAAATTTCAATCTGTCGAGGAGAACAAAAACCATTAAGGTGAAATTATACGAAAATCTCTTTCACAGCTTAAAAGGAAAGAAATAGTAGAAAGATTAGCAACCTTATTGTCAGAGACTTAAAGTCTTATTAAAGCTCCGTGCGCCACTTAGTCTTATTAATGCTCCGTGCGGCACTTAGTCTTTTTAAAGCTACGTGCGACACTTCATAACTTACTCACGAATCTTTCATGATCTTGTAAGCTCAAGTAAGCCCTTTATGCTAAGATCGCTTAGAGAATAAAATGATCTTGTAAGCTCAAGTAAGCCCTTTATGCTAAGATCGCTAAGAGAATGAAAGGAAGACTTCTAAAGATTTAGAAGAAGGCTTTATATTGCTTACAATTTGTTGGATGTTTTATAAATGAGTGACACTTCTATTTATACTACTTCCTAGGATTTTCCAAAGTTTTCCTAGAAAATATCTAATCTTCCTTCTAGAATTCTCCAAAGCCTTCTAGAAAGATCTAGAGACTTCTAGAGTTTTCTATAGACCTCTCCAAAACTATAGACTTTTCGTCCCCTATTCGGATACAAAATCTTACTGAGAATTGGCAGAACGTGACACTCTCCTCCACCTAATGATGCGACGATCGCGTTGCATTGTCACTGCATCAACGACCGAGTTTTGCCTTCTCATACGCACGACCAATAGTCCATTGACTCGATCAATGCCCTCGCGCAACTTCTTCAATTGCTTCTTTATCACTTCTAACTCAGCCTCACGATCTACCTCCTTCTAAAGAGGCAAGCACCTCGGTGTCTTCTTTGGCATCACAACATTGTTCCCTCTTGGAAATTTCTTTCTGCACGGTGGCAAGTACGTCTAGAATCATATTCTTCTTTCGAACTTGTAATGGTGGCTACAAATGTCGACTTTCCTTCTTAGGATTTTTCTTGAGTTGCATGGCCGTTAGTCGGACTTGCCCTTCTATCTTCGGTTATTTCAATTGTTAGTTTTGTTAATTTCTTATTAGTTACTTTTATTTTACGGTTATTATTTAAGAAAATCATTTTTACAACTTTTCAAATTGAATATTCATATTTGTGACATTTAAAATAAATAATCACCGTCATAAAAATAATAAACAATTTTAAATTTATATATTATAACATTCAATTCCAAAATTACACAAAGACCATCTAATATATTAACGAATCACTCCTCAAAATAACCAAGATAATACAGAAATCAATGTACCGTATTTTTGTGGAACTATGTTTCCACAAAATACTATTGAAGATAATACAAATAATGAAATGAAATTTAGGAATTCGAATTTATATTTAATTTTGAAACACCTATTATTTGAACCAAAATTATTTGCAGCATTAATTAATCGACTAATTAACTGCAACATTAAAGGACGTATTTAAAACTGGACATATTTCATATCATTTCTTTAAAGGCGTGATATAATGATAATGTCGAAAAGCAAGTTATGTTATTGTAAAATCACACTGGTAATTTTACTTCACTTATGATTGTTTTAAAGAATGTGTAATGTTTTTTTTTTTTGTTTAGTCATTTATTGTTAGAAAATATACTTATTGGAATACATTAAAAGGAGAGATTTTACCAATAATCACATAAAATTGTAATCTTTTAGAAAGTTCAATCTTTTTACCGATCAAAGCAATGGTGAAGTGATTTTTTTTCTCTTTTTCATTAAAGAACTTAAATGGATTAATAAACTACTAACACAAGAATAAAAATTAAGGAAAGTAAATTTTCAACATGATTCAATTAATATAAAATATTTGTTAATGCAAATTTTATTGTTAATTAATTTAGAAAATAGATAACATAATTATAATTCTCTATTGAATATAGCCTGTTAAACACAAGTCTTTTTGACGCCTCTAATAATTAACATTTTAATTGGTTGTTTTTTTATATCATGATTCTATAATGCTGTCAATTTTAACAATTTACGTATCTCAAAATAACTTTAATTATAAAAGTTCTTGAAAAATTTCACAATTCAACTAAAAATCGAATGATAAAAATAAAAAATGCTATCATAAAGAGTTAGAAATAAATATTATGGCCATGTGACTATAATCGATAAGGATTAGCGGAGGAGAAAAGAAAAATATGAATATGAATGCGGAAAGAAATCTGAATTGTAACGTTAAAAATTCATGATATCAATTTTGTAAAGAGGTTTATAAGAAAAACATGAATATAAAATTTGTCACAGAATCATAACCTTACAAAAAAATTATTTAATGTGTATTTTTTTAATAAATTTGATTTTGCCATTGATTTTATTTGCACATTTTGTACATGTGTGAAAATTGTGGAGTTTTATGTATATACTCAACAAGTTCTGCCTGAAGGCACTAAGAATTTATCTAAAAAGTATGGTCTTGTATGCATGTTGGCAAATACATGGCTTATGAGGGTTGTGAGTGGTCTGAACTCTTCCCCATATTAGAGCTCATTATTACTCCTAATAATATATACTCTTGCTCAAATGTATAAAATTGTTCTCTGATTTGAGATGATTTCTCAAACTGTCCTCTTAAAAGAGGTAACTACTCTGAAACTTACTGCTCATTAGAAAACAAGGTATTTTTACATTGAGTAAAGAGGTAACTACTCTATAGTTAAGCTACTTGAAAACTGTTTTATCTTTTGTAAAAAAAGTTCACACATTTTCTTCATGTAAAAATGAAATATTTGGGAAATATTTAGTTTTCTTATACTCTTTCTCAAACTTAAGTTCACTTTCTCGAATCTCAGTTTAAACAATAATGTTTTGCTTAAATTATTCTCAATAATGATCCAATAAATACTAAAAAATAAGGTTCATGTTGAAAAATAGTCATGAACAATCAACTCAATAATCTCAATACACAATGTACGATAATTCAATTTTTAGAAATAGGAATTCAGTAATCAACAACTCAAGAATTCATAACTCAATATCAACTCATCTCAAGAACACCGAAATTCTAATGATAGAACCCTAGATTACTCTTTTACTAATTTGATAATAGATGTAGGGTGTGAGGACGAACTCTCCAAAACTATGATGAACTTACACAACTGATTATGAATATTTTAGAATGGAACTTTGGTAGAGACTTGATTTATCTTGAACTTGAAATCTTGGGGCTTGATCTTGAGAAAAGAAACACTTTTATGAAGTTATTAGAGCAGAACTTGGAAAAATTGGGTGGAAGAAATTTCTTTGTATATTGGACTGATGACTTGAAGATTTTATGGTTGTTGTTGTAGAAGAGGAACTCTTAAAGGAATTTCTAAATACTTGAATGTTTTAATCGATGAAATAAGTTAGTTGAATGGTATACTCCATTGAAAAACTCATAAACGACTTATAATAGGGTTAAAAGTGACATAGGGGAAAGACCAAAATGACTCCAACTTTAAAACTGCTGAAAAGACAAAATGAGCGGTTTCACAAATTAAGGCTTCACGGGTCATCTAATGCTTCACATGCCCGACAATGCTTCACTAAAATGGCATAACCTTTTACTCTGAACTTGAACTGAGCAAACTTGGTGATGTTGGAAAGATGACTCAAACATCTCTAATTTGATAGGTCATGTGCCACTTAATTCATTTTGACCTGAGGGATATGATCATTTGAAGCCGCCCCAATATTTTTAAATTGATGGATGACTTGTACGGACACCTAAATGGACCGTCAAGTTACCACCGGCCGTCTAGGTTCTTGTTTAGGTTACTCCTACCTTGGAAGCCTTGGACGGTCCTCCACAATGCCCTAAACATGTTGTGGACCCCTTAACGGACCATTTAGGGTATCATGAAGGGTCTATGGTCCACTAAGGGTTCATGGACTTGCTCTTTACCCCTTTTTAATCTTTTTCAAAGTCTGAGGTGTAACACAGACGTTTCAAATTCTTAAGAGTAAAGTAGTGAGGTTTTATCTAATGATTCAAGTCTTAGTTTAGAAACTTTTAGGATGTTATAATATATCCCCTCTTTGGATCAGTCATTCTCGAATGAAGGTTGGCCTGGGAATGGAAAGAAAAGGAGTTACTCATAGGAGGAACTGATTCATACTAAAGGTTTTAAATTGTCTATAGTACATAAGTCAAGAATGATATTGTTCTGGAAATAGTCATGCTCTATCTGAATTTATCTTACCTGAAACAATGAAATCTCGGCATGAAGTAAGAATAGGACCATTATGACTTAAGCAATACAACTACTAACTTTCAAGCCTATCAACACATCTAAACCATGCCCTTCTTCTTGAATACCGCAACTCATTAGCTGCAACTCATAACTCCTTCAAGGGTCTATGTCTACTCTTATTAAGTTCAAGTAAATCTTTAAACACAAGATGCTAAGCATGAGATGGTTATACTAATCTAGACCATATGTTCAAGGTCTATACCTCTACAGGGAATATCATCCCAAGATTACTTTTTCTTATAACCGCATTAAACCAACCCTGAACCCATATCAAGAAACACCTAATGCATCACACTTATTCTATATGTTAACAACACTATATTCAAGCCTAGTACTTTAATCACTCGATGACTTCTACTAACCAATAATTCTAAGAATTTCTCACTCTCTCATCATCTCTACCAACTGAAAAATTCATACATTACTAACATGAACTGACTAATTGCTCCCATTTAACTATTTCTCATAGCAAGACTTTACTCATCCTTCCTGCCACTTTTATAACCTTAGATATGATAAGCGCACTACTGCTACCAACATTTGAAACATTAACATTCTTATTCTTCTATCAATACTCAACTAATATCATCAACATCACTCTCTAACTAAAAGGATGAGTGGAAAAGCCTTTGGCCAAAGATCATAAGCACGATTCATACGAGAATTTTGATATACAAATATGCATGTCATAACATTAAGTTGCTAGCCATTGAATCATGAATTTGAGAGAATAAGCATACTATGAGACATGAGTTCCTATATGAATAGATTCATATCATGAGGCTGATATCCATAACTTTATAGAGTAGGATTAAGATCAATGGGCTAAAGTCTTTACCCCTCATTGTGGGAACTAAGCATAAATGTGAATTTGTCTGAAGTGTATGAGCATAAATCATGAACACAGTTTTTATATGAGAGATATCAACATGATGTTATAACGACTAACTTAGGGGAATACACTAGAGAATGAATGCATCAACATATCTCTAAAACTCTTTTTGAACACATCACTATTTGATTCTCCACACTTGAATTGATTTCTCATCTTATCATTCCCCATTAAGTTTGACACCGACACTTTAAAGCTATGAAACTATTCCATCATCTCTAAATTGATCTAAATTTGCTTTACCGTAATATTCGGGAAAGTCTTATCTCATGGCTACTAAACTCTCTATATGCAAAAAAATTAGATTCATAAGACCTTTTCTAAGATTCTTATCTTAACATATTCTCATTGGCTTATAAAGATGCTTAATCGAACTCTTAAGAGTCTGACATCTCCTTCTTATCCCACTAATACCTCCCTCCTAAGTTCATATCAAGATAACTGGAGGAAACTTGAACTACATTTAAAAGGTTTATCCTTGGATATATATGATCCTTACTACCAAACTCTTTGAGGATAACAAATAATGCTTACATCAGTGTACTCCATATTGACAATTCAAATATACTATCTAGGTACACATGAAAAATCATTAACTTAATTGGAACCTCGTCTAACTACATACGATCTCAAGTATACCCCTGTTAATTCTCTTGCTAATCTAATGACTTAGCCACACTCCCTTGCTCTTATCTATGAGTCATAATTCCACACTTATACCACTCACTCTTATCAAAAGCAACACCTTAATTTCTCTCCTACTTTATATCAAACTTACTAGATCAAATCTTGAACTAACATATCACCCTCATGTTGCCATCATTTTGATCACGAAACTCATCTCAAATTCAAGCTAAGTGTTTATTAAACACAAATATTAATATAATTGCTCGTTTACTATAATAACTTTTAACTACTAGATAAAATTATACCTGCCCACTAAGACCTCATGACTAGTAGTCAATCTTTATCTCGCAGTCTACATACTTACAATTTACTGTCACATTCCATATGACAACTTGAGTACTATTTACCCATTCACATCAATACTTAATTAGTTCAATAACCCTCTGAATATCATATGGGGTTTTCCCTTAATATCATAAGCTTAGCTATGTCTATCACCTTATGACTACTCTATCTTTTTAATTCAAAATATATACTTTGTCTTCATTAACACAATGTTAGATTGAATAACTTCCTTTCTAGCTAAAGTATAGTCCAAATCATCCTGGCAAGTAACTACTAATCTACCTTCTATCATAAAATCCAAATAAATTCATCACTTTTTAGTACACCCATAAGGAAAACTCCTCATTAATAAATTACTGGGTAGACGACTGCAACAACTTAATTTGTCTAATCACTATCTTTCGTTCTTAGATTACTATGCCTCTACATGTATTCTTCTAACTCAGGGCACTTTTTACTACTACTAGTTATAATATTGTAACTCATACTATCTTTTCGGATGAAAATACTACCCAAGCTCTAGAATAAACTTCCTCATAAGGGTATCAACTGAAACGAGGTTTAGAGAATTGAGTCTCGAACATATAAGTTTTAGCTCGAATGCATGATTCATAAAATATTAGAGAGTGCAATTTTAAAATCTAAGCACTTAAGCTTACTCACAGTTTTCTCTTATGCCCTTGGAGTGTCATGACTTTCTTAGAATTTTTCTGAGAGTAACTCATAAATAAGGATCTAGGCTTTTCTTTTCAACTACCTCGAGTATGAGGAGTAGTGAATAAATATGAGAAATACACGAATTCGAATAATTTCCTTATGACACAGTTCTATTGCATGATTTAGAGTATGAATAAGGAAACATTTGCTTAAATGTATTTATAAAAAGTGAGCTCGTCCCAACCATCAATAAGATCCCACTGATATGACTTCATAGAAACCCTAGGAAACTTGAACTCTATGCTCTAGTACCAAGTTTTTAATGCATTGAGACTAAACCCTAGATGTAGCCGACACTCGCAAACTATCGTTGGTCCCCCAAGCAGACCCTGGTTGACTGTCACAAACCGAATCGTTGCTAATTAGGGAAATAAGAATTTGGGAAAATTCTAGGCCACTGTCTCGCTAGGGCGGGTAGAAGCCGCTAAGGCAGCAATACCAAGTGGAGGTAAGTTGGCGCCAAAGAGGGATATGCAATACATAATGTAAATAACATAAAATTCTATTTTCTCTTTCTTCCTAAAATACCTAATTTAGTCATAAAACACATGATAAAACCCCACAAAGCTGCTCGATGCTTAGGAAGGAAGGAAGGTGGAGATCTCTAGCGTGAAGAAGTCGATGGATTGTCGATTTCTGGTCAAGATCACCATCACGAAGCCCAGAAATAAGAATCAAAGTAAAAAATCTGTGTGGCTGGTTGACACCCAGGTAGGCTAGGTTTTATGAATTGTGTAGTTATAAATCTGTGCTCACTGCATAATATGTGTAAATCAATGGTAGAATTTATGCGTAGATCTTCGTTCACCAAACAAAATATGAATTAATCCTAGAAATAAGCCTTAGATGATGAACTAGGTCTAAGTATGGTTGAATTAACGTTACATGATATACATCGATAAATAGTTCATTGGGATGTTGTGATTCTTAGATTGTGTGACATATGCTCGTTCCTGCTTCATTATGATACATGTATGTATGTGAAAGTTGCATTTTTATCACTCTAATTGTAAATTAGGACATAGAAATGATGAACGCCACGAATCATGACTTGATTGTATGATTATGAGTATGTATTTTGTAAATGTGACTTGTTGAATAGATCGAGTGTTGCGTTCCAACACACTAACTTGGATCGGTTGCCACGTTCCGGCATAACTTACTTGTTTTGGTTGCTATGTTTTGTCATAACTATATGATCGATTGCCACGTTCCAACATAATTATTGAATTGGGTGCCACATTCCGGTTTGCTAACAGTTTGAGTTTGGGTTCCATGGGAGGACAAATAATTTGACATAATTGTATATCTTGAGAATTTTGGAACTGTACCTTGTTGAATGATAATTGATATTGTGTTTCCCCATAGTGCTATATGGTAATGAGGACTTATGCTGATTGTTCTTCTATGTTGGGTAAACTTGATATGTACCTTAATGTTGAACGAACCGGAAGGGGCAAACCCAAATTGGGATTTGATATGATGGGTGGGGACTAATGGTTCGAGAATTGATAATGCCTGGGTAAAGAGTATTATATGTGGTAATGGTGAGAATTAGGGATAGCGTACGTGATGTAAATGTGTAGGTGGATTTCATTCTGGAGAAAAAGGGGATTCGTGGTTAGTAGTAAGAGTTATTAGTGTAGTTTTTGGGGTATCCAAATGAGGGTAAAGGTGGATAAGCGAGTGGTTTATGGTATAGTCTTACTAATTGATTTTTTTAGTTATACGATGAGTGTTTGGTTGATTGACGATGCCTACTGGTACTTGTGTTTGTACTGATACTACTCTTCCTATGTCTTTGACATAGTCTATATCCAGGTTGGTGATGTTTCATTATATTCTCTAGCATCTTCTACTTTTCCTTTCACATGGTGGGAGTTGTGTCTTCTATTATTATGTCAAAGTTGTACTCTTAGTAGATCTTGCACCATTTTATACTACATCCTTAGGGGTATTAATTATGTTACGAGTCTTCACCAAAATTGTGTTAAAGGAATCCTAATTATAAAATTTTGTTAGTACATTTTACTTCTGTTTTATATAATTTCCGCATATTGTAACTGTTGGGATAAGAGTGTTCTCCTACTTAGGTGGTAGTACGTAGGAGCCCCCACAGACCGGTAGGTTGGGTCGTGAAACAGACTACTTAGCGAAAGACTTACTCAAGTGATAAAAGGCTTAAAATAGAATTTTTGAATTAAAATTCAAAATTAAAACTCAACTCAAATTATCATTAAAAATACTAAGTAATATAAGTACAATAATTTACAAAAACATCATAAGAAAAGTAAATACAAAGAGACTCGTTAACTTTATCAATCTATGAAGCCTCTACTATTAAATAAGAATGTCGGGACAAGACCCATGATCTCAAAGCTACTAACTAGAAAGAAAACATGAAGTCCTCTGAAATGCAATGAGGCTCACCAAAAGCTACTTGGAATTTAGAGTGATCTCAATGAAGCGCATGTTGATAATCCTAAATACATGTAGCTACGTCTAAAAAGATGCAGGTCGAATAAAATCAATAGATTAAATGTACGAGTATGTGATATATTTGATGCTAAATTACGGAATGAGATGACAACAATAGATATAACACAAACTTAACTGAATGTAAAAAATAAAAGGAATGAAATCATTTGAACTTTTCAAAAATACTCACTCATCTCATAAACTCAATACAAAAAAATGATATAATAAATATACACTTTAAATTATATTTGAGAGATTCTCTATTCGATAACTTTTACGAGCTATGTGATGATACATCGTCTTTCCCACACTGCCAGAACTGTCCTATATCATGTCGGATTATAGGACACCTCAACTAAGTTATCCCCGAAGACACTAAGGATTTACCCAAAAGGTATGATCATGTATCCACGTTGACATGATATGGTTTATGAGGGTTGTGAGTTGTTTGAACTCTCCTACATATCGATGCGCAATAGTACTCCCAATAATACATACTCTTACTCTGGTTTGAGATAATTGCCTAAACTATCCTCTTAAAAGATGTAACTACTCTGAATTATCTGTAAAACTCATTGCTCATTTAGAAAACAAGCTTTCTCTTTTCTCAATGTAAAATATACATTATGGGTTGATATAGTTATTATAAAGGGGACAATTTTAAGAGGTGAATGTTCTGTACTTAATCTTTTTGAAAAGGGAAAATATATCAAATCCCTCTCGAACTTGGCATCAATACTTACTTTAGTATTTAACTATACGGGACTCTAAAAATCTTTAAACTGTATTAAATACAACCTTGAGAGTAGAATACCACTCTCACCTACCGCATCATAGCCATGTAAGCACCACATCACAACCATGTACGTATCACACCATTAATTTTTAATTTTTTTTTGCTTATTCACATTTTTTGTTTTCTGAAACTCATTACACTAACCAATTAATTTAAAATATATTCTAAAATCAAACTTGCCACATCTTCTTCAACCCCTTCTCTTCTATGCTCTCCCTTTTATTCTTTCTTGATTTTCACTATTTTCAACCATCACTAGCACCCCCGCCAAATTTTTAACCTTCAATGGTTGTTTTCTTCTTTAACTTTCATCAAATACTTACTTTTTCTTATTCGAACCGTCTCTCTCCCACAAATTTTCCTGTTGGAGAATAATATATTTTGCAAATTATTTTTTTCTTAACAACATAAATGAAAAAAGAAGGTTGTGTAAAAAAGTTGATAGACCCACAGTTTTTTCCATCACAACAAATAAATTCAAAAGTGGGTTACTTAAAATTTAAGAAAGTTTGCATTCAATATTATGAATTGGGTGTTAAAGTTTTGTGATTAATGAAGGACGGGTGAGGTGAGGGTTGAAGATGAAGAAAAAAAAATTTTATAAAAGAAGAAAGATATAGGAAATGCTTCAACGGGAGAAAAAGACATTTGGGAAGACAACAAAATAAAGAGAGAACAAAAAAATTAAATATTTTTAAAAAATAATTGAATCCACAAATTTCATTTATTTCTAAACAAGAAATTTCACATTCTTTTAACTCTAACTTGTATAAAAATTTAAAAAATATTAGTTAGATATTGACCGATAAAAGAATGCCATGTGTATGATTTTACCTTTCAGTTTTTATTTTTGTTAATAATTTCACGCGTTTTGAGGAGAGTGAGTACACTCATTTTGCAACGTCAGCTCTTAGGATGATATTTAATTAGTTCAAAATTGTTAAGGGGGTATTTAAATGCTCGTAAAGTTAAAGTACTAAAGTGAGTTTTGCTGCTAAGTTCAGGGGGGATTTGATGTATTTTCCCTTTTTAAAAATCTTCCAAATTTTCATAAAAAAAAGTTTATATTTTTTATTCATGTAAAAATAAAAATTTGGAAAATGCTTAGTTCCATTATACTCTTTCTCGAACTACTCTTCACTTTCTCAACACTTTCTTTAAACAATAATGTTTTGTTTAAAAGGTTCTGAATAAAGACTAAATGGATACTCAAAAATAGGGTTCATGGTGAAAAGTAGTCATGAACAATCAACTCAATAATCACAATACACAATGTACGACTATTCATTGATTAGAAATATGAATTCAATAATCAATAACTCAAGTGTTTATAATTAATATCTGCTCGTCTAGAGAATACTGATATTCTAAGCATTGAACCCTAGATTACTCTTTTACTAATTTGAAAGTAGATGTACGGCATGAGGACGAACTAGTTCGACACTATGATGACCTTACAAACCTGATTATGAAGATTTTAGTATAGAAACTTTGGTGTAGACTTGATTTATCTTGAACTCGAAATCCTGGTGCTTGATCTTGAGAGAAGGAACTCGTTTGATGAAGTTCTTAGAGTGGAAGAACTTGGAAAACCATTGGTGGAAAGATTTTCTTTGTACCTTGGATTATTGATTTGAAGGATTAATATTCTTGTTGGAGAAGAGGAACCCTAGGTGGCTCTTAAATGTGTTTCTAAAAGCTTGAATTTTTGATTGATGAAAACTAGTTAGATGAATGATATACTCAGTTGAAACATTCATAAATGACTTAGAATAGGGTTAACATGACATAAGGGATAGACCAAAATGACCCCAACTTTAAAACTGATGAGGTTTCCGAAACGGGTGGTTTTACAAATCGTTTAAGCATTCACAATCTGTGAAACTCTTCACGGGCCATCTAGTTGGTCGTGAAGCTTCATCTGTTTGACAATGCTTCACTAAAAAATGTATAACCTTTCACTCCGAGCTCGAAATGAGGCAAACTTGGTGTTTTAGGATAGAGAATTAAAAGACCTTTAATTTTGATTGGTTATGTGACTCCTAATTCATTTGAGACGAGAGATACGATCGTTTAAAGTTGATCCAAAACATAAAAACTGATGGATGACTTATACGAACCCTGAACGGCCTGTACAAATCGCCACAGGCCGTCTTGATTCTTGTCTAGGGAACTCCCACCTTGTAAGCCTTGGACGGTTATCCACCATGCCCTAAATGGGTCGTGGACCCCTAAACTGACCATCTTAGGTGTCATGAAGGGTCCATGGTCCATTTTGGGTTCTTTGACTTTCCCGTTACCCTTCTTTAGTCCTTTTCAAAGTCCGAGGTGTTACACAGTCGATTCAAATTTTTAAGAGTAAAGTTCCGAAGTGTTATAAAGGATTATGTTCTTAGATTAGGAATTTTTGCGGTGTTACAATTTTGTACCATTTCCAATTATTCGATTTTAGGCCTTTTTCCATTTTCTTTTAAAAATTGTAACTCTTAAGCTTCAGTATTTCATTCGATATAAATTATATATACTTGATTTTACAAAATAATCTTACTTTGAATCTTACAAATGTGATACCGACGCTCAATAAACCCTTAGGGGTTATTTGGTTATTGGTCGGAGTTATGCATGTATTAATTAAGCATGATTTAATTATGTTGAATTTAGTTATGAGGGTATTAGTTATATGGGTATTTATTATGTAGGTATTATTCAGTTATGTAGAGATTACAATGTGAATAATTAATATTGAATATTGAATTTGTTGTAAATAAATACATATTATTAACAAATAAATAAGTAAGAAAATAGTATAAATTCTCCATCCATTTGAATAAAAAGAAAAGGAAAAAAATTCTCCCTCTATACTTAACTAGGACTTTGTAGTAAAAATAAAGTAAAATAAGACAAGAAATTTAAAAGATAAAGCGATAGAAATAGGGAAACAAAAGATGAGAATATTTCTTATTCTTCAAACTATTCATCAAATTTTCAAGTCTCTACAACTGGAACCCTTATTCCTCTAATTATAGTGTAACATAGAGGCATACAAAAGGTTATTCATAAACATGACATTATGCATGAATATAAAGAAGGAGGTTATGGAGGTAAAAGGTTGCAAGAATAATTATCATAAAGGTGGAGGTAATCTTCATAATGGAGGGAAGTAATGTAGTAACTTATTGATATAGTGAATTATCTTCATAATGGAGAGAAGTAATGTAGTAACCTTTTGGTGTAGTTTACAATCACAATATATTATTTCATAACACTCCCTCTTGGGTCCATAGATAATATGTCTCGTTAAAACCTTACTAGGAAAAAACCCTATTAGAAACAATCCTAGTGAAGGAAAAAGAGTACACATATCTTTTAATACGCTTTAAATGTTACCTCGTTAAAAACCTTACTAGTAAAATCCAATTGGGACAAAATCATGGTTAAAGGAAAAGAGTACAACGCGTATTTTTCTCACCTGATTAAAACTTCACTTTATATCTAGAAGACAATGCATTCCAATCTTGTGTCACAACTTCCAAAATATTGATGTTGACAATCTTTAGTGAATAAGTTTACAAGATTATCTCTTGAATGAGTCTTTGAACGTTTATCTCAATATTTTGTTGAAGATCATGTGTGATAGACTTTTGGTGAACTATACTTCGTCTGATCTCTTTTGATTGTATACTCCCTTCAATTGAGCTATATATTATTGTCGTATAAGGTGGCTGAAAAATCACATATTTTCTGAATATGATAGATCATGATTCTAAATAAACACACACCAGCTTACTTCATAGATCACTATTATTTCTGCATAATTTAAAGACGTGTTTACCAATGTTTGTTGAATGCCAAGATATTGTTGTGCCTCAATATGTAGGTAAACAGCTCATCCGTGATCGATCTTTGTTTAGATCAAATCAATATTCTGCATCTACATAATCAAATCATTTCTGACTCATGAGAGATTGATCAATTTTATTGAAGCTCGTCTTTTCTTTTCAAAGAAAATCATACATCTTATAGCATTTGTACAACCAGCAATATGTAAGTGCACCAATGCACTAATACATGACATTTTAAATCATTTTCATGAGGTTGAAAAAATTCTTTCTTTGTGTTAAGCAATCTCAAAACCATTGGGTTCTAAATGGAATTGCTTTAAGACCTTTTAAATCCTTCAAGGATTTTCATATAACCTCAATCGTCTAGTTAGACGTAATAATCGATCATTATGAATATTCAAATATTTCATCTATTGCCAGGATGAAACAAGTCTTATTGCATTTTATCTCCATGTCAGGATTTTTACAAAAACTCTTTGTGCCTCAAGACACAAACTGTACTTTATATCTTACGGTTATACTTTTGCACAATGATTTATTTGTACCCCATTGAGATATATTTTGATTTAGGAACTAGAAGTTCAAAAACATCACTTTTCAAAGTGAAACAAAATATATATGAATAGTGTATTTTATTTGGCTAATTATTTATCTGTGCCCACTCTATGATAATTTCAAATTTAACATCCTCATAACCATTCATAGCATTGAGTGCTACTTCATATCAAATATACCGTCGCCGACTATTTTTATATCAATTCCAATACGACATAACTTATCGAGATCTCTTCATTTTTCATTCTTTTCAGGTACCTGAACCTTTGCCAAGGTTTTATGAAATGTTATGTCGTAGTGCTCTTTCAAAGCACTTACCTCATTATCACTGACCAGTTTGATAATTTGCTCCTCTCCTTTCTCAAGGAGTTTTACATTTGGAATCGATTGGTGTATCACGCTTTTAACGTATCATAGACTCTGTCCTTTAAGGACTATTTATTGGAGAATTTACAACTTAATTAAAATATTGGGTCAGCAAATACATCTGGCCAATTACATACAACATTTTGCAAATGAATTATCCCTTGAACTTCAAGTTCACATTTTTTTACGAAGATCTACATAATTCATTTCACATATAATTTTCAGTTGCTACACATATCTCCCCCTAATGTGAGGAAATCCAAGATTCACCCTTAACCTCAATTGGGGATCCATCTTTGTGCATGGTGGAGCAATAAAATCACATGTGCACACGTCAAAATTTTCAGATGGAAATTATTTGGTTCCTGACCCTGAACCAATTGTGTTTGGAGAACCTTATTGGCTTGATGAATACATGTTAAATAAACTAATGTCAAACCAAATTTTATTTGAGATATTTGTTCTCATAATCTATGGTTTACCTATAATTGGAGGTATACAATTTCTGCTAAACCAACCAACATTATCAATATGATTTTATAGTTTGAAACTGTGCTCTTAATTTATTAATTCTAGGAAATAACCTTACAAAAGCCAATTTGTAAGTCGTTACAAATGCACATGTGACCATACCATAAATGCATCTATTAAATCACAATAGTAAACGGTCCACATGGCAGGTGAACCGGCTCATATTCACGTTTTTATATATTCCAAATAGTTTCAGGGGATACAATCCCACCCTTAGGTGGTACGATGAATATTTTATAACGAGAACAAGCAACAAAAGAAACTTCTTGATGAATATTTTATTTCTTCAACATATAGCGGCGTAAATTCTCAATTTCTTTTGCATCACATTAGAATTAAAATGGCCAACCGATTGTGTCAACTGATATTTATTCTAGTAAACTTCTAGTATACTTTTGCATGTGATTCCATCAGCATGCTCATGTTTGTATACAACAAACAAGAAGGAAAAAATGGGTAATCTTATACATAAATATCTACAATCCACTTTTGTTGTAGTAATTTGAAGATATTAAATCTTCCCATAATTTATAGTCTTGATATAATATTTTTCTTTTCAATTCTTCTGAAACTTAAAAGTTTCTTTTGAGATTCAATACAAACCCAATATTATGGACAATTTCTTACCTTCGGATAGTAACAAATTAGTCCTTTCGAAATTCTCAACTAATTTTATGTACTATCACAAATTTTACAACGTCATTATTATGGTGACCATCTTCTTCAAGGATAAAATTATTTTTATTATTGTCATGGTTAAATTATCACATGCAAGACTTATTTCTTGACAATCAATGACTTTTTTTTTGTTGGTCATAGCCACAGCCATTATAGTAAAGAATTATTTCTTTTCTTTGTCCTTTAATAGTTCATAATTTAACATATCACAATATTTGTGTAGTACTTAAAGTATATGACTATATCATCATTTATGTCAAAATATTTCATTTCAATATCTCAAACCTACCGTAGAGGTGACATGTGACATTTATCCAACAATTCATGGACATGTTCTTATCCATAAGAACACAAGTCATATTTTCTTTAAGAAATGGACCACAACCATTTGAACATGCTCCATAAGTTTCTATTAGAAACTTATTGTCATACTTTCACATTTATCAAATTTATGTGACTCACCTCAATATCACTTTAAGAGCTCAAATGTACTAAATGTACTATCACTTTATATTCTTATTTGATGGAGGATTTACAAAAAAAAAATTAAATTTGGGTTGCCCCAACAACAATGTGTCAAATAACTTCTCCTACAACTTTGTTGGATAAAAATTACCTTCACATTTGAAGGACCATCTTAAGAACCCATAATGTTCTTCCTCTTCATTACCACAATGATGACCATTAATATTTTACCATATCGATATTCATACATGCAACCACTTATCATTTTCCAGACATATTAAGCGCTGCTGTTACATCCACGTAAGAGAATGGAGCAAATTAATTGGGTAAATTTCATGACTTTCAGTCAAAAGTATACAACTTTGTGTAGTCATCATCATATCATCATTATAGTGCATTAGTACTTAAACCCAATGTTTTACCCATATAAAGACACATTTGGTCATAAACCAACGGGATTTAAACTCAACTTCTTATTATCTTGGTGCACCGAGACGTTACTCAATGTCTTACCCGCTTGGTGCGGTGAAACTTGAATTCACCGTCTTACCCTCAACCAATGCCTTATAAACCAAATACATTTTTAAGAATAAATAACTATTAAATATTATAAATATAATCTAAAATTGACTTAAAATTGAATAAAAATGAACGAAATTATTAATTGGAATAGCATGTTGGAACCATATAAAAGTCCCAAGTTAAAATAAATTAAAACATTTTAATAGCCCCTCTCAATATTGTTATGAAGATTATCATAATTTACTCACCGCCTTTCAAATAACCACAGAACAAAATTTGTTAGTACAAATAATATATAGAATATGAAGTATACCTTGCATGAAGAATTACTAGGATAATTCATAAATAATAAAAAATACCTACCATTGATTCTTGACGGAGAATGAGCAACTCATGCTGATAACGTATTGTAACAATAAAGTAAAATAAGACAAGGAATATAAAAGATAAATCAATAAAAATAAGGAAACAAAAGACGGGAGCATTTCTTATTCTTCAAAGTATTCATCAAATCTTCTAGTCTCTACAATAGAAACCCTTATGCCTCTAATTATAGTGTAACATAGAGTTATACAAAAGGTTAGTCATAAACACGACATTAAACATGAATATAAAAAAAGAGGTTATGGAGGAAAAATATTACAAAATAGTTATCATAAAGGTGGAAGTTATCTTCATAACGGAGGGAAATAATGTAGTAACTTCTTTGTATAGTGGATTATCTTCGTAATGGAGGAAAGTTATGTAGTAACCTTTTAATGTAGTGGACTTCCATTTTTTTTCTTTTTGCTAGTTTATACTTTAAAAAATAAAATATAACTAATCTATTACAAGTACATTATAATATCTCATGTGAATATTCTATCCATATGATGTATATATATTTTCAATATATCAAATATATGAATTATGTAAAAATTCATGTCCTAACAAAATAATAAAATACGTTAATTAAGTATGTGGAATATATTTAATAATGAATATATAACGCTAATATATGATTACATATGCACCGTCAAAATATATACAATCTAATTTATAATATTAATAAAATTTTTACATTTGGATTTCAAATGAAAAAAAAAGGTTGTTCGTGTATAAAAGAAATAAGAAAAAAAGTTAGAAAAACAGTTTAGTCAGGTAAAATTCTTGACTAAAAAAAGATTTACAAATAAATCTACAGGGATAAATGTATAATTTACTGTTTTATTACATATATAGCTAATACCGCATAACTTATTCCACCTCTATCATGCATAACTTATAGTATATTTTTTCATAAGCTAGTTTAATATTAATTATGTAGAACTGTAAAAATTACAATCAAACATCGAATAAAATTTATAATACATGAATAACTTTTATGCAATATCTAGAATCTTACCAACCAAACATAATATAAATTAATACAATACTTCTATCAAACATATTTATAACTGAATGTACCTTATATGCCTCTTAATTCGTTCCTTCCCTTCTCATACCATGGGTTTCAGTTTGTTCATGATTAGTTTATTAATTATGATCATATTGAAAATATTGGCAAATAGTGTTTCTATCTCTATACAGTAGGAATATAATTTTGATATATCAGTTAGTTTGGATAATTATGCTCCCCTTTTAATTAAAGACACTGAATATCTCGGGAAAAAAAAAGCTTAATTAAATTTTAGTCAATTGTACCTCTTGAACATACTATAGAATACAAGTGGACGATTTGGCAACCAACATCATATACAAAACAAGAAAAACTATGGTTTTAGTTCATCTAAGAAATTTACTTGAATGATAAAACATATGTCTATACAAAAATAATCAAAGATTAATTAGTCATGTCTATATGTTGTTGACTATAAGGTTAAATCCAAATTATTTTCCTTAGAGGAAGAATTAGAAGAAGAAGAAATCCCAGAAAGTGGCTTGTTGAATGTAGTAGCACTAGCTGATGTTGACGCATAATCCCGATGATAATATGGATACATGTAAACCCAAGTAAGAGGCAAAACTCTTTTCATCATGTAATAATTTGGAACAACACTTGGCACATTTTGACTTTCATAATTATTCCCGAGTGGAACAATAGCAGGATCATGTGTATCCTCTAATTGATCGAGACGAAGGTCAAAAACACTTGATTTCTTGCGATATTTTCTCTCATTAGCACCCAATAATCTCATGAAGTACTTTTGAGCATGACTAGCAACTTGTGTTGATGTTCTACTAGGCACAAAATCCTTAGCAATCTTAGACCAATTACCTTTCCCGTGAAAATCCAATCCCTTCAAAAATGCTATCTGTTCATCCTCCGTCCATGGATTTCCTTTCTTGATTCTTCTTTCCATGCTATCTTTTTTAGACATTGCACCACCAGCACTAGTAGTTGTAGTAATCTCAACACCAAACAATTTAATACTTTTGCCTTTCTCACTGCATGTTCTTTGATTATGTCCATTCCCACCACACACCGTACAATTCCTTTCCATTGTACTATTTTTTTTTTCTCTTAACAGACTAATTTAATTAAATCAAGAATTATATTGTAAATATATAAGGAGTAAAGTTTCCTTTTTTATTCAATGTAAAAGAGAACCGTGTTTTTTCACCTTTATGGTAAATAATACTAGTAGTAGTAATAATGTTACAACATCTTATTTTATTTATATTTTTGAAGCAGATTATGTATTATCGATTAATCCATATAGAACTTCAAATAATATGTATCAGATTTCATTAGGAATTTTTTTTTACTACTACTATTTTACAGATCTTTATTTTACCATTGATTAAGGTTTTGCTCCATCGAGATCTTTGTTATATATTCGTATAACAACAAAAGATTTTATTTTTATATGGTATAAAAGTTACTTTGCATTTATTACAACCTAGAGAAATAAAGGAAAGTGTGTCTTTGGACTAAGGAAGATCTTTTGAGTTTATTTATGGGAAAGAGGTTAAGGATTATCATTGTACCAATTATAAGTTACCTCCTTTTTTTTTTTCTTTGTTTTAATATCTTAATATGTGATAATCAAGAACACGCTGAAGGTTATTGTTTCCTCTAAGATTTGATCTGAAAGTAGTTCTGAAAAAGTGATCAATAATCTTGTTTTTTTGTAGAGGATTTTATTTGTAATAATAAGTTAACCCACCTTATATTTATCTCTGTAGAATTTAAGTGGGTCACAAATGTTCTTAAATCATATGAAATTGAACAAAAATGTCCTTAATTAGTAGATGATTTAAAAAAGTCCTTATTGTTACTCAAATATAGGCCAAAAATACATTTCCTAAAAAATATATTAATATTTTTTAAAATCCGGTTGATCTAACCTTCTTATGTTGCTCTCTATCTCGATTTTCATTATCCTCAATCTGATGAGCAAGGTTCTCCACTTTCTGGGCAATAGCTGGTATCAAAGATATATCCATATCCCCTACAAGGATATTGCTACTATGTAGTTTCTACTTTCTAATCATAGGTGACTCAGGCCATCCATATACCGATGTATTCTAGCTTCCGTCGTACTGAAAATATACTTGGCCAATGAGACGAATTTGAAACTGTACTCTCTAACACTCATATTGCGCTACTTGAGGGATAAAAGCTGATCAACTTTGGCCACTTGAACCTCTTGTGGAAGATAGTGAGCTAAAAAGGCTTCTAAAGAATCCTCTCATTTAACTGGAGGTGCATTCGATCCCCTAGACCTCTCCCAAGCCTTGAAACACAAAATGTTAACATCCCGCAACCTAAAGGATGCCAACTCTACGGACTCCATGTCTAAGGCATGCATAACTTAAAGCACCATATAAAGATCTGAGGGTCATCATTCATGTTAGAACCCATGAATATAGGAGGACTCAAGCTAACAAATGTTAGACATGATAGAGCAATGACGCAATGAAAATATAGTGTGATCGACATACCTCCAGTCATTGTTAGCAATATAGTCAAAGTCTACAATTCTTCTTTTCTTCAAAGATTTTCTATGCACTGAAAACCTCACTCTTAGATGATATGGAGTTTTTAGAAGTAATGTGCTTAGAAACCTTTGAACCAAATGACATATTTATAACCGTGCTTCCATCAAGAACGGTTAAGAGGTTATGGGAAGTCACAAACCACTGTAATAGTAGGATAGTTAATCCATGTAGTGGGATAATCAGTAGTTAACTACCTATCTATTAGTGGGATAATGGATAGTTAATTATCTTCTCATTAGTGGGATAATGGACCCATGTAATACGGACCATGTCAGCATTAACAAAAATGCTAACGTTCTCCCACTTGGTTTGTATATTCTAATTCCATTAATGAAATATAATACAAGAACCATCGCGATAGTTTAATATTAACATTTTTGTTAATGCTGATATGGTCTATATTCCATGGGTTTATTATCCCACTTCATGGACCCATGATCCTACTAACGGGAAGATAGATAACTACCCATTATCACACTATATGGATTAACTATCTACTACTTTAGTGGTTCGTAACTTCCATAACCTCTTAACCATTCTTGATTGAAGCACTATTTAAATATATCATTTGGTTCAAAGGTCCCTAAGCACATTATTTCTAAAAACTCCATACCATCTAAGGGTGAGGTTTTGAGTGCATAGAAGATCTATGAAGAAAAGAAAAATTGTAGACTCCCACTATATCGGTAACAATGGATGGAGGTATGTAGATTACATTATATTTCCGCTGCGCCATTGCTCTGTCATGTCTAACAACCCATGTAATACAGACCATATAAACATTAACAAAAAAGCTAACATTCTCTTACTTGGTCAATGTATTCTAATCCCATTAATGAAATATAATAGACGAATCATGATGATAGTTTCTCCTGGAGCGAGTAGTGTATCAAATGTGTCACAATGCACTATATCGCTAACTTTAGCCTATATAATTAATGAATAAACTCAATACCTATTGAAGATCGATACTTTAGTGACATTTCTAAAAATAAAACTGAATATGCACACAGGTAACGAGAAATATTATCTGAAATAGAGTTTCTTAAACATTCAGTGTTACAACGAAATTTTACATAGTGGGACTAAGTCCCATTGTGATTACATGATCCTTAAATTTTTGTGGTTGCATGTCTTTAGTTAAAGGATCAACTAAAATTACTTCAGTTCTAACGTGTTTAATGACCACTTTCTTGTCTTTAACACATTCTCTTATGTCTAGATATTTGATGTCGATAGGCTTGCTTCGACTACCATTTTTATTATTCTTAGCCATAAATACAACAACTAAATTGTCACAGTAAAATCTTAATGTCCCAAAGTAGAACTCTTTAACCATATACCATGTGAGGTAGCCTAAAAAAAAGAAACAAACTCAACCTCCATAGTGGAATTAATAACTAGAGTCTGTTTTGCACTTCTCAAAGATATAGCTCCACCGGCTAACCTAAATATGTATCCTGAAGTTGATTTTCGTGAATCAACACAATCATTAAAGTCTGAATCAGAGTAGCCAATGACTTCCAAGTCATCTGATCGTTTGTACATAAGCATGTAGTCTTTTGTTCCTTGAAGATATCTTAAAATTTTCTTTGCAACTCTCCAATGGTCAAGACCTTGGTTACTCTAATATCTTTCTAACATTCTCACAACAAATGATACGTCATGTCTTGTACACACCTGAGCATACATCAAGCTTCTGACAACAGAAGCATAAGGACTTTCCTTCATTTGTTCCCTCTCAAGATCATTTTTCGGACACTGATTCAAATTGAACTTGTCACCCTTCACAATAGGAGCTACAATTGGTGAACAATCTTTCATTCAAACCTCTCTAAAATTTTGTTGATATAGGATTCTTGAAATAAACCTAAGGTACCTTGATTTCTATCTCAATGAATCTTAATACCAATAACATAAGATACATCACCCATATCTTTCATATCAATGGTTTTAGAGAGAAATTGTTTCATGTCATGTATCATTTCCTTATCATTAGATGTAAATAAGATATCATCCTTATATAGAAGTAAGAAACATATTTTACTCCCAGTGATCTTATGGTATATACATTGGTCCATTATTTTCTCAACAAAGTCGAATAAAGAGATAACCTTATGAAATTTCAAATACCATTAACAAGAAGCTTTTTTTAGTCCATATATGAATTTCTTTAACTTGCATGCTAAGTGCTCACCATTAATAGAGCAGAATCCTTTAGGTTGATTCATATAAACCTCTTTCTCTTGACAACATTCAGAAATGCGATTTCCCCATCCATCTGTTGCAATTCCAAGTGCAAGTGTGCTACTAATGCCAATATTATGCGCAAGAAATCCTTTTTCGACACAGGAGAAAATGTCTCTTTGTAATCAATTCCTTTCTTTTGAGTGAATCCTTTAGCAATGAGTCTTGCTTTATATCTTTCTATATTCCTTGATGAGTGCTTTTTAGTCTTAAAGATCCATTTACATCTAATGGTTTTAAGACCATTAGGCAAATAAACAAGATCCCAAACCTCGTTACTTTTCATAGAATTCATGTCTTCTTTCATGACATTGTACCACAATTCAAACTCTTTAGAATTCATCGCTTGTGAAAAAGACTCAAGATCATTTTTAACTCCACTGTCAGATTCTTGTAAATATATAACAGTCACTAGGAATTGCTGAAATTTTTTCTCAAGTAGATCTTCTCAATGTTACACCAACATTTTCTTGCGGATCATGTTGTTCAACTGGTTGTTCAATAAGTTCAGGAATTACTTGAACAACTTGATCTATATGCACATTTTCAGCAGTTTGTGGAATCTCATTGATTGGTTGCTCAACACGCAATTGACATTGTTACGTTGTTCAACAGAACTACGAATACCAGTAGACATTTTGGTCTTATTGAACATAACAATTAAACGGTTAGAGTGTTCGCATTGTTCTTGAAGAAAATCTCATCTTGAGTGTTAATTTCATTAATAGGTGCCTCGTCTTTCCTGATAGAATAATCAATATCCACATATCGTTTCTCCTTCCAAATCTTATAATTGTCACCATTCAATTCGGGCATATCACAAATATGAGAGAAATTTGCATGTTGCATAACTGCAAAAAATTACATTACATAAATTTGAGGCAAATAATATAAAATTGAATCTAGTGACAAAAAAATTGCTTGTGGGCTAAACTTTTAATTTAATTAGATTCATATTTATGATAAAATTACCGATTTGGTAGCATGATATTCTATCTTTATGACAAAACTATGAAACTGTCATTCATAATTCCTGTTGGTAATTATGAAAAGTATTTAATGTTTAATCTTAATTAATTCTGCAACTTAATATTAAAGAAATTAAGTTATCATATCATGCATAATTAATTACAATTTTAATGTCTAAAAACTTCTTTATATGAACTTTAAAATTTTATTCAATTAAAGATGTTGTGACGAAACTTGAATCAAATAAATTCTAGATCACTTAAACATTTATTTCTTTAAGTGATCCAAAATATAATATATAATATCATTTAATTAAGATTGTTGTGGCTAAATCTCAATCAAATAAAATTATATGAATCACAAAATATTAAATCAAAAGCATATACAAGATTTATTGTTGATCATTATGAAACAAAACAACAATTTTTTTGACTTTTATTATTATAAAATGTTTCAAAAATTTCAAATCAAGATATGAATTTTTAAGAACCATATTGAGAGGCTTTAGAGAATTCAAAAACTAAAAAGGCAGAGAAAATTCAACAACGGCGGGGCGGAAATATAGTGTGATCGACATACTTCCAATTATTGTTAGCGATATCATCGGAGTCTACAATTCTTCTTTTCTTCAAAGATCTTCTAATCACTCAAAACCCCACTCATAGATAGTATCGAGTTTTCAGAAGTAATGTGCTTAGGGACCTTTGAACCAAATGACATATTTATAACTGTGCTTCCATTAAGAACAGTTAAGAGGTTATAAGAAGTTTCCAACCACTGGAGTAATAGGATACTGGATCCATGTAGTGGGATAATGTGTAGTTTACTACCTTTTCATGAGTGAGATAATGAGTAGGTAACTACCTTACCATTAGTGGGATAATGGGTCCATGAAGTGAGATAATGGATCCATGTAGTACGGACCATATCAACAGTAACAAAAATGCTAACAATAAATTCACGGGCCCTAGATATCTTTGAGCCACCTAGTCTATCACTTGTCGATGCCCTTATTTGTTGTTATTGTTGTGTGGACACCAACTAGGTTAATAGCCGAACCACACTTCTTACATCTTGGTCTCTGTATCAGTAGACACTCAATTTTGGACCTCCACAATACAAATTAATCATTGAGCTTCATAAATTCCAAACGAGTAAAAATAACTGACCTTATAAAATTTGTAATATTTTAAAGTGATGTTGAAGTAGCTTTATCGATTTTATAATTATTTTGAGTAATATATATTGCTTAGTTTATTTTATAAAATATTCGACTCAAAAGGATTTTAGTTTTACTCAATGCTTTATTAAATTCATTTTATCTAATTTAATATTTTTTAATTTTGAGTCATTAGTTTACAATTAAGTTAATTATTTTATTTCGTTAAGATTAATAAGCTTGTTAATTAATTAATATTAATTCATTTTATTCATGTTTGTCAAACTTGCCAATTAAGCTCAATTTGACTAACTTCTTAATTCAAATTGGCTAAGTTTGCAATCCCTTAGAAATTTTTCTTAATTAGAAATCTATCCCACTCCGTTTATACAATACCCCAACCTACTCGAAAATACAGATCCCTCAAACCCATTTTAACAGCTAGCTATTCGACACTCTTTTTAAATTTCCAACAGCACAATATTGCTCCCTCAATCCACATTTCTAAACCATTCCTTTCCCTTCTCCAATTCCCAGCCCAAAATCTTTGATTCGGTCCACTTCTTCCCCCCTTCCCAAAAGAAAACCCAGCAGCTTTTTTTTCCCATTATCACGATAATAGCGTGCAACAACAACACTCAGCAACTTGAAATTCCCAGTGAACAAAACCCATAAGCCAGTAGCACGTGATATATCGTCCTCCCTCATCCCTATCTTTGTATGGTTGCATTAGTAGAAAGCAATAGCAAGGCACGTGTTTTGCGTCCTTGCAGTCTCCAGATGGAACCAAGTCGCAACAAGGACGTTTTGGATCGATCCCAAGCATCCATTCCCCTTTCTTCTTCTAGCTCGAGTCGAATTTTCATAAAAAGGTTGTTGATCAAAAAAAGAAAAAAGGATTTTTGAATTCGAAATAGAAATGAGCCCAATCTCATCCCTTTTCACTCNCCCCCCCCCCCCCCCCCCAACCAAAATTGAACCCTAGTTTTCCGTATGTATACTTTTAGATTAACTATTAAGGGGAATTTTTTTTGACGAAAGTTGGGATCTTTTTCGATTGGATTCTTTCTTTTGGTTGGAGATTTTCTTGGAAAAATTCAGAGAGATTTTATAGTTGAAGAAAAAAAATTAGACGAAAGTTACAGAGAATTTGAACTAAGCTACAGAGGACAGTTCAAGTAGTTAGTCACAAAAATACATATAAAACACATTCGAGAAAGGGTAAACTAGGACTTTTCGCTTGCTATTCCATTCATGATTGTGTGGTGGAACTCGCCGTCATTCCCCTGCTCGTTTTTGTCTTGGTCGCTGCTCCTCAAAAGGTATATGACCTACACTTTTTAATTTATTCAGTTTCAGTGTATCTCTCGACTTGAGTTGTGGTCTGTATATGTTTTCTAGTTTGTTCTTATGAGAAGTACGTAAAGCTAAATGTTGTCGTTATTATTTGCTTCACATTTTTCTGAAATGGTAATAAAGATTCTAGTTTCAAAATGACTAGATACCTATTGTCGAAATAGTTTCTCTGTTTAAATTTTTCAAATTTATAATCATTATCATGCTCGCGTCGATTCTTGGCTTATTTCACTGGATGGTTATGATATTATTTTTTTTATGCCTTCGCCATTTGCCTAGAAAGCGTCCAAATGCATTAGGCTGTTGTACTTTTGTTTCCCTGTTCATATAAGTTGATATTGTTGGAGTTGTGTCTTTTAAAAGAATGGTTGCAAATCTGTTCGTATCCTTTTCGAATTGGTTGTTTCCTAAATATAACTTAGGCCGTTTTGATGTTGCTTAATGGTCAAAAATCTTACAACTTTAGTCATTTCTATAGTCACCCTGCATATTCGTACGTGTTTTATGGTAGATTTTTTCTTCATAATCTATGGTGAAATTAGTCTTCTATCTTTTGACTTAAGTTGACAGTATGCTCTTAGAACCTCTCCATATGACCCCTTTTAATTTGGTCATTAAGAATTTCTATATTCGATCTTGAAATATTATTTGGTGCCTTGAGTTCTTGAATTTCATGGATAATTTGATACATGTTGGACGACAGAATGTTTTAGCATAGTTTGATAAGTCTTGATGTTAAAATATGTAACATGGCTTGACAATTTCTTGAGGCATAGCTATGCTTATCTCTAACCTTCATTCCAAAAGACTTGGTCACTTCTTTTTTTTTATTTCGATTGAATGTGCTAAACTATCTATATGTATTTATCCTAAAATGGGTCTAAGTGAATAGCTTAGTTGTATTCCAATTTTTCTTGCATTTAATGTCGTTCGAATAATCTGCTGTGCTTGTTTGAACCCCTTAGTTACATAATGCTTTATTGGTGTTTTCTTCTTCCATCTAAAAAAAATATATAATAATAATAGTTGAGCATTATCTATTTTCCCTCCAAAAGAAGTGATGTATATAATAAAAAAAAATGTTTTGTTAGTGTAAAAGTTTGAACTTTTGTTGGTTGATTAAATAAGTATTTACTTTATTGTGAGATTAGATTACTCCTTGATATCATTCGAAGAAAAAGGCCTGGGATGTATATTTTCTCACTGGTCGATGCCTAATTTGTCTAAATTTTGAGTTCCAATTTTAATATGTATGAGTTTATATGGTGATGTGAACAATAAAATATCATTTGTCATACTTCGGTTTATTTTCCTTTATCAATATATTAGATTTCCTCCTCCTATTTGTTTTATTTTACCTTTATGGGTTAATTTATTTTCTTGTGGGGTGTCTTAATTTATGTGTTGATTATCATAAATAATGTTTTGTTTGATTTATATTGACTCAAATTGGGTCTTATAATGATAACATTTTTTCCATGTGAAATCTACTCGGGTCCTCACAGATTTTGCCCTAACATCTTCCTTAGGGACATGGAGGACCAATTCCTTTTACTCGAGTCAAGATTACAAAACTGATGAACAAGTCTCGAAATGAAGGAAACCAAAATGGAAGAAGTTGAAGAGAGTGGGCCATACGGGCCCAAATTATTTTTCTTAAAATTTTGTATTATGTTATGTTGGGCCTATAAGACCCCTTATTTCGTTTTATCATTATTATATTGTTAGATTCCTAGCACAGGTAAAAAATTAGGCCTAAGCGCAAAGAAAAATGAAATGGTTCCAAATACCGGTCTAGACAGACAGAAACCGAATTTGGACTCAACTCTCTCTCTCTCTCCGTCTTACTTTTTCGCGTTTTTACTTGGTAATCGTCGTTAGCCTTAGGGTTAAAGATTTAAATCCCCACAAGACACCACTTAATTAAATCAACCAAGTATAAATAAACTTAAAATAAATTTGTCAAGTCAAATCTCACTTAGATAGTAAGTTGATATTTCAAGGATTTTTTATGAATTGCAATGAGTTAGGTTTTTTAGCCAAACTAATTAGTTGTCGGATAATCTCAAGCAAAAGAACGTCTTGAGTGCTTTCAAAATCTTCCTAACATGTTAATAAGAATCCATCAACCCCCTTCAAAACTTTTTTAATTTGATTTCCTATTTTTGTCAATTGGAAGAATAGTTTTTGTTGATTTCTTTCAAAAATTAAGTGGCAAGTCTAAACAAGTCCAAACTACATAAAAAATATTTTCCTTAAATGAAACAGAATGACTACTCTGCTGGGGAGTTTGATTTGTTTTAACCTTAAAACTAACCTATTTTGGATATGTGTAAATAATTGTCTACTTGCTTTATTTACCGTATTATATAACAGTTGCATTTCATGATATCAACTACATCCAATCGGCAAATAGAATGCATTAGGAAAAAGGCGGTTACATGGCTTACCACGGCTGTCCTTCAGAAAAAACACAAGTCTAATTTTTGGAAGTAATAGAATTATAGTTAGCTTGCAGTCATCCAACGTCGTTTATTAGATTCACCCCGTTGTTTGTCCTACTCGGGTAACCATCACTTTTAAATAAATTGTAGTTAACCTAGGATAGAGCTAAACAAAAACAAAATATAAGCATTAGACTAAGACGACTTAATACCTAAGGCGTATTAAGTCCATTAGTAAAACCTCCAAAATCATGTCCAAGGTCTCTGACCTAATGACATACCATATTATTTGACATTTGAAGGTTGTATATATGGAAACCTAATTTTGGGGAGGGGAAACTTAACCGAGTTTTATTTTGTAGGTATGGATCGTTTTCCTAAGTTCGACATGGTTGTAGCAGCACAATGTCACTCAAGATGTTGTATAACAACCTTGACGGGGATAACAGTAGAACCCTCAACAAATATCTGGGTGCTCTAACTGAGCTACTCAACATGGTTATTTAACTTGAACTAATTGACATCCTCATAGGATATTGGAATTACGAAAAAATGGTGTTCCGCTTTGAAAATGTGGAAATTACCCCGACAATTGAGGATATTCGAGACTGCGTTGACACAGTTGATAAAGGGTTAAACAGAAGAGAGAAAATAAGAATATCTCTTGATCCCTAGAAAGTCTTCTGTCGACGATATTACAAGCTGGCTTGAATGCGAGATTTTATGCAAATTACAACAAAGAGTTCACAGTTACCTAAAGGGAATGAAATGAAATCCGCTCTTTAGCGTTCACCATCGCGCTATTGGGTACTATTGTTTTTCCACACGGCCCGAGCTTAAGCATCAACACTTGAATGATAATGTTTGCACACACTTTATTCCATGGACATCGGATTCAAAGGCAAGTGAAGTATTATACCATTCCTCCTATCATACTGTCAAAAATGTATCGAGCTTTGGTAAAATGCAAAGAGGGTCATCGTTACTTTCAAGGTAGTAACCTTCTCCTCCAATGGTGGATCCTAAGTCATTTGGCGAAAGGATATGGGACTCAGAAACTGCATACCCTTAACGATAAAAATACTCTTAAGGATTTGAATGATATGCTATTTTGGGCAAATTTTGGGGAATAGGAGGACAAGAGGAAGATGGACTGAAATTTTTTCCGAGCTAAGGGATGAGAATGTCCAATGGATGCTCGATTGCTTCATCTCAAAGGATGTGATTGTGGGGGGCCACAAACAACTCGAGCATCCATTACCATGTATTGGGGAATTCATTCTTACGCACCCTTCTGAGTCCTACGATAGTTTGGGAGGAAACAAGTTACAACTTGAGAGGCGTACTATTGTTCCTACGTGTATCACATTGGGGACGATAGAGTGGATGATGCTACACAAATTCTAAGGGAGTGGAAAGGGACCAAGCGGATGAACAAAGATGACATTGCTAGAGATCGGTTTGACTCCTGATATGATGAAACTTATAAGATTTGGTTAAAAATAAATATACAAAGTATCTCCTCTCTAGTCCCAAACAATTTCCGCAGCATGGAAGACAAAGAGGCCAAAGCTATGATCGAACTAAGAGAGGTAAACGGGAAGCCTAAGAAATGCACACCAAATTTCTCAAAAATCAATGTGCTCTCGAGAATTCAACTCAGGCATTGGAAAGATTGAGGAGAAGTTTTGATGAGCTTGACTTATGGGTTAAAGAAAAGATAGATGGGATGCAATACGAGAATTTGGATGAAAAAGGACACCGAAATGAGAGTTAGGTGCTGACGCTACGACACACGTTCCATTAATACAAGACACATGAAAGAAACATAGAAGAAGGTCCATCAGGGACAACGTAGTGGATATCTACTCAGGTTTTTCTATATGTATTTCTGTCTTTATCAACCCATGTGTGGGCTTGCATTTCTTGTGTTTCGATACACTTTCAAATGACCCCTGCGTGAGCCTTTCTTTTTTGTTTGTTCCTATTTCCCGTGTTTGATTACCCCTTTTGAACATTATATATTATATGCGAAATTTTCTTGGGGGTAACTAAAAGGTTCAATTCCCACGTACATCGTTCAAATACGCCAGGCCTACCCTTGGCACAAAAGGGCCCTCTACCTATTTAGGACCCGATTTATATTCTTTTAACTTTCTATGTGATATGTTGCTTTGAATGAATAAATTGCTAATCAATTCCTTTTCAAAAACTCTTGAAAAAATATATACAAGTCATTATTATAAAATGTTCGACCAAATTTCATGAGTCTTAAGTTTCTAAACCAAAAAGTAAATTCCTAGTACCCAAATCCTAAACATTACTCTGTCATCTCAGGAAAGGTAAAATCACAACTATGGATGAGGGAAACAACATCGAGACTGAACCAATTGGAGAGGATTTACAGTTGCTTGAACAAGGGCTTCATGAAACCATAGGAAAGGGGTTTGAAGTAGAGGTTGCCGCCGCATCTTTTAAAGCCACAAACACGCCACCAAAAGAGGATCCGACGACTAAGGGTGTTGAAATGCACTGCCATAGATGAAGAGATGATCAATATACGGAGGGTGCGTGAAAAGTAACCTCCCTTATACAAAACACTCTTTTACCTTGAGAAATTGAAAAAGATTTTGAGGAAGTAGCTGCCCACAAACCTTCTTTCCAAAGACATCTCGTAGAAAGGGACCAGTAAGTCACTCTCGAAGTATATCTTCACAAGCATCGAGTAGAGATGAATGTCATTCCGTGTGGCCTCATTTACGAGCACTTTCGACCTGATCATTTGATAAAGCTCATCGAGAGAACTACTTCCCAGTAAGATCTGGGGATGTCCGTAAGACTTGTGCATGTCATATTAATCAGAAAGGGCTCACCATAGAAGAGTATGTGGAGTTTAAGACTTTAGTCCATTACATGCTTGATATTGAAAGAGTCACGAAGAGATGGGGTGACAACGTTGTCATTGCATGTGATGAGCCAAGGCTCGACATAATGGTGATTGAGAAGATTGAGTTTTACCATTGCTCCTTCGCACCCTTCAAAAACACAATGCTGAAGGTCTACTTACAATTGGTTCGAAAAGGGGTCTTTGTGCCTCTCAATAAGGACGTGGGAGTGTTATATTCCCTTCAAATAGAAGTTCAAAAATGTTTCCCCTAACACCGCGCCATTGTCCATATCATTGAATAATGCCTTACATTTCGCCATAATGTTGAATCCATTGTCATTATAGGGAAGATTAAAGTTGAGTTTGTCCCCTGTGACTAATGCAACAACAAACAGAAGAACGGCTTGGATGGGGTCACCTTATCTTTTAGAAGCTTTATTTTTTGTTTTTCAGTATCCTTGTTATTGTTGAAATGAATGAATGAAAACAAGTATTCCTTTTGTACTTTAACAACTTAGGCCTGAATTTTCTTTGTGAGATACGTAGGCATCCTTTCAAGGCCCAACCTCTATTCTTCAAAATTTTTATGCTTCCCTTTTCATTCTACAAATAATATGAGGTCGAGATCAACGGATGTCCAAAGATATGCAACAAGAAGACTTAGCTCAACATGATTTGACATTTCTAAGATAGTCCAAAATTAAACAAGCAAATTTCTTCTTGTTCAAAAAATAAGCTTCCCCATTATTCGTGGGTTAGCATGTCTTCAAACAAAACAACTTGTGTGTTTACATGCTCTCTATGTGATATTTTGTATTATGTATTATTAACTCAACCAAACAAATTTTTCTTTGAGTTGTTTTTCCTTCCACTGGTACTTAAAACTGGTATATGTCGATATGTTGGCTGATCATCCTTACTTCACAAGATCTAAAGGCTGTAGATTCCTTTCTTGGGTAAAGCTAAGATAAGGGAAAACAACAATGTGTGATAACAATGAAGAAATTAATGATACGCTCAAATTTTACTTCCCTTAAGAAGTATATGTGGTCCTATCAGTAAAGAACCCAATTCTTAGGTTAGGGTCGATCCTACGAGGAAAATGATTTATACTTAACTTGAATCTACGATTACGTCTATTTAGTCAAGTCCTTTACTGAAAATAATTAATTAAGGGAGGGGGGGGGGTTGTGTAACAAAAGTGTTTATTATTTCTAGGTAATATAAATAGTAAGTTTATAACTTTGGTCTTTATCAAGTGACGCGAGAAATAGGGTGTAAGTGTTTTCCGTAGGTTCATAACGTGGTAATTAGCTATAGAAATTCTTTCCTAGTGTCTTGCATGCAAAGTGGTAAGTTATTTATCCTTAATTCCTTAGTCCAAAAACCAGAGAATTTCACTCCGTACCTTGATCCAGCTACGTGTGTCTAATTTAGTAAATTTTACCTTTACCTCATATTAAGCATCATATTCAATGTATGGCTAAGTTACTACTTTGCACAAATTGAAACTAGCCTATTAGATAGTGTATACAAAATCTATGTTGATAATTCTTTTCCTATCAACTACCTCCTTGGTCAGGCAAATAGAAATAGGGCTAGTTCTATCGCGTGCACTCGTTAAAAAGACTTCGAAATGAAAAAATTATCAATAAATGCAAGACCCTATTCTAGAATTGTTATTTACCTAGTTTTACCTTGTTAACTACCCATGGTTCCCACAAACCTAGTTGTGGATTTAGTTACCCATGCTTAGAAATACACAATTCGTAGTTATTAAGCAAGAATTGATGTACTTACTTTGACTTGTTGTACTACTTGATATTACGGCTAAGCGTCCTAACTCTTTCATATTCTATTATGCCCTATTCTTCCTTTTCTTGTATTCTTTGCCTTATGTTCTCCTTTCTTCCTCCTTTTGTTCAAATGAATCTTCTTTTATTTTTATTGTTATTTTTTTTTAATTTTATTTTCTTTCACTTGATTTCACTTTGATTGAGTCACTTCTCTTCTTCACTATTTCTTTTCCTTTTCCTTTCACATTAATTCTTTCAACCCCACTTTTCGGAACATTACTCATAATAGCAACCCTCAACTCTTGGCTTTTCCATGAGTCAAGTTACATAATACCCAAGTTTGGGTCAGGTCCAAGACGAGATTGGTTTCTGCATTATCCACCCTCAACTTATGCTTTTGTCCTAAGTTAAGGTGCACATGTCCAAGGAGGGACCAGGACCAACACATTATACCTAGGAAAGACGAGTTGGGGTAGAAAAGAAAAGTCCATTGTAAGCTCAAATAATTTAGATAAAAAAGGTATTAATTTTATTTGTTTTTCTTTTATTTAGGCTAAAGATTGACTAATTTGAACAAGGGCCTATGATCCTTTACTAATCGTCAAACACGGAGTACTTTTTGCAGGACTAACCGGACAAATTCTAGATAGGTACCAACAGTGGACTATTCAACTTTCCTCACATTTTCTTAACACCTCATGACCCTACCAGATTATCCTACACCTAGTTAAGTGTTAGATTGAGGGTCATGCAATGGTGTATCTCTATGTCAGGCTTAGAGCCAACACATTGAACATTCACTATGCCTAATCATGCAAGCATTCTCTTTAGAACGAGATATAATTGTATTTAGCCATCATGCTTTAGATTTCACATTCATACATTGTACAAGATACTACCATGCCGGTTCAATAGTAAAATAACCAGTTTCTTGGGGTAAAAGAACATAGTCAAGAAAACCCCAAGAGAGGATCGTGAGTTGGGCTACTAAGACTTCATCCTAACACTCACTTTCCATATACCCGACCCCCCTATAAGAAAGCATGCCATTGTCCCCAATCATAAGAAATATAATAATAAGGTGGAAGGTGAAGCAAACCTGAGGCGCATATCAATGAAGATCAACAAGAACGCGGGTCCGGTTGACCAGAACCTGCTCCATTAGTAGTAGGGACACCATCAGTAGTGTCCGTAGCAATGTCTGCACCCTCACTGGTGCTTCGATCAACATCCTCAATCATGGAGCTAGATGCCTTAGCATCCAACTCACGAGCCCTAATCTTCCAGGCCTCCTCATCTACCAAAGAGCTCTTCTTGCGACCTCAAATTTAGTGTGATCCTTCTTAGCCCGAGTCTCATCACTCTCTTTGGGCCAGTGCCTCGTGGCACGCTCATGTGGTGGAGGCGGTGGCGCTGCGATGGTCTTGAACAGAGCACTAAGCACCATATCCTCAGAAAGCTCCGCAGGTGTGGCCCTAGGCTCAGGCACACACACATCTAGAGTGGCGTCCACATCAGCCCTCAGACTCACCACAACAACCTGGAGAGTAGTCAAATCAATAGTAGGGGCTGGCCGGGCGAGAAATCTCAACTCGAACACATCAGTCTGTTGGGCAATTTTCTTCTCAATCCGATCCTTCACCTCAGCAATGGACCTCTGCATCCAAAGCTGGATATGATGCAACAATGTGGCCATCTGGGCCTCTAACTTCTAAACCCTACCAATCGGGTCCAGTGCTGCTGATGGTGTAGATCGGGAGGAACTCGGGGCTCTGCTAGTGCCCGGTATAGACTCAATCGAGGTGGTGTAGATACGCTTTGATGTATCCTCATCAGCCCCTTGAGCTTGCTCAACCCTGTTCGCCATGTTCTCACCTAGCGGCTGCACCTCTACTCTTGGCCCTCTGTTGGGTGCCGCCTCATTGGCCTCATCCCGAATGAGACCAATTATCCACTATCCAAGTAGGAGTCTTGAGAACATCAATGGCCAAATAGGCACTCCAGCAGACCTGCACAACTCAAAAATCATACAGGGAAAGGGGTAATTAATTGAGGCCGTAGAGGACCTCTTATGGATAACTGCCATCAAAAGCCTCAGAAAATCAACCTCGAACCCCGCAACCATAGTAACAACCAAGACTGCTCTATCCTATGTAAGAATGTTGTGAGCGGCTGTGGGGGATAAGCAGTGGCGGACCAATAGCCAGATGAACTTGGCAGCAAATGTGAGGTTGACCTTCTTGATAAGGCCTCTTGGATCCAGCACCCAGTCTGCACCCTCACAATCTCGTCTCACCTGAAATGAACCTCGTTAAACATTTTACAACGGTAGTCTAACTCGAGGGTGAGAGGGTCCTTGGTAACATCTGTATCAGCACCGTATAAGAAATGGTGAATGGTGGGCAAAGAGATATCCACCCTGCGACCACGGACTTGAACATGGGTAAGTGGTTCCCGAAAACCTCCTTCGAAGCCAGTCGCTCCCTCAGAACCCGCGATAGACCTAGACGGCGTGTCGGCCAGTGTGCACTCCTCATCAGACTAGGAGGTAGTGAACACTCTGGACGCCACCTTCTTGGGCGTGACCCAAGTGGTGCTAGCAGCAGGCTTAGGTGTCCGGGTTCCTGGTGGCACGTATTCGTGATCAGTCTCATCGTCCGACGAAGCAATCACCAACAGTGTGAAGTGGCAACAGACAAGGATCATCCTCGAGAGTAGACCATATAGGGCTTGGGGGAAAATATTTACCTGAAAATGAGGGTTATTAGTTCCAGCATAATCATTCACCACACTCGAAAGAAGCAAAGACCAAAGTTTGAACACAAAACACAGTGAAGTGCAGAACTGAATGACGGGCACTATCAACAATCCGTCGATGGAAAAATGGTCTGGCGATAGGGTCCATCGGAGGATAGTTAGTACATTTCAATATTTATAAGTCCATAATAGTTGCAATTAAAAATGACGGACTTGTAGGACGACCCGTCGATAAACCGACGGACTGTAGTCCACTTCTGTCGTTGGACACTTAGACAAGATTTTAGAAAGCTTTGGAGAGAAAGTTTATGTTAGAAATGAAAGACGTGTAGGACGGTCCATCGATTAATCTATGGATCGTAGTCCACTTTCTTTGTTCCAGATTTAAACTAGTATGAGGTGCAACTATGGATGGACCCTATCGACGGTTCGTAGACGGGGTCTCACACTCTCAGTTATAGATAGATTATGGTAATCCATTTTTGGCACCCCAAAGGAAAAGCTTAAGAAAATTATGAAACGTCATGTTCATATAGCAATCAACACACCATTTCGTTATTCCTAGGGCTTTGATTATTGCATTTTCAATCCTAGATTCTAAAAGATCATCAAGCCCTAAGTCGAAAAACATCAAAACACATACAAAAGTTCATCTAGACACTAACACACCCAACCCATTCACTTTCCATCATTCTAAGGGACTAGGGACCCAATTTTAAACAGTTAATCATGCAATTTCGTCCCGAAGTCAAGACCCACATACAGTTTTCACCATTCTCTTATGCAAATGAATGAGAATTCATTGAGAGGATGAGAATGGCATACCTGTATACTGTAGTTGAATGAATGGGATGATGAATTTTACAAGTAAACCACCGAGCTCGCCTTGGAACACCGACCAAAAAAATAAAAGAAAATGATGGGAATTCGGGAGAGAAGGATTTGGGGACTCAGGGGATTTGGAGAAGATGGGAAATTAGAAGGGAATTATGGTGGATTTAGTGTGGGAGTGAGTGGAGGAGTAAGAGAATAAGGGGAGGGAAACGGTTGGGGAGAATTTTAAAAGGTGGGGGTAACTGATATGGTGTTATTTTAATATATGGCCAGCTGGGTCGGGTTGGGTCATGGGTTCAGGGGAACTAACGGTTCACCGTCAATGGACCGTAGGTTGATTGACGGTCCATAGAATGTGCCCTAACTTAGACAAAATTAAAAATCATAACTCGGACCCACATACGCTATCGACGGTCCGTTGATGGGATGACGGCCCGTCGTTTGGTCTGTAGATCAGTGCACCAGACCAATTTCTACAGATTTCCTTAGGTTTAGTCTCTGCACATTGAGCACCCAATAAGCCATTCTTTTTGTATTTTCTGGACACTTTTTAGACACAGACCCTATACTACTCTCTAGAAAATACATTAAAAGAAATAAAATAAAATCAACACATGACATTAAGTAAAAACCAAGATAATGCAATTAATCCTATAAATAAAAGAAAAACCTAATGTTGGCTAGAGGATACATATTGGGTTGCCTCCCAATCAGTGCTTCATTTAATATCGCGACACGACGCAAGATTCTTGATTAATCAGACATAGTCAAGATGGTATGCCTCAACCACTTCATTTGCATTTTTCGCATGCCCTAGGTAGATTTTGATTCTTTGCCCGTTTACCTTGAACCTTGCACCCTCCTTGTTCTCCAACTCAACCGCACCATGAGGGAATACTTGAGTGATCAAGAATGGACTAGTCCATTTGGACTTGAGTTTGCTCGGAAACAAGTGCAACCTAGAGTTGAACAAAAGCACCAAATCCCCGACCATAAAGTTGCGCTTCTCAATCTTTTGGTCATGGTACTTCCTTATCTTTTCTTTGTAGAGGGATGAACTTTGATATACCTTCAAGGGTAACTCATCAAGATCATTTAACCCATTCAACGTCTGTTCCGCTGCTTCATTCCAATCCATCTTCACTTTCTTCATTGCCCACATGGCCTTATGCTCTATCCCAACCGGAAAGTGACAAGACTTCCCATATACAAGTTGGTATGGAGACATACCTAGGAGTCTTGTATGCTGTTCGGTAGGCCCGAAGAGCATCGTCAAGCCTCCTTGACCAATCCGTTGTAGTTGCATTCACCATTTTCACTAGAATTTGCTTGATTTCTCTGTTTGACACCTCAACTTGCCCACTAGTATGAAGATGGTAAGGAGTGGCTACATTGTGGCAAACCCCATATTTCTCAAACAACCCTTTGAACAACTTGTTGCAAAAGTGGGATCCCCAATCACTAATAATAGCTCTAGGGTGCCAAATTTGGAAAATATGTTCTTTTTGAAGAACGAAGTGACAATCTTCCCTTCATTTTTTGCAAGTGCTATGGCTTACACCAATTTTCACACATAATCAACCGCCACAAGAATATACTTCATCCCATGATAACTCATAAAAGGGCCCATAAAGTCATTGCCCCACATATCAAACAACTAAATTACAAGAATGTGATTAAAGAGAGCTCTTTCCTTCTAGATTTACCTCCATGTCTTTGGCACCTATTACATCCTACCGATACCACTATGATGCCCACCCACAGGCGAGGAGTGGCATGCCTCCAAAATAATTAACATCTTAACTTTCGGCACACAACGACAAATAAGACCATCATCACAACTCCTATATAAATATGGCTCATCCCAAAAGAACTTTTTCACATCATGCATGAACTTTTTCCTTTGATGAAAGGACAAGTACGATGTACTATATCACTAGCCAAATAATTTGAAAAATTGGCGAACCATGGAATCAAGTCATGAGAAGCGGCCAAATCATGCTCATCAGGGAAAGTATGATCAATTTCAGCCTTTTCACCCAACTCTCGCATAGCTTCATCTTCTAATCGGGACGAGTGATCGGCAACTTGACTTTTGGTCCCTTTTATATCTTTCACTTCTAAGTCAAATTCTTGCAACAATAATACCCATCTAATCAACCTTGGGTGCACATCCTTCTTTGACATTAACAAAAAAATACTACCCCTTTCCTGCAAGCCTATCCAACATCTTATTCATACAGGACATCGGAAAATGGTCTTTCTCAGTCCATGTATTCAACTTTTGGTAATCCATACAAACTCTCCATTCGGTCACTGGCCTAATAGGAACAAGTTCATTCTTCTCATTAGGGACCACAATCATTCCCCCTTTCTTAGGCACACACTGAATAGGGTATACCCAACTACTATCAATGATCGAATATATGTCTCTGGAATCTAACCACTTAATAATCTCCTTCTTCACTACCTCTTGAATAGATGGATTTAACCATCTTTGATGCTCTATACTTGGCTTATGATCGTGCATGAGTTGGATTTTGTATGAACAAACACCGGGTGGAATCCCAATAATATCTGCAATAGTCTAACCAATGGCTCGTTTGAACCTCTTCAACACCTCTACAAGACACTCCACTTGCGCCACATTCAAATTCGATGAAATGATTACCTGTGTCACCTTTTCCCAAGAAAAAATACCTTAGATGAGGTGGTAGAGCCTTAAGCTCCAATTTTGGGGCCTCCTCAATAGATGGTTTTGCGGGTGGAGACTCGCTCTGTTTCATATCTAAATCCAATTTCTTTTGTTTGAAACGAATATCACCTCGATGAAGTGCCGCAACCAATTACCCATACTCTTTGATATAATCACTCTCAAAATTTATTATCACTGCCACTAGTTCCTTATCACCAAGACTCTCTTCTATTAGTACCTCAGACAAACTCGATTGGAGCATATCACTCTGCTCATAGACCTACAAATGTTGAAAGTCGCTACTTCATTGTTTAACAAAAACTTCATTTGCCCTTTGTCCATATCAACCAAGGCACGACCGGTAGCAAGGAGCGGCCTCCCAAGAATAATAGGCACCTCAAAGTCCACCTCACAATCAATAATCAAAAAATCGACCGGATAAATAAATGACTCTACTTTCACTAGCACATCATGGAGTATCTCAATAGGACTCTTCACCGTTAGATCAGCCATTAGTAGCCGCATCACAGTGGGCTTTGGGTCACCCAAACTAAACTTCTTGTAAATAGAGAGAGAAATGAGATTTATGCTTGCCCCAAGATCACATAATGTTTTATTAATATGTAACAACCCGAGTGTACATGGAATGGTGAAAGCGCCCAGATCTTTTTTCTTTTACACAAGAGACCTAGTAGCAATAACACTACAATGTTGTATCCTATCATTCTCAAAACTGACTGATCTCTTCTTAATGACCATATCTTTCATAAACTTGGTGTAACCGAGATTTTTTTAAAGAGCTTCTATCAAAGGGACATTGATAGAAAGCTGTATCAAAATAGTGATAAAATGCCGGTATTTACCATCCTCAGTTTTTTTCACCAATATTTGCGGGAATGGTGGTGGTGGTCTAGGAATTGGAGTCACCTTTTGGGGTATCTCAGATTCTTTCCCCGATTTGTCTACCAACTCACTACTAAGTTCTTCCACCACATCATCTCCTCTCATCTAATCTTCTACGCCAGACGGCATAGGTGGGTCAATGATGTTCTTACACCCTTGAGTAGTGACTGCCATACAATGTTCATTATTTTTTTGGATTTTGGACGGTAATGCTAGAAAGAGTACACGGTTGGCGTGGGTTCTCAGTAAAAGACAATATGGGCATTTGCAACTCAATATGCTTGATTGAGATTGCATGCGCATCCACATTTTTCACAATATTCGCTAAATCATTTTTCAACTCTTTGGCATGCTCATCACTAGCATCAAACCTCTTCCTCATCTTTTGACACATATCATCAAGTCGCGCCATACTACCTCCACCATCCCTCGGAGCAACTTCCCAATTTTGAGGTAGAACATAGGGCCCACTCCTTTTGTTTCTGTTACCATAGTCACCCCGGTTGAAGTTGTTGTCGCAGTTGTAGGTGCCATCTCAAACATAGTTACCCTTTCGGTTGTAATTCCCATAGTTCTGACCTTGATTTCCTTAAACTTAATGCCAATTCTCCTGATTGGAGACTTGGGTTTTCGGTTAGAAACCCCTCGTCTGCTCATTCACTGCATAATAGTCTTCGTCATAGTAAAATTCATCTACCAATGGTGGCGTCTTTGTCAAATAATTCACCGCATTCACTTTCTTGCCACCCCAATGACATGTTTCTATACTAACATAATCTGAGTTCTCACTGATCCATCTCTTCAGGAATCTTATCTGCGGCCGGTTTATGTGTATCTTGCACTACAAAGGTGTTTCTCCCAGTGTCCGACTTCCTAGTGCTCCAAGCGTTGTTGTTTCGGGAAATTTTCTCCAACTTTTTTGTGATGTCTGCATAAGTGCACTCACCATAAAAACCACCTGCAATAGTATCGAGTAACACCTTATTGTTATCATCTATCCCAAGAACTACTTACTGACTCCTCAGGCAATGCCACAAAGTTGTTCACCCTATATTTGTGGCTATGGTTTTTAGAAATTGGGTAATACCTTACTAGGAACACATCCCGTAAATACTCCTAAGTATAGATCGAATTATAATTCAACTATGTAAACCAAATTGTGTCCTCTCCCATTAGTGAGAGAGGGAACACCCTTAATCCAATGATATCTATGTCCAAGTACGGCCTCCCTACACAACTCTTGCACACCGACCTTAGTTTGTCGATGTGAGCATGTGGATCCTCAGATGGTAGCCCCCAAAACAAACCTTTAGCGGTGAGTATCTGTATAAAGCTACTAGTAACCACGAATTAATGACCTTGTGGTAGAGGAGGCAGGACAAGAGGTCCATCCTAATCAATGATGTTAGCATTGCCTCTATAATACTCTTGAGAGTGTGGGGAAGGAGGTTGTCTCCTCAGAGCGCCCTCATTAGGGTTTTCTACGATCATTTGGTTAGGAGCATCAACCGGCGGAGGAAGTTGACAGCCTATCCCATCACCAATGTTCTCAAGATTGTGTGATTCATTCTTTCTGCGGAGTGTACAGTCTAGTTCTGGATCAAATTGAATTATTGATTCTCCTAGACTTCGTGTACTTGGCATACGCTAGAGCTTAGACTTGAAAGAGATAAAAACAAAGAAAAAAAAGTAAAATTAGGAAAATGTTGACTAAATAAGTAATTGCTCTTATAGTTAATCTAAAAGCCACTATCCCCTTCAGCGGCACCAAAATTTGATATGCTCAATTCATACTTCCCTAAGGAAGTATAAGCGGTCGTATCGAGTAAAGAACCCAATTGTTAGGTTGGGGTTGATCCCACGACGAAAATTGTTTCGACTTAACTTCAATCTACATTTACGTCTATTTAGTCAAGTCCTTTTTGAAAACAATTAATTAAGGGGGGGGGGGTTTTCTAACAGAATTGTTTAATTATTTCTAAGTAAGACAAATAGAAAGTTTATAACTTTGGTGTTTATAAAGTGATGAGAGAAACTAGGGTGTAAGTGTTTCCCATAGGTTCATAACGTGGTAATCCTAGCTATAACAATTCTTTCCTAGTGTCTTGCATGCAAAGTGGTAAATGTATCCCTAATTCCTTGGTCCGGAAACTAGAGAATTTCACTCCATAGCTTGGTTCGGCTACATGTGTCTACTTTACTAAACCTTTCCTTTTGTGACAACCCAAAAATGACTAGGCTAAGTAAGGCCTAAACGTACCTAGAATTCCTAGGTTAGACCGGGTTCGCACGGATTGATGCACGTGGAAACAGACCTATGAACCTATGCACCAGGCAAGACAACAAACTTTGTGAGTTAGTTGATCTAGGCAAGGTTGGTTCCAGCCATGTAGGGTACCCGAATACTAGGATTCACCCGAATGAGTCTTAACTGGTCTTAGAGGGTTAGTCCTACGTTTGAAGGGTTCTAGGGGTATAAAGGTAATTTCAAGGCTAGGGGTACTATAGTAATTACCATTGTATGATATTTAATTAATTAAATAAGGTTATTAATTAGTCAAAATGGGTCAAATCTCGATGGTCAAACCCGAGTTTTACCGGACCTCCACACTCGGTTTCGAGCGAGTTGGAGGCATTAGGGGGCACAAATTAAATGATAAAAAAATTAGATAACATAAGAAGGGGAAATTTAATAACTTAATGTATATTTATAATCTGATTTGTTATCATTTAAATTGTGTTGAAAAAGTCAACAACAATTCCCACAAAAGGGGCGCAAGACTCCCACTAGGAGTGTGCTTCATACCCACTGTTAATTCTTTATATTACTCCTAAAAACATTTTCAGCTTTACCTCACAATTCAAAAAAAAGAAAATAAATGTAAATTCACTATTCTAAAAGTATTCTTGGATGCATCCATCAAAAAACAAAAGGAAGCATTCGTACACCTAAATGTTTTAGGTAAATAACTTCACTTGGGAACTAATATCAAAGCTCGGAAGAAAGGTTTGTGTATAGGTGGGGACGTGCGGCTGTGGCTAGTTGTCGAAGCTGAAAAGGTATGGGTTTTCTTATCTCTTGGTCCCTTTCCCAATAGTCCCCTAAGGTTTAGTTTAAGTCCAATCGAAAAACTAAGGTTGTCCCCCATTGCATGCCCCTGTCATTAGATCCTATGAAGGAATTGATGCATGCGTTAATATGACTTCTGGTAGATGATTTTAGGAATGATTGTGATTGTGTGCAATGTGTGTTTCGGGCTGTTAATGATTTGTTATGTACGTCCGAATGTTGAATGTCATATATGCACAAAACATGCTATATTTCCGTAATTGTATTGTTACGGTTTACTTGAAGAAAATGGTGAATCATGTGTTATGTAATGTTGTGTGTTTAACAAGCAAAAAGAAATTGTGCTGTTCATGAACAAGAAAGTGAAAGTAAAGACCTTAATGAATTGGTTAAAATAATATGTAAAACTATGAGTTAAATGCCTAGGCTAAATGTAACAAAGTGAATTAAAATTATATGTTAATTGAACATGGTTTAGGCTAGGCACTAGTATAAATGAAGAGAAATAGATGCTGCCAGTTAGGGAGGATCTCGAGACCTTAAGGTCCTAACACGAAGAGAATAAGCCTTAAAAGAAAAGAAAATAGGGTGAGAGAGGGGATTCGAACCCGGCTCATTGAAAGAAGCCTTGAAAATAAAAGAAAAAGAAAATAGTGTGAGAGAGGCAGGTTCGAACTCGGATCCTTGGCCAAGGGTGTGAGATACATAAATCTCACACCAAAATAAAATAATAAAAATTGAGGCAACTAGGATTCGATCCCAGATCCTCTTGGCCGAATGAATGAAGTCACCCTAGCACTCTAAATAATTAAAAATAAAGTTCTGCCCAAGGGACTCGAACATGGGTCACGTTGACTGAAATTGTGAGACACATAAGTCTCACATATAATAAAATGAAATGTAGCCACTAGGGATCGAACTTGGGTCCCTTGGCTGAATGTGTAAAAAATGCATAAGTCTTACACAAAATATACTTATATTATCATGAAACACTTAATCAATTATGAGTAACCCAAAATGGGTAATACCATTAGTTAATGGTAAGATTAATGAATGAACATTCAGGTAATAAGGTGAGTTATTATGTTAAACTATGATGCTAATGAAAATGGTGACAACATGATAAGAGGCTAAGACGAATGGTGACATAAGTCTCAACCAAGCCTAAGCAAAGGTCAGTAAAAATACTCACCTAACAGAGTGTTGAATAATAAGAGACATGTCTCAATCACATTCTATATGTAAGTGTAAAGAAAATTCACACTTAATACGTAAAAAAAGAGAAATCATCTAATGAGCTATGAATACCTCATGCTAAGAATCAAGCTTCGATGATGTATGAGTTGAATGTAAATAGGAACTTTAAACTAAGCACTGATAGGATAGCTATGAGTGGTGATACCTTCTTTCGAGAAGGGGGAGGTTCACATAAATCTCATGTGATGAGACTGTCCACCAAGGTGGGTTAGGTCTCCCTAAATCTCCTAGTCTTTGAACTATGTTTTTAACACAGGGAACTAGCTTGGTTCGAACCCATTAGGCTAGCATGTTTTGGTTTCACTTTAGCCAGTGACTCCACCTCTTTTTGGTGTGGGGAAGACATCAGCTTTGATGATGCTCACATGATCTATGTCGGTTAAGGTTTGAATTTACTCAAAGTATTAAGGACAATGATACGAATGATACCGAAGGTGTTTGTGTAAGACAGTCAAGAGGTGAAAGCGGATTCAAGTAATGACATTAGGTTATTCTTGGTCATTGCACTTCATGATCCCGATGAGAGTCTTAAACTTCATCCTAGGTATAGCTGGTGTTCACATCAGCCTATGAATGAACGAATGAATAATGTGAAGTACAAATGAACGAATGAAGAAGGCTCTGTGTTTGTTAAAGGAGACCCTTGGGTTGAGATCCCATATGTTGGGCCTGCACTTGGGATGTCTTAATGCTACGTCTATGATTCCAAGGTGTCATGCATATGAAATGTATACTATATAAAACATGAAATGTATATTATGTGAACATATTTGTGTATGATGTGTGACATATTGATGGTATGACCTTCCTATTACAAAATAGTCAATGTCAAGAGACTTGACCTTCTAAGAAAGCATGTTGATTTGGAAGAGCCATTCTTGTTCATGCATTACCGTTATGTGTTGTTGCATGTACCCATACTTAGTACAAGTGTATACTTATTCCATATAATATCACTATTTTAGGTGCAGGCTCAGGTGGATGTTAAGGGTATCGTTGCAGCTGTTCGGACTCAGAGATTTCATCCGGAATTGGTAAGTCCTCATGCATCGAGAATGCATGCCTTTATATTTCTTTCTTAGTAGTAGGTTTGAAATAGTGGGATATCTTCCACTAGTGTTTCTTTCCTATTTTATTCAGACAGTTGTAATGATGCCATTTTGGCAAATATTACGTATGACATGAAATTCCATTTCTTTCAAGTTGCATGATGTTATAATTAGATGGTTGATGTATGAGTAATAAACTTCCTTACAAATATGCGTTTATATGAAGTCTATATATACTTCAACTATAAACAAAATGTTGTAAATTTTCTGCTAAAATTAACCATATAAATGTGATGAATGCAAGAAGAGGCTTGTCTGTGACTTCTGCGAGGTCAACGATGCCGGTTGCGATTCGGCTTCCAGAATCCGGGTCATGACAACTTTTACCTCATATTAAGCATCATATTCAATTTATAGCTAAGTAACTACTTTTTATCAATTGAAACTAGCCTATTAGACAATATATACTAAATCTATGTTGATAATTATTTTCCTATCAACTACCTCCTTGGTCTGACAAGTAGAAATAGGGCAAGTTCTAATGCGTGCGCTCGTTCAAAAGACTTCTAAACAAAACAATTATCAATACATGCAAGAACCTATTCTAGAATTGTTATTTAGCTAGTTTTACCTTGTTAATTACCCATGGTTCCCACAACCCTAGTTGTCGATTTAGTTACCGATGATTATAAATATACAATTCATACTTATTAAACAAGAATTCATGTACTTACTTTGATAGGTTTGAAGAAAATCAAGAAATAACACTTGAATTAAAGAAAATATCTTGAGAATCGATTTCGGAAACTTGAAGTAATACCCAAAATCCAAAGTTCAACTACCAATAACAAGAGTAGGAAAAAAAAATTCTAACCCTAAAAAAATGAGGTTTTTAACACTATAAAGAAAATCTGTCCCAAAAAGCGTCTTCAATCAACGATTCAACTGAACGACAGACCCTCGGCTGCCTCCGTCGGTCTACTCTTTACTTTTTCTTCAGCCTTCACTTTTGCATCCTCTCTGTTACAATCGACGGACCAACTACATGGTCAGTCTTCTAACTTACGGTCCATCGATGTCTCCATCCTTCCATACTTAGTGATTTCATCAAGTCGGTACTCGGACTACTCTCTGTTAGAAATGACTGTTTGCCAGGACGGTCTGTTGATCAGTCGACAGACTGTCGATCCTGTGTAGCCCCACACTTGGTCAGATTTCCCTGAGTTTCTTCCAAATGCTTGAACCTCCAGTCCACGATAAACACCTATAACCGTCGATGGGTCAAGGAACCGTTGATGGCTTCGAGGTTATCACTTCTGCACTGATTTCGGCACAGTTTTCTACATTTCCATTTTGGACATCTTTCCTGCAAACACAAATAAAAAAATATCAAAATTACTACAAAAAGGCCTTAGAGAAACACTAAACTTAAGAAAAAAACATTAAAAGTACCGTGAAACCATGATACATTAATCATCGTGACTGAAGTTGTTGTGGCTCAACTTGCCATCACAGATCAAAATGAACCAATGATGCAGTTGATTCAACAAATTGCCAAGATGAGGGTTGAAATGCAGAGGATACAATATCTACCTCCACTGTGTTTTACTGCCAATGCTTCGACAAATGGAAGGCCTCCACTGTACTTTCTATTTTCAAACATGGAACAAGTTCATAACACACCTTCCACTTCTGGTGAGAATCCCATGGTCATAAACTTAACTTCGCAAAATCCTCAATACGCCTGAGTTTATTATCAGACCCCACCCCTCCTCAAAACACCAATCCTCTAATGCCACCTCCCCCTCAAAATACCAACCATCAAACCGCTCCACCCCCACAAAACCAAAAAAAATATAACCCCCTAACGCCCCTCCATCACCAAAATCAACACACCAATTCCCAATCATTTTCTCAAAACTACCAAACCACTTAGAATGCCCCAAGTCCCTTTGTTGCTCGACCTTTACCCCAAAAAAATACTTTATAAATCCCTGTTCCTAATAAGCATGACGTGAACAGTTCAGAGCTGGACCACTAAAGAACATGAAAGAGAGTGGAGGTTGAAAGAACAGGCCACGAAGGTTGATATAAAAGAGGAGATTCGAAAGATATTGAATGAGTTCAAATGTTTTCTTGAGGTCGCCGGTTTGAGCTATAAGTATTTATGCATTCATTTGAATTTGGACCTCCCAAAAGGGTTCAAGATGCAAAAATTCTACACCTTTGGAGGAATAGGGAATCCCTTAGCGCATCTAAGGGCCTTCTTTTACCAGCTCGTTGGAGTTGGGAGAAATGAGTTGTCCTAATACGACTGTTTAGCTGAAGTCTGAGAGGAGTGGCTCTGGAGTGGTTTACATATCTCGAAACAAGGCAGTGGCCTAACTGTAATGCCCTGGCTAAGGATTTCATTGAACAATTTGCTTATAACGTGGAGATTGTTCCCGATAGTTATTCCTTACAAAGAGTTCACATATAGATGGCAAAGGAAGCAGCTAGAGTTTGACCTCCCATGTCTGAGAAAGAAATTGATGAAATATTTGTGCGAGTTTAGGAACCTGAATACTATGACAGAATCATGTTGCTCGTTGGAGACAAATTTGTTGAGATAGTAAAGGTAGGTGAGATTATCAAAGATGGAATGAGAATCGGGAAGATTGCCCATATTTTTGGTTCGCCTGGATCCTCGGGTTTGTTGATAAAAGAAAAGTGACAATGTGTTTTTTGTCTCTTATGAGGGAAAAAAGACCCCAAGGAGATCATCGTCACCAAGGTCATTCTCGACCCTCACAGAGTCCATACCTGGATTTTTACGCATAAGTCAATTATCAAAATACCCATCCTCCCACTTACCAAAATGCTCCCCTCCCAGTTTTCAAACTCCACCTTTCACATACCGAAATTCTGCTCCATCTTACCAAACTCCATCTCATTATTAGTGAGGCATCTCTCCCAACTTTGCTAAGGTGCAGTCCAATTATCAAATGCCTCCCCAGACAAATCAAGCCCCAACTCCAGTTTACCATAATTCCCCCGAACTACCAAGCTCCACTGCCAAATTACTAGACTAATCCCTAACAAAGATATAAAGCTCCCCGTCTGAACGTCCAAAATTATAGTCAGAGGCCTCCCCCTCAACAAGGCAACTATGATCCCCCTCATCCCTGATTTGAGAAATAATCCACCAAAAATTTTAATCCACTCATCGAAAGCTGAACATATCTATTCGAGCGATTGATTGTGGCAGGTTATATCCATCCAGTGTGGTCCAAGCCATGGATACTAGCTCCAGATTTTACAATCCGATCAGAAGTGTGTATCATTCCAGTAGCATTGGGAATGATACATAGGATTCTATTAACCTCAAAATAGAAATCTAAGATCTGATTTACAAGAATGTGATCTCCCTCCTGACAACCACACCGAATGTAAACAATAATCCTTTGCCAAATCAAGGGGGCGTCAGTACCAATTTGGTAAAGATAGACAATGATTGGTGCGTGACTATAGCAATAGACCCGATCGTTCATGACGAACTAGAAAAGGTTGTAGCTTCATTGAGCATAAGAGATAAAAAGGAGTTCGTGATTCTGACTATCGAGAAGGCAATTGCCTAGGTGCATGTACTTCGAAAGTATAACACGTATTCTAGAGACTAACATGGTGGTCTAAAGGTTGTGCCACTGTTTTAGGGTCAATAATGTTGAGAAAAAAAATCATTTAGGAAGTTTTAGAATCAAAACATCACCGAACGTCCATGATGCCCGAAAAATAGTTCAAGAGGTGCTAATGTGCCTTATCCTATTTGACTAGGTTTTAGGAGTTGGAATTTGATAAGATTTGGTAGTAAGGTGTCTAATACATATTAGAGGATTTTTATAGTCAAAACTTCTAGGTACGATCCACAAGGACCAAACCAAGGGTCCTTGATGAGGACCCTTGCAATTTGGCAAAAAGATGCAAAGTAAGGAAGTGTGAACAGTGTCCATCGACCGACTATAGGCGACGGAGTGTAGGCTGATCGATGGGGCGTCGGTTGCCTCCGTCGACCAACACTTAGAATTTTGTCTAAGGCTCCATTTTGGATGGTATCATTCGCAAACGACGACTACATATGACGACCATGAATAATGCCCGTCGTTTGACCAACAGCCCGTTGGTCGGGTGTTCCTAGGTCAGGGACACTTTCACTGATAAGTATTAGTTGAGTCAATTAATGACGTTAGTTAGTTAGTGGTTTAATTAGTGATTAGGGGTCGGTTAATTAAGTAATTGAAATGACTATATAAACTATCCTAAGCTTAAAACCTCATTTAACTCTAATAATTCTCAAAACCCAATTGCTCTTCCTGCTCTCCTCTTTCTCTCTCCCAAAAAACTCCATAGAAGACCAAGGTCAAGAGGGTTCTAGGGATGCAAATATCAAGTTTCTCCACCAACCTTTATGAATTACCAATGTATGGGAACCTTTCAACTTTGAGATTCCTTTCTCCAAAGGGTTTTTCCAGAATTGATTTCAAACAGTTGAGTTTCATATGGGTTTCATTCCAATACGAAATTGATCTGGTGAATTGCATATTTTATGATTCCTTTTGGTTATTATGAGTAGATTAACATGTATTATGATGCAATTATACTACTTATTTATGAATTTACCTAGTTTATGGAAGATGACCTTTTTCCCTCAACCTAAGGTTATGATCTTAAATTGAATTATCTAGTATTGATACAATTGGCTTGGTTAATATGTGTGTAACTATTCTATGTTAATATTATGATAAATTATGAGCGAATTGGTATTGGTTGATGGTAAGACCATGATGATGACTTTGGAAGAGGAAGAGATATGACTTTATGATCTTCAAACCTTAACTCTATTGTAATGACTTGTTCCTAATGATGGTGATTCAATTGAAGTATGTGTGTTGTGATTGGATTGGTTAGGATTGTTTGATGTTGATATTTAAATTTATTGTCTTATGAATTATGATATCATGTTAAGGTTAAAATGATATGAGGATGATGTTGATTCATTTGCATGCATTATATGATATGGTATGTGGTGTTAATCTCACTCTAAGGGATGTATGGAAAGGTGGTTCTCATACAACTCCTAATGAACTAATAATGATGATATACAAGGAGTATTCTCCTACGACCTTAACGAAGTTATGATTATTAATGAAAGACATTTCAAAAAAAGAATCTAGCTTTAAAAATGAGTGAAATAGATGTGAGGGTGTGAGACCTTCCTAAACATGGAAGGTAGGGTTCACCATTATACACAAAGAGATTGGATACTATTATGTGATATACATAAATAGGGTCCAAACTACATCTCCTAGTTCTTGAACTATGTTGCCCCATAAGAATACTAGCTAGTGGATCCACATAGATGATATGTTCATGTTTTGGTACTACCTTGGCAAGTAGTCTGTCTTTTTCTGGTGTAGGGTTCCATGACACCGAATTTAACATTATCTCATGTAATCATTGTTAGTTAAGAGAAGTGTTCAAGAAAGTAAATGAAGTAATGAAGTAAACACTAACTAGGGTGACTTAATGGGGTTTGACTTAGCCTAGGTAGGGGTATGGGACTATACCTATGCCTTGCACTAGTTTGCATTGAGGGAAGCCTTAGGAGGTTGTTCTTGTGTTTTTATAATGTATGTGTTATGTATATATTGACCTTACATGTTATTGACTCTATATGGTGATATTCTTAGGAGCATGAGATTGGGTTATAATTCTAAAGTATGATGGTGGTTACTCTTGATGTTATGTTATGTGAAGTTAAGCATTGCTTATGGTCCTTTGTTTTGGTTTTCTTTATTAAGTGAGGTTATGGGGATTTGCTTAATTATTTCACTTGTAGGCTTATTGAGGGGTCATGGATTAGGGATTTGTCTATGTTCAAATCTTATGAAGGTCTTATATATGTCTTATGTTTATACTATGATGTAGAGGTTGTTTGGCTATATATATGTTGAGTTGACTTTGTATTGTTGGTCTTGTGTTCTATATGATATTGTATTGAGAATGGTGTGGTTATTGGTTCATATTATTCTTAATTTTTCATAAAAGTTGGATTTTAAAGTAAGTTGGCATATCTTTACAAATTTTCTTTTTCCAAGCAAGGTTTGTATGTTGTGAGTGCATTTTTTGTATACTTATTGCAAGTGATGTGCTAACCCCATTTTCTCCCTTTTTCCCAACAGTTTAGGTTCCGGTCGTTGATAAGATTGAGACCATTTTAAGAAGACTTGGATCCTCATTCCCCAAGTTAGGTCGGTCCTCACTACTTCAAGGGCAGTGCCACATTCTAGCATTGGATGTTGATTAGTCTTAAAAACACTTTATTCATTTCCTTTCATTTGAGTATTAAGATTGTATAGCCTATATGTGGCTCTTATTGTATTGATGTGTGGACTATGCCCAATTGATATACTCTTGTTTAGATGGTTATGAGATGAGACTTTTGTTTTAAGACTATAATGTATCTTATATATATGTGTGCCGTAAAGGTAGAGGACTATGTAATATTCTTATATGAAGGGTTTAAGTACACTCGATATGAATATATTATGTTTATGAGAGAGGTCTATGTAAACCTCATGATAGATATAGAAGAAAAGTTTTAATTTTTCTCCATTTTAGCCTAAGTATGTAATGATGTATTCTAAGAGGCTAGTCTTAGTCGTCTTTGAGGACGCCAACGCCGATTACGTCTATGGGATGCTCCCTTGAAACTTGGTATCAGAGCATGAGGTTAAATATATTTAGAGTCGATGTCTCATTTAACCACGTCTACGTAGATTCTTATTCATCTTTGTGAAGCGTGCAACACTAATATATAGGAAACTAGATGATGCTTAGGAAACTCTCTTATTTTTAGAAATCTTATATCGTGCCTCGAGAGTCTTAACTCTATGTGACCTTAGCATAAAATCCTTTTATTGTGATTATAGACAATTAATACTCAAAGAACATCCGCTCAAAGAATTGATGAAGAAATTGGCAATGTATGGGTTCCTCCCCGACGTAATCAAGTCCATGCTCTTGAATAAGTTGCTAATGATGATCAAGATCGTGTTAATCCTCTGTCTTTGACGGATGGGGACATAAGGGAAAGCTTTCTACAAATGGCCCAAGCCATTACTTCACAAGGACAAGTTGTCACCACTCAAGCACAAGCCATGATGGCCCAAGCTAATCGACAGGCTGTACCCAAGGAAACCAACATGTTGGCACCATGGCCTCCCGTTTGAGGGATTTAACGAGAAAGAATCCCCCTACTTTTTATGGGTCTAAATTGGAGGAAGAATGTCAAGAGTTCATTGATGAAACCTACAAGATTCTCTATGCTATGGGGTTGAGTACTAGTGAGCAGGCCAAGTTAGCCACTTACCAACTCACTAACATGTCGCCCAAACTTGGTACGTCCAATAGAGAGATTATTATCTTTTAAGGAGTGGACCGGTGACATGGGAGATTTTTAAGAAGGATTTTCTTGATAGGTTCTTTCCTATAGATAAGAGGGAAGCCAAAGTGGAATAATTCATCAAAATTAGGCAAGGAGGTGTGCGTGTACTTGACTACTCTTTGAAATTTACTAAATTGTCAATGTGTGCTCCTTCGTTGGTTTCTGAATCTAAGGATGAAATGAGCCGCTTTGTGATGGGGGTGTTGAATGACTAGAAAGAAGAATGTCGTTCGGCTTACATAATAATATGAAAATTTATTGTCTCATGGTTCATGCTCAACAAGTGGAAGAGACAAGGTTTAAGAGGAAGAGTAGGGATGCCAATAGGGAAAGGTCTTATGATGGTGGTTCTTCAAAGGGTACGATTGATATCCAAGACAACCCTAGGTTCACAAAGAGGTTTTATAATCTAGTTCCTTCCAAGTTCCCTAAGGCTAATTATGATAGGGTGTCTAACCCTAATTCTGAAAAGGGAAGGGGTACTAGTTCACCAACCAAGAAGCTAACTTATCGAAAGTGTGGCAATAAGCATTATGGTGATTGCCTCATTGGGACATATAATTGCTTTGGTTGTGGCAAGAGTGTCCACAAGTTGAAGGATTGCCCAAATATAAAGGTTCAAGACAAGGTATTGGTCAAGATCAATCAAGTGGTTCTAATGTTGATGCTCCGAAGAAGAATTGTTTTTATGCTCTCATCTTTAGAGGTGAGCAAAAGATTTCTCCCGATGTGGTGACCGATATGTTGAAAGTCTTTTCTAATGATGTGTATGCTTTATTTGATCCTGGTGCTACCTTGTCATTTGTTACCGCTTTAGTAGCTAACAAGTTTGACATATTACCCGATATCTTGAGTGAACCTTTTTTGGTATCTACCCCAGTGGGTGCTTCTGTTATTGCAAAAATTGTGTATAAAAAGTTCCCTATAATGTATCCCAATACTGTTCCTTATGTCGAACTAGTAGAACTTGATATTTTTGATTTTGATGTCATTTTTGTTATGGATTAGTTGCATGCTTGCTTTGATTCCATATATTGTAGAACAAGGGTAGTGAAGTTTAACTTTCAAAAATGAGTCCACTTTAGAGTGGAAGGGGGGGGGGAGTTCTATTCCTAGAGGTCGTATCGTTTCTTGCTTGATAGCTTGTAGGATGATATATAAGGGGTGTTTATACCATATTGTAAGAGTCAAAGACTTAGAGTCTGAAGTTTTTCCCATTGAGTCGGTCTCCATACTGAGGGAATTTCTGATGGTCTTTCCTAATGATCTTCCCGGTATTCCTCCCGAATGGGAAATTGATTTTGCTATCGACTTGCTACCGAATACAAACTCCATTTCAATTCCTCTTTATGGGATGGATCCGATCGAATTAAAGGAGTTGAAGGCTCAACTCAAAGTTTTACTAGACAAGGGCTTTATTCGTCCCATTATTTCTCTATGTGGTGCTCCGGTATTGTTCGTGAAAAAGAAAGATGGGTCCCTTAGAATGTGTATCGATTACTGCCTACTAAACAAGGTCACAATCAAGAACAAGTATTCTCTCCCTTGGATTGATGATTTATTTGATAAACTCTAAGGTGTGAGTTACTTTTACAAGATTGACTTGAGGTCAGGATATCACTAACTTAGGGTGAGAGCTGAAGATATTCCCAAGACGACATTTCGAACAAGATATGGTCACTATGAGTTCTTAGTAATATCTTTTGATTTCACTAATGCTCCGAGGCATTTATGGACCTAATGAATATGGTGTTTTGAAGTTACCTAGAGTCTTTTTTCATTATCTTATTAACGACATCTTGGTATATTCGAAAAATGAGGGTGAAAACATGGACTATTTGAGAGTGGTGTTACAAGTGCTAAGGAACATCAAGTATTACTTATGTGAGTTTTGGTTGAGGTTGGTAGATTTTCTTGTTCATATCATCTCTAGTGAGGGTGTAAAGGTTGATCTAAGAAAGACTGAAGTGGTAAAAATTTGGCATAGAACTTTTGCTCCTACGCATATTAGGAGTTTATTAAGCCTAGCCAATATTATAGAAGGTTTATCGACAGGTTTTCATCTCTTGATTCTCCTTAACAACCTTGACCCAAAAGAATGTGAAATTTGATCGGTTGGAGGCATGTGAAAGAAGCTTCCAAGCACTGAAGGGAGAGCGTACTTCCGCTGCAGTATAGACCCTACCGGAGGGTACTAAGGGCTTTGTGGTATATTGTTTTCATGCAACCCGAGTCAGGTTAGGGTGTGTTGCTATGCAACATGACAAAGTTATAGCCTATGCTTTTAGGCAACTTAAACTTCATGAGAAGAATTATTCGACTCATCACCTTGAGTTAGCGGCCGTGGTATTTGCCTTGAAAATATGGAGGCATTATCTTTATGGGGTTCATGTTTATGTGTATATGAACCATAAAAGTCTTCAATATGTATTCACTCAAAAAGAGTTGAATCTCCCGCAATGGAGATGGTTAGAGTTGTTAAAAGACTACGACAAGTCTGTTCTCTATCACCCCGATAAGGCTAATATAGTGGCGGACACTCTAAGTGGTCTGTCCATGGGAAGTGTGTCCCATGTGGAATAAGAAAAGAGAAACGTAGTGATTGATCTTCATTGGTTGGTTTATTTAAGGGTTTAAATTGAAGATTCTCCTAATGGTGGTGTTGTAGTAAGTCATGACTCCGAGTTGTCTTTGGTTGTTGTGGTAAAGTCTAAGCAAAACTTTGATCCATTATTGATGGAGTTGAAGGAATCGGTTCTTGTAAATATGAATAAGTCATTTTCCTAAGGGTTGGATGGTGTTCTTAGGTTGCAAGGGAGATTGTGTGTGCCTAACGTTGATGATTTGAGAGATCGTATTCTTGAGGAAGCTCATTTAGCCCATTAATCCATTCATTCGGTTCTACTAGGATGTATCATGATCTTAGGGAAGTGATTTTGTGGGATGGCTTAAAAAGGGACATTGAGGAATGTGTTTCAAAGTGTCCAAATTGCGAGCAAGTGAAAGCTGCGCAACAAAAGCTAGGTGCATTACTACAAGAGATCCAAGTTCCTACTTGGACGTGGTAATATGTTACCATGGGTTTTATAGTTGGTTTGTCTCTTACTCAGAAACAATATTACTCTATATGAGTCTACTTATTCGTTGAAGATTATGAAAGAATCCATATTGAAAATATAGTGAGTCTTCATGGGGTTACTTTGTCCATCATATCGGATAGAGGTGCTCAATTCACCTTTAGATTTTGGAGGTCATTTCTAAGAGGTTTGGGTACTCAAGTGAAGTTGAGCATTACTTTTCATCCTCAAACGGATGGTCAAGCGGAGCATACTATTCAAACTTTTTAAGATATGCTTAGAGCTTGTGTCATTGACTTCAAGTGAAGTAGGGATGAACATTTTCCTATGGTGGAGTTCTCATATAATAATAGTTTTCTTTCATCCATATATATGGCTCCTTTTGAAGCTTTGTATGGTAGGAGGTATAGATCTACTATTAGGTGGTTTGAGGTTGGCGAGTCTTTGCTTCTTGGTCCTGATATGATCTATAAGACCTTAGAAAAATTTCATATCATAAGAAACCGCTGCAAACATCCTAAAGTCAACAAAAGTCTTATGCCGATCATAGGATAAGAGACACGTTGGATTTGAAGAAGGTTATAAAGTACATTTAAAAATTTCACCCATGAGAGGAGTGGTTAAGTTTGAGAATAAGGGGAAGTTAATTCCTCGTTATGTGGGTCCCTATGAGATTTTACATAGAGTGGGAAAGGTTTCATATGAATTGAAACTCCTTAGTGAACTATCTTCGGTTCATCCGATTTTCCATGTGTCCATGCTTAAGAAGTACATTGGTAATCCCGATTCCATTCTTACTACCAAAGGTATTGGTGTGAAAGAGAACCTCTCTTATGAGGAGGTTTCGGTTGAAATCCTTGATTTTCAAGTGAATATGTTGAGGAACAAAGAGGGGGCCTCCGTAAAAGTGTTATGGAGAAACCACCTAGTTGAGGGAGCAACTGGGGAGGCCGAGGACGACATGAATTCCCGTTATCCTCATCTCTTTCCAAATGAAGGTTAGTTGTTCTTACTAATAATTAAAAGAATGAGTAAATTTGAAGTCGTCTTGATTTATTGTGAATTTGTGCAAAAAGGTGCATGTTATAAGGACTTATAGTGAATTTCATGCCTAAAAAAAGAAAAATTTGCTTTTTATTTGTCTTGAGTTTATCTTGTGCATTTTGGTATGTTGAGTCTTTATGAAATAATATTGAGCATTTTGATAGGTTGATTTTTGTCAAAAATTGATTCCCTAATGATATGTTGAGCTCATGTTGTTGTGTGAATGAAATTCCTCATACTGTGATTTTGAGCTTTTATGTATAGTGATTGAAGTTTTGAATTGCTGTGAATTTCATGATTGAGTTGACATTTATGTTATTAGGTGTTTTTGTTTGTTGGGATGCTAGTCTTGAGTCTATTCCTACCAAAAGATTTTAGTGTCATTCATGGACGAATGTTCCTAAGGGGGGTAATGTTATACTTCAAAAGTCTATGAGGTATTATAGAGCCTAACATGGGGGTCTAAAGGTTGTGTCACAGTTTTAGGGTCAATAATAGTGAACAATAGTAATTTAGGAAGTTTAAGAATCAAAATGTCAAGGAACATCCATTACGTTAAGAAACTAGTTCAAGAGGTGCTAGTGTGCCTTAGCCTATTTTACTAGGTTTTAGGAGTCGAATTTCGATGAGATTTCGTAGTAAGATGTCTAATACGTATTAGAGTTGGTTTATAGTCGAAACGTATGGGTATGAACCCCCAAGGACAAACCAAGGGTCCTTCATGAGGAGCCTTACAATTTGGCAAAAAAACTGCCAATTAAGGAAGTGTGGACAGTGTCCATCGATAGAATGCAGGCGACAGAACGTAGGATGGTTGACGGGGCGTCAGTTACATACATATACCAACACATAGAGGTTTGGTCAAGGGTCCATTTTGGAAGGTCTCAATCGCAAACGACGACTGCACAGGATGGCCATGAGTAGTTCCCGTCGTTTGACCTTTGGCCCGTTGTCGGGGGTTCGTAGGTCAAGGCCATTGTTTCACTGATAAGTTTAAGTTGGGAAAATTAATTAGTTTGTTAGTTAGGGTTTAAATTATTGTTTAGGGGTTGGTTAATTAAGTTAGTTAAATGACTATATAAACTACCCTAAGCCTGAACCTCACTTATCTCTCATAATTGTCAAAACCCAATTGCTCTTCCTTCTCTCCACTTTATCTCTCCCAAATAAACTCCATAGAAGACAAAGGTTAAGAGTGTTATAGCGCTTCAAATATCAAGTTTTCTCCATCAACCTTCATCAATTCTCAAGGTATGGGAACCTTTCACCATTGGGATTCCATTCCCCAAAGGGTTCTTCAAAAATTGATTTCAAAACGTTGAGTTTCATGTAGGTTTCCTTCCAATACGAGATTTATCTTGTGAATTGCTTTATTTATGATTATTTTTGGTTATTATGAATATATAAAAGTTTAGTATGATTCAATTATACTACTTCTTGATGAATTGACGTTGTTTGTGGAAGATGAATTTTTTCCCTTAACCCTAGGTTGTGATCTTGAATTGAATTATCTAGTATTGATACAATCAGCTTGGTTAATGTGTGAATCACTGTTCTATGTTGTTATTATACCAATTTATGAGTGAATCGGTATTGGTTGATGGTATGACCATGATGATAGCTTTGGAAGAGGAAGAGGTATGACTTTGTGATGTTCAAACCTTAACTGTATTGTGATGACTTTTACCTATTGAGGGTGATTCAATTGAAGTATGTGTGTTTTGAATGGATTTAATAGGATGGTATGATGTTGATACTGAAATGTATTTTCTTATGAATTGTGAGATCGTGTTAAGGTTGTAATGATATAAGGATGATGTTGACTCATTTGTGTGCATTACAATAATGTGGTATATGATGTTCATCTCACTATAAAGGATGCATTGAAAGTTGATTCTAATACAATTCCTAATGAGATAATTATGACGATATTCAAGGTGTAGTCTCCTACGACCTAAACTAAGTTATTCTTATTAATAAAAGCCATTTTAAAAAGGGACACTGGCTTAACACCGAGTAAACAAGATGTGAGCAGTGACACCTTTCAAAACAGAGAAGGTAGGGTGCACCATTATACTCAAAGATATTGGAGACTTTAATGTGATGTACATAAATAGGGTCCCAACTACATCTCGTAGTTCTTGAACTATGTTGCCCCAATAAGAATACTATCTAGTGGATCTACATAAATTCTAGTTCATGTTTTGGTACTATCTTCGATGGTAGTCCGCCTTCTTTCGATGTAGGGTTCCATGACACCCGATTCCATGTTAGGTCATATGGTGTATGTTGGTTAAGGCAAGTGTTCCCGAAATTAAAATGAAGTTAGCACTAACTAGGGTGGCTAATGAGGTTTGACTTAGCCTAGGTAGGGGTATGTGCCTTGCACTAGTTTGCATTGAGGAGAGCCTTAGGAGGTTGTTCTTGTGTTCTTATAACATATATGTAATGTATATATTGACTTTACATGTGTCTATATGATGATTTCCTTATGAGCATGATGTTGGGTTATAATGCTAATGTATGATGATGGTTACTCTTAATGTTATGTTATGTGAAGTTAAGCATTTCTTATGGTCCTTTGTTTTGGTTTACTTGATTAACTGAGGTTATAGGGATTCTCTTGATCATTGCACTTGTTTAATGAGGGGATATGGGTAAGGGATTTGTTGTTGGGTTATGGGTCTTTTTCCCTTCCTATGTGGATAAATAAAAGCGCAATTTGGACCAACCCATTTTTGCCCATAAGCCCATTCTTATGAGACAAATATAAGCCTATTTTAGGTCTTATTTTCAGACACACAAGAGAGTTTTTCAGCAGCCAAAACGGGGAGAAAATAGAGATTTTCGCAGTCCAAATTCAGCCTTCATAGCCAACTTCAAATTGCGATTTCCGCTTCGTTTCTTGTCCGATTGAGCTGATTTTTGGACAGCATATTGTCTTCATCTCAATCTTTGATTAGGAACTGACAGAGTTGGATTTGGTGGCCTGCAGCTTCAGTTTTGCTGTCGTGAACAGTAGCTGCGAAAATGGTGATTTTGCTCCTTTAATTCTCTAGATTTGGTGCAATCTTATTTTGTTGTTGCTCGTTGTTTGGCACTTTGTTTTGTGGCCAATTTTGGAGAACAATATTGTAAATCTTGGTGATTATAGTGGAGCTTTTGGTCCCGTGGTTTTTTACTCTTCACATCGAAGGGTTTTCCACGTAAATCTTGGTGTCTTGTGTGATTGGTTTATTATTGTCTTGTTATATTTGTTTGGTTGAATTACTTGCTGCCTAACTATCATATTGCTTGTGGTTGTTTCTCTTCTCTTGGTTCAAATCGAAAAGGGAAAGTATAGACTTGGGTATTCTTCCGCTGTTATCCTGTCAGGCATTCTTGGTAGTGCCTTGTCTTTCCCAACAAAGTTGTATCAGAGCATTGGTTATTGTTGATTGTCGTTTTGAATGATGGAGGCAAATATGAGCAAAATGGTGTGTTTAACTAGTAGTAACTATCATATTTGGAAAGGCAAGATGAAAGATCTTCTATTTGTCAAGAAGATCCATTTACCTGTGTTTGCTTCTAATAAGCCTCAGTCTTTGAATGATGAAGAATGGGAATTTGAGCATCTGCAGGTTTGTGGCTATATTAGACAATGGGTTGAAGATAATGTTAGAAATCATATTGTGAATGAGACACATGCCAAAAGTTTGTGGGACAAGCTCGAGACACTTTATGCTTCGAAGACTGGCAACAACAAGTTGTTCCTATTGAAACAATTAATGAATATCAGGTATAAAGAGGGCACTCCTATTTCTGATCATATTAATGAATTTCAGGGTGTTCTTGACCAGCTGTCCGGAATGGGTGTAAAGTTTGATGATGAGATACAGGGACTTTGGCTTCTTAATACTCTGCCAGACTCTTGGGAAACTCTTCGAGTTTCTTTGACTAATTCTGCTCCCTGTGGTGTTGTAACCATGGAATATACTAAGAGTGGTGTCTTGAATGAAGAAATGAGAAGAAGATCTCAAGTCTCATCTTCTTCAGCTTCACACTCCGATGTTTTGGTTACTGAAGATAGGGGGAGAAACAAGTCCAGAGGTCAAAATGATAGAGGTAAAAGTAGAAGCAAGTCAAAGTCTAAATACAAGAATACTACATGTGACTATTGCCACAAGAATGGGCATATCATGAAATATTGTTACAAGCACAAGAGAGATATGAGACAACAAAAGAGAGAAGGCGATAATGAAAATCGTGTTGCTGTTGTTGCTAATAATGATCTTCTTGTTTCTTGTGATGAAAATGCCATTAATCTTGTTCGTGATGAGTCTAGCTGGTTTGTGGATTCTGGTGCTACTTCTCATGTCACGCCAAAGAAGGAATTATTTTCTTCTTATACTCCAGGTAATTTTGGAACGTTGAAAATGGGCAATAATCATGAAGTTGAAGTTATTGGCATTGGACAGTTTGTTTGGAAAGTAACAATGGTTCCAAACTAGTTCTCAATAATGTCAAGCATGCTCCAGATGTTCGCTTAATTTTGATTTCTGTGGGATATCTTGATGGTGAGGGTTATGTTAATACACTTGGTGTTGGCCAGTGGAAGCTTACTAGAGGTTTGATGGTTGTGGCCCGTGGTGACAAGTTGTCTAACTTGTATGTATTTCAGGGCTCCATATCCAGAGACTCAGTAAATTTGGTGGAGAATGATACTTCATCAGAGTTATGGCATAGAAGGCTGAGTCATATGAGAGAGAAGGGGATTGATAGTTTGGCTAAGAAAAATTTGCTTTCTGGAGTGAAACAAGCAAAGTTGAAGAAATGTGTTCATTGCTTAGCCGGTAAACAGAAAAGAGTTCCTTTTCATAGTCATCCGCCTTCAAGAAAGCTTGATTTGCTGGAGTTGGTACATTTTGATTTGTGTGGTCCTTTTAAGGTAAGATCTCATGGTGGTGCACTTTACTTTGTGACTTTTATTGATGATCATTCTCGCAAACTCTGGGTATTTCCTTTGAAGTCCAAGGATCAAGTACTTGATGTGTTCAAGAGTTTTCAGGCCTTGGTTGAAAGACAAACAGGGAAGACATTAAAATGCATCCGCTCAGATAATGGTGGTGAGTATATTGGTCCTTTTGATAGATATTGCAGAGAGCAGGGTATTAGGCATCAGAAAACTCCTCCAAAGACTCCTCAGTTAAATGGTTTAGCAGAGAGGATGAACAGAACTCTAGTTGAGAGGGTTAGATGTATGCTTTCAGATGCTAAGCTGTCAGATTCCTTTTGGGCAGAAGCACTTAATACTGCTGCTTATGTTATCAATTTATCTCCTGCTGTTGCTTTAGATGGTGATGTCCCTGACAGAGTTTGGACTGGTAAGAATGTTTCTTATGATCATCTTAGAGTCTTTGGGTGTAAAGCCTTTGTACATGTTCCTAAGGATGAAAGGTCAAAGTTGGATGTTAAAACTAGGCAGTGTATCTTCATTGGTTATGGTCAAGATGAATTTGGCTATCGTTTCTATGATCCTGTTGAGAAGAAACTTGTTAGAAGCCGTGATGTTGTGTTCTTTGAAGACCAAACAATTGAAGATTTTGACAAAGCTGACAAGGCTGATTTTCAGAGTAGTGAGAGCTTAGTTGATGTTGATCCAGTTCCTTTGACTATTGCACCGGAAGAAAATCTTCATAATAATGAAAATCAAGTTGATAATGAAGATGGTGATCATGTTCAGAATGACCGGCATGATGTTGTTGATGCTCCAGTGCAAGATGATGTGGTTGTCCAACAACCAATTATAGATGCTCCAGAGAGTTCTCTCAGACGATCTAGTAGAGAGAGAATTCCTTCATCTCGTTATTCTCCCAATGAGTATGTACTCTTGACTGACGGGGGAGAACCTGAGAGTCTTGATGAGGCCAGGGAAAGTGAAGAAAAAGAAAGGTGGTTTGATGCTATGGAAGATGAGATTAAATCTTTGCATGATAATCATACCTTTGATTTGGTTAAGTTACCTAAAGACAGAAAAGCTTTGAAAAACAGGTGGGTTTTTCGGGTGAAACATGAAGATAGTAATCCAGTTCCACGGTACAAAGCTAGATTAGTTGTCAAGGGATTTAATCAGAAAAAGGGAGTTGATTTTGATGAGATATTCTCTCCAATTGTGAAGATGTCATCCATTCGTGTGGTTCTAGGCTTGGCTGCAAGTTTAGATTTAGAGATTGAGCAAATGGATGTTAAAACTGCTTTCCTCCATGGTGACTTAGATGAAGAAATTTATATGGAGCAACCGAAAGGTTTTGAAGTCAAGGGTAAAGAGAATTATGTTTGCAAATTGAAGAAGAGCTTGTATGGTTTGAAACAAGCTCCCAGCACCTTACAGAAGTTTGGTTCTTTTATGAGTCAACAGGCTTCAAGAAGACTTCTTCGCACCATTGTGTTTTTGTGCAAAAGTTCTCGATGGTGACTTTATTATTGTGTTGCTTTATGTTGATGACATGCTTGTTGTTGGTCATAATACTTGCAGGATCTGAAGTTGAAGCAAGAGTTGAGTAAGTCTTTTGCTATGAAAGACTTAGGACCAAAGAAGGCGATTCTTGGCATGCAGATTGTCCGTGATAGAAAGGCCAAGAAATTGGTATTATCACAAGAGAAGTACATTCAGAAAGTACTTCGCAGATTCAGCATGGACAAAGCTAAGGTTGTCAGTACACCTTTAGCTATGCACTTCAAATTGAGCACGAAACAGTGTCCTTCTAGTGATGATGAGAAGGAAGATATGAAGAAAGTTCCTTATGCTTCAGCTGTTGGTAGTATGATGTATGCGATGGTTTGTACAAGACCGGATATTGCTCACGCTGTTGGAGTTGTTAGTCGTTTTCTTTGTAATCCGGGAAGAGAACATTGGAATGCTGTGAAGTGGGTTATGAGATATCTCTGTGGCACTTCTAGTCTGAGTTTGTGTTTTGGTACAGGGAAGCCTATTCTTTGTGGTTATACTGATTCAGACATGGCTGGTGATGTTGATACTCGCAAGTCTACTTCAGGTACTTGGTTACTTTGCGGGGAGTTGTGTCTTGGCAATCTAGGTTGCAAAAATGTGTTGCTCTATCTACTACGTGTTCGAACTTATTCTTTGTCGTTGAAGCTTGTAAAGAATTGCTTTGGATGAAGAGATTCTTGGGGGAACTTGGTTGTGCTCAAGAGAGGTATGTGCTTTATTGTGACAGTCAAAGTGCTATACATCTTGGCAAGAATTCTACGTTCCATGGTCGGTCTAAACACATTGATGTGAGATACCATTGGATTCGAGATGTGTTGGATTCTAAGTTGCTTGAGCTTGAAAAGATTCATACAAATGACAATGGTTCCGATATGATGACTAAAGATTTGCCAAGAGGGAAGTTTGAAGATTGTTGCATGGTCGCCGGGATGGCGGTCTCCTCCACATAGTCGTGAGGGGGAGAATTGTTGGGTTATGGGTCTTTTTCCCTTCCTATGTGGATAAATAAAAGCGCAATTTGGACCAATCCATTTTTGCCCATAAGCCCATTCTTATGAGGCAAATATAAGCCTATTTTAGGTCTTATTTTCAGACACACAAGAGAGTTTTTCAGCAGCCAAAACGGGGAGAAAAGAGAGATTTTCGCAGTCCAAATTCAGCCTTCATAGCCAACTTCAAATTGCGATTTCCACTTCGTTTCTTGTCCGATTGAGCTGATTTTTGGACAGCATATTTTCTTCATCTCAATCTTTGATTAGGAACTGACAGAGTTGGATTTGGTGTCCTGCAGCTTCAGTTTTGCTATCGTGAACAGTAGCTGCGAAATTGGTGATTTTGCTCCTTTAATTCTCTAGATTTGGTGCAATATTATTTTGTTGTTGCTCGTTGTTTGGCACTTTGTTTTGTGTCCAATTTTGGAGAACAATATTGTAACTCTTGGTGATTATAGTGGAGCTTTTGGTCCCGTGGTTTTTTACTCTTCACATCGAAGGGTTTTCCACGTAAATCTTGGTTTCTTGTGTGATTGGTTTATTATTGTCTTGTTATATTTGTTTGGTTGAATTACTTGCTGCCTTACTATCATATTGCTTGTGGTTGTTTGTCTTCTCTTGGTTCAAATCGAAAAGGGAAAGTGTAGACTTGGGTATTCTTCCGTTGTTATCCTGTCAGGCATTCTTGGTAGTGCCTTGTCTTTCCCAACATTTGTCTATGTTCAAATGTTATGAAGTTCTTATATATGTCTTATGTTTATACAATGATGTGGAGGTTGTTTGGCTATATCTATGTTGAATTGACTTTATATTATTGGTCTTGTGTTGGATATGATATTGTATTAAGGATTATGTGGTTATTGGTTCATATGATTCCTAATTGTTTATAAAAGTTTAGATTTTAGAGTAAGTTGGCATATCTTTACAAATTGTCCCTTTCCAAGCATGGTTTCTATGTTGTGAGTGCATTGTTCCTATACTTAGCACTAGTGATGTGCTAACCTCATTTTCTCCCGTTGCCCCAACATTTTACGTTTTGATCGTTGACCAGGTTGAGACCATTTGAAGAAGACTTGGATCCTCATTCTCCAAGATGGGTAGATCCTCACCACTTTGAGGTCAATGCCACTATCTAGCATTGGATGTTGATTAGTATTAAATACATTTGTTCATTTCCTTTCATATGAGTACTAAGATTGTATAGCCTATATGCGACTTTTATTGTATTGATGTATAGTCTATGCCCAATTGTTATACTGTTGTTTAGATTGTTATGAGGTGAGACATATGTTTTAAGACTATCTTGTATCTTATATATATGTTTGTCATAAAAGTAGAAGACTATGTAATCTTCTAATACAAAGGGTCTAATTATACTCGATATAAATATATTATGCGTATGCGAGAGGTAAGTGTAAACCTCATGATACTTATAGAAGAAAAGTTTTAAATTTTCCGTATTTAGCCTATGAATTTAATGATGTATGCTAAGAGGATAGTCCTAGTCCTTATTGAGGACAACGATGCTGGTTACATATAGGGGGTGTTCCCCAAATGTGTCAGTGCCAATAGAAACTCCCGCCCGAGCAAGGTTCGTGATTAAAACTGCTTCTGCTCTAGGTACGAACAGGTCTTATAGATGTTACATGCTGGAAGAGTTGGCTCATGGGGGGCAGAATAAGACCAAGCAAAGAGGCCAACAAGTTAGGCCGAAGCTGAAGATTTTTAGAGGAAAATGCAGCCAAAGGACTATTCGATTGTGAATCATCTAGAGAAGACTACGATTTACATTTTTGTGTGGGACTTGTTGACGAGTTCACTACTACATAGTAAAGACCTGATGAAGTCTTAGGATGATATGTACGTGTATGTGGGCACCGACAACAACAATGGAGCAATTATGATCAACCAGGTCATCTGAGGCAAAGAATCAATTTTTTTTGGCAAAGAGTTACCGTTCGTAGAGAGGATACACAACAAATCTTTTTATGTCACCATTGCATGTCGAGAAAGCATTATAAAGCGGGTCTTGGTTGATGACAAATCCGGTCTCAATATTTGCCCACTATTGACTTTGAGGCTTCTAACATTTGACTAGGGAAAGCTTCAACAGAACCAAGTCAATGTGAGGGCTTTTGATGGGTTGAAAAGAGACACACTGGGGATAGTAAACCTCATCATTCAGATGGGTCCTACAGAGCTCAATGTGGAGTTTTAGGTTTTGGACATCAACACTAGCTACAACATTCTTTTGGGAAGGTCTTTCATCCACATGGCTGGGGCTGTGCCTTCTACCATTCACCAAATAATGAAATTCGTCTGAAAAGATCAACAAATGGTTACTAATGGTTAAGGAATCCATTTTAATAGGTCTGCGCTAATTGTTCATGAAGTTTCCCGAGGCTGCAATACTTGCACGGTGGAGCTGGGAAATGCTAGTGATGATTATTTGGCTTTTTAACCTCCTATGCCTATGTATACAAGATTTATTACTACTGTGATGCTTAAGAATTGTTTCGAACGAGGCTTATGGTATGGAAGGAACTTTCAAGGAGTTGTCGAGCCTATCCAAATTCCCGCCAAAGGAGAAAGGTTTAGTTTGGGGTACGTCCCCACAGAAGGTGAAGCAGAGATGAAGAGCAAGAATATTGATCAAGCATTGGCTAGAACTATTCCTCATCTCTATTAGTCATTTCCAGCTCGAGGGTATGACGATTATGATGGCCTTGGGAAAGGAGTCTGGGCCTTTTTGAAGAAATTTATGCTATTATAAAAGATGAGGTCGAAACATCTAGTATCCACGATGCTGATCCAGCGGAGCAACTGCAGAACTAGACCTTCATGCCACTGTTGATTCCCTCAACGTCTTTGGTAGAATATACATATATTTATGCATGTTTTGAACATCGATGGTAGTGTGAAAGAGGCCCGAGACCCATCATTTTGCAATTTTTAATTGGTTATGTTTTTGAAATTCCCTTGTTATGTTAAAAAGGCAAACCCTCTGCCATGGCCAAAGTTTGCACTTGTTTTTAGATTTGAATGAAAGCCTCTTTTGTTGAAAATTTGTTTATTTACTTATTTGCTATAAATATTTTTCTAACTTTGTGTGTTTATGATTTCAATAATATTAATTTAAAACCTGCCAATGTCATGTCATGTCAAGAACCAATCAAACAAAATGAGGCAGGTGATGATGAATGTGAAGAAAAGGAAGAAGAAATTGAGGTTCCAAAATATGTTGCTAAAGAGTTCCGATATGAGAATCAACATAAGCCAAATTTGGAGGAATTTGAGACTGTGAATCTTGGAGATGAGGAGGGCATCATAGAGGTCAAAATTAGTGTCCATTTAAATGAAGTTCAAAGAAGGGACCTGTTTCGTTTTCTTAGTGAGTACATTGGCATATTTGTATGGGTTTACAACGATATTCTAGGGTTGAGTACAAATGTGGTTTCCCATATATTGCTCATTAATCAAGGTTTTAGTACAGTAAAACAAAAGACTTGGAAGTTCAAGCCTGAGTTAAGTTTAAAGATTAAAGAACAGATTACCAAACAAATCAAAAATTAATTAGCGGAAGAAATGCAGTATCTGACTTGGTTGGGCAATGTTGTTCCGTTTGTCAAGAAATATGGGAAGATTAGAATTTGTGTTGATTACAGAGATCTCAAAAAAGCAAGCCCAAAAGATAATTTTCCGTTGCCAAACATTCACATTCTAATCAATTACTGTGCTACGCATGAGCTATTATCGTTTGTAGATTGTTCGCAGGTTATTACCAGATCTTGATGGATGAAGAAGATGCAGACAAGACAACGTTCATTATGACTTGGGGTGTATACCATTATAGGGTGATGCCGTTTGGTCTTAAAAATGTCGGGGCTATTTATATGAGGGCTTTGATGAACATTATCCATGAAATGATTCACAAAGAGATTGAGGTGTATGTATATGATGTCATAATCAAGTCCCGCGAGAGTTCGAACCACTTGACTTACTTGAAAAAGTTTTTTGATCACCTATGTCGTTACAACTTGAAGTTAAATCCCGACAAATGTGGTTTTGGGGTACCAACTGGCAAGTTATTGGGGTTTATAGTCAGCAGAAAGGGAATTGAACTAGATCCTTCCAAGATCATGGAAATTCAGGAACTACCACCTTTGATTACGAAAAAGGAAGTGATGAGTTTCCTAGGAATTTTCAAATACATCAGTCTATTCATAACTTAGTCCACCGTGGTGTGTGAGCCTATCATAAAGTTATTGAAGAATGATGCTTTGACAAAATGGAATGAAGAATGTCACACTGCATTTGATGCCATCAAGAATTATTTGTCCCATCCATTAGTGTTGGTTACTCCACGAGAAGGGAGTCCATTGTTGCTATATTTTTATATCACTAATAATGCATTTGGGTGCGTGCTTTATCAACATGACAAAACAGGGACGAAATTGTAAGCTATTTATTATGTAAGAAAGAAATTCACTCCATATGAGGATCATTACATTCTTCTGGAGAGAACTTGTTGTCATTTGACTTGGATTGCTCAGAAGTTAAGAGATTGTATTTTTTCTTATACAACCGACCTCATCTTCAGGATGTACCCGGTGAAGTATATTTTCTAGAAGGCGATGCCGACCAAAAATTTGGCTCAACGGCAGATTCTTTTAAGTAAAGTTGATATTGTGTATGTGACTCAAAAAGTAATAAAAGCACAAGATTTGACTGATCATCTTGTAGAAAATCCTATCAATGAAGAGTATGAACCGCTTAAGACTTATTTTCTCGATGAAGAGGTATCATTTGTTGGTAAATATATTGCTGAAGCATACCCTGGTTGGAGAGTATTCTTTGATAGAGCGACAAATCTGAAAGGAAGAGGTGTTGGAGGGGTCTTAGTATCAGAATCTGGTCGGTACTATCCTATGGCAGCTAAACTCCAATTTGATTGGACCAACAATATGGCAGAATACGAAGCTTGTATTCTTGGGTTGAAGATGGCCATTGACATGAATGTCCATGAGTTTCTAGTTATTGGAGATTCAGATTTGCTGATTCATATGCTTCAAGGAGAATGGGTTGTGAAGAGCCCGAAGATCACACCGTATGTGCAATATATATAGAAGGTGAATAAAAGATTTCACAAGATTGAATTCAAACACACTACACAACACATAATGAGCTAGCTGATTCTCTTTACACCATTGCCTTAATGATTAAACATCCAGATACTAGTTATATCGATCCTCCGGATATAGAGGTAACAGAGCATCCAACCCATTGTTTACACGTTGATCCAGAACAAGATGGTTTTCTATGGTATTTTGATATCAAGAATTATTTAAAGACCGGAACTTAACCTGAGAATGCAACATTTAACAAGAAGAAGTCGATACACCATATGACTCTCAATTTCTTTCTAAGTGGGCAAATCCTTTATTAGAGGAATCCAAATTTAGGTCTTCTCAGATGAGTTGATGCCGTTGAAGATGCAAAAATTCTAGAACATATACATGCCAGAGTTTGTGGTACGCATATAAATGGGCTAACTCTAGCAAGGAAGATCCTTCAAGCCAGTTATTTTTGGATGACTATGGAGCATGATTATTGAATGTTGTTGCAGAAATGTCACAATTGTCAAGTGTATGGTGAGTGCTGCCTCGCAAACTCAATTCTATGAGTTCACCCTGGCCATTCGTAGCTTGGGTCATGGATGTCATCGGTGCAACTGAGCCAGCCACCTCTAACAGACATATAATTTTTTTGGTTTCCATTGAGTACTTTACCAAGTAGGTAGAATGAGCTTCGTAAAAGTCGGTGACCAAGAAAGTTTTAGCTTATTTTGTTTGAAATAATATTATATGCAGGTTTAGAGTACTAGAATTCATCATTACTGATAATGGTGTGAATATCAACAGTCACTTGATGAGAGATATCTGTGAGCAGTTTGAGATTACTCACCGAAACTCAATCGCTTATTGTTCTTAGATGAATGGAGCTGTAGAGGCTGCCAACAAGAACATCAAGAAGATTTCTAGGAAAATGATTGACAATCACCGAGGATGGCATGAGATGTTGACATATGATTTGTTAGGATACTGAACGACTCTCAAAAGGTCAATTGGAGCTACTCCATACTTGTAAGTATATGGAACGGAAGCAGTCATACCTGCTGAGGTTGGGATACCATCTTTGAAAATCATTTGAGAAGACGAATTGTGTAATGCTGAATGGATCCGTAACCGGATTTATCAATTAATATTGATTGACGAGAAGAGAATGGTCGCTATTTTTAATGGTTAACTATATGAACGTGAATGATTCACTCTTTCCATAAGAGAGTAAGAGCGATAATTTTTAAATTTAGTCAATTGTTCCTTAAACGCATTTTCCTCATCAAGATGAGTACAAAAGGAAATGTACACCGAATTGGCAAGGACCTCACATGGTTCGCAAGGTATTAATTTGAGGTGCTTTGATCATGTCAGAGATGGATGGCAATACGTGGCTAAAACTAATCAACTCAAATATTGTCAAGAGATATTATCTGTGAAGCTTCAGTTTGCATTCCTGTCATTTCCTTGTATTACTTCTACTGGCTCGTATTTTCCTTGTTTAAAACTTAATCCCTTTTTGTTATGAACTACGTCTCACCTGAATTCTTAAGAATAAGATACGTAATAGGTCTATGTCGGCCTCAGGAACCCTTTTTATCCCTTTTAATATTACTTTATTGAACTACGTTTGACCTAAATTCTCAAGAATGAGATACGGTGGTGGCATATGTGGGCCTCAGTTTGTTTCTTTTGAACTATATTACTTTTGTTAACCTTTAAGGAGGAGCTACGTTTCACCAGATTCCTCCCTCAATGGGATACGTAGGCGCCACAACGGTTCGGTCCTATCTCTTGTAAGATTTTTATTTTTCTTTCCAATAAAAATTCGGACAGAGTTTTTGAAAGGGACTAAAAAATTCTCGAGAAGAAGATTTTCCTCAACAAGTCAAGAATGAAGATACACCGAGATTAGCATCTAGGAAAGAATTTTTGGGAGGATCTCAAAAATTCCATGACTGGCTTGTTGACATTTAAAAATAAGCCAGGACAGTTAACTGGGACAGAAATTTTAAAGATGACCTCAAAATTTCAATATAGGTTTATCGACAGTACAAAGAAAATGAACCACAGGTGCGGGCAACATAAAAAATGATGCAACACAACGTGGAACTTTTTCTTAGCAATGAACTAGACATAGTCCAAAGCGGAGTTTCAAACTCTTGGGACGCGGGCAGAGGAACGACTTCCACAATCAAACCACACCCCTATCATAAGATATGTGAGTTTTTCTTTATGTTAGTCGGTTTCAGTTTTGCATCCAGAAATTTTGGTATCTACCAGGATCAACTTTGCAATTGAAGTGACATACACCAAGAGCTTTGGAAATTATGTCCATGTAAGTTCTTATTTATGGGTGTGAAGTGCACCATATTCATGGCTAAGAAGTTACAAGCCTCTTTTTCATACTAGACTTAATTTGTCAATTGTCAAAGGTTATCTAATATAATAGATTTACTTTCAACCGATCAAGACGAACTACAAAAAACATGATTCCTAAGGTAAGTATATGTAGGCGGGCTTAATGTTTAAAACTTTGTTGTATTGTAACATTTACTCTTAAATATTATTCTCGAGCATTTCGGTCCCATCATAATTTCGTATCAGGACGACTTTTGAATTCTTTTAGAATAGTGTGTTAAAGCAAGTGCATCGAACTATAAGTCACCTGAATTCTTATATAGACTATGATATATAGGAAACCCATTTATGGGGTTCTACAATAATTCAAAAAGTCTGTACCAAATCCTTTATTTTCCAAGGGATGAATATATGGTCTGTCAAAATTAGATTAGTCAACTTCATTTTCCTCTAATTTCTTGCATCAATCCAAGTAAAATGAGGGACTATTGTTGACACCCAATTTTGGACCTCCACAATACAAATTGATCATTGAGTTTCTTAAATTCCAAATGAGTAAAAATAATTGACCTTATAAAATTTAAAATATTTTAATTCATGTTTAAGTAGCTTTAGTCGATTTTATAAATTTTTTTGAGTGATATATATTTCTAGTTTAGTTTATTATATAAAATATTCGAAATCGTCTCAAAGGGATTTTATATTTACTTAACGCTTTATTAATTTAATTTTATCTAATTTAATAATTTTTAATTTTGAGTCATTAGTTTACAATTAAGTTAATTATTTTATTTCGTTAAGATTAAGAAGCTTGTTCATTAATTAATATCAATTCGTCTTATTTATATTTTAGTAAAACTTGCCAATTAAGCTGAATTTGACTAACTTCTTAATTCAAATTGGCTAAGTTTCAATCCCTTAAAATGTTTCTTAATTACAAATCCAGCCCACTCCCTTTATACAATACGCTAGCCCACTTCAAACTACAAATCCGTCAAACCCATCTTAAAGGCAAGTTATTGGGCCCTCTTTTTAAATTTCCAGTAGCTCATTATTACTCCCTAAAGCAACATTTCTAAACCATTCCCTTTCAATTATCCAATTCCCAGCCCAACATCTCCGACCCGGCCCAATCCTTCTCCCTTTTCCAAAAGAAAATTCAGCAACATTATTTTCCCCGTCTCACGATAATAGCGTGCAACAACAATGCATAGCAACCCGAAATTCCCAGCGAACAAAACCTACAAGCCAGTTGTGCGTGATATTCTTCCTCCCCTGTTCCTGTCTTCGTATGGCTACAGCAGTAGAAAACACTAGAAAGGCACACAGTTTGCGTCCTTGCAGCCTCCAGATGGAGCTACGTCACAGCAAGGACGTTTGGGATCGATCCCAAGCGTCTGTTCCACTTTCTTCTTCTAGTTTGAGTCTAATTTTCAGAACAAGATTGCTGATAAAAAAATGGAAAAATGGTTTTTGAATTTGAAATGGGAATGGGCCCAATCTCCTCTGTTTTCACCCCCAAAATCGAAACATAGTTTTCCCTATATATACTCTCTTTGGATTCACTGTTAAGGGGGATTTTTTTCCGGTTGGCTTCTTTCTTTTGGTTTGAGATTTCTGGAAAAATTGGTAGAGATTCTTGTAGTTGAATAAAAAAAAATTAGAAGTGAGTTGAGAGAATTTTAACTAGGGCAGAGAGGATAGTTCAAGTAGTTAGTCACAAAAATACATGTAAAAATACATTCGAGAAAGGGTAAAATAGGCATTTTTGCTTGCTATTGTATTTGTGATTGTGTGGTGGAACACGCCGTCATTAACCTGCTTATTCTTGTCTTGGTCACTGTTTTTGAAAAGGTCTATGACCTACAACTCTTTTAATTATTTAGTTTCAGTAGATCTCTAGACTTGAGTTGTGGCGTGTGTGTGTTTTCTAGTTTGTTCTTATGTTAAGCATGTAAAGCTAAATGTTGTCGTTAGTATCCTTTTCACATTTTTCTGAAATGGTAGTTAAGATCCCATTTTCAAAATGACTTGGTACCTATTGTCGAAATCGTCTCTCTGTTTATATTTTTCAAATTCGTAATTATTATCATGCTCGCCTCTAGTCTTATTTCACTAGATGGTTATGATATTATTTTTGTACGCCTTAGGCTGTTGGACTTTTGTTTCCCTGTGCATATGATTTTATTTTGTTGAAGTTGTGTCCTTTAAAAACATGGTTGTGAATCTGTTCGTATCCTTTTCGAATTGTCTGTTTCCTAAGTATAACTTACGCCACTTTGATGTTATTTAATGGTCGAAAATCTTAAAACTTTAGTCATTGCAATAATCACCCTGCATCTTCGTATCCTTTTTATGATACATTGTTACTTCATTATCTATGGTGAAATTAGTCTTCTTACTTTTGGATTAAGTTGATAGTATTCTTTTACAACCTCTCTGTATTCCCCCTTTTAATTTGGTCATGATGCATTTCTATATTTCGATCTTGAAATATTATTTGGTGCCTTGAGTTCTTGAATTTAGTGAATTAATTTAATATAAGTTGGATGAAAAAATGTTTTAGTATAGTCTGATAAGTCTTGATGCTTAAATTTGTAACATGGCTTGACGATTTCTTGCGGCTTAGCTATGCGTACCTCTAACCTTCTTTGCAAATGACTTGACCATTTCTTTTAGTTTCGACTAAATCTTCTAAAGTATATGTATTTATCCTAAAATCGGTCTAGGTAAATAGCTTAGTTTCAAACCATTTTTTCTTGCATTTAATGTCGTTTGAATAATCTGCAGTGCTTGTTTGACCCCCTAAGTTATATTAAGCTTTTTTCGGTGTTTTCTTCTTCCAACAAAAAAAAATATAATAATAATAATTGAACCTTGTCATTTTGTCCTCTATAGGAAGTGATGTAAATAATAATAAAATGTTTTGTTAGTCTAAAAGTTTGAACTTTTGTTGGTTGGTTAAATTAGTATATGTTTACTTCACTTTGATATTAGATTACTCCTTGATATAATTCAAAGAAAAAAGGTTTGGATATCTATTTGTTCACTGGTCGATGCCTAATTTTTCTATATTCTAAGTTCCAATTTAAATATGTGTGAGTTTATATGGTTATGCAAACAATAAAATATTCATTCGTCGTACTTTAGTTGATTTTTCTTTATCGAAATTAGATTTCCTCCTCCAATCTATCTTTTTTTTAGCTTTATGGGTTCAGCTCGAGAAGGTGAATCCTAAACTTTTTTTCACACATTTAGCTTGAGAGGGTGAATGGACCAAAGCGTAGGGTGTTCTAAGTTGCATAATTATTGGTGTTCGAAAGAAACCAACTTGCTTGGGGGTAAATTATTTGAGAGAAAGTTTACCCCACTAAAGTCTATCTTATTCTCTGATTTACAACTATTTACTAACAATAGCAATTATTCACACGTCTATATTCATCTATAGTCTTATCACATCCCAAGAACCCAATTCAATATTGTTATTTTGTGTTATTTTCTATTGTTATTACATATAGTTAAATTTGAAATATCCTTATTTGGAACTTGTGTCACCCCTAAATTTTAATCATGGTTTTATTCATAAATGTTTATTCCTATGGTTGACTTGAACATATTTGTACGTTGCGATTGAATTTTTATACCAAATATCTTCATTGATGTCTTGCACGACCTTATTAATTGTGTCAGTTGGTATCAAGGGCCAGACAGACACATTTCAAGTTCAAATGAGTTCTAAAAGAGGAAAACCAATTTTTTTGTGATTTTCGTGCGCTATAGTCCATCAATTTTTGGTAATACACGATCCAAAATATTTTTACACAAATTTTTCATGGACGTGCGGTAGACCTTAAGAATGGCGTCAGTTGGTCCAAATGGCAAAATATGTGCATTATCAAGTTGAATTGATTCTTAGTAAAAAGAAAAAACCAAATTTTACGATTTTTATAAGCTATAGTTTCTGTATTTTTGGTGATACAAAATTCCATAAATTTTTTTACCCAAATTTTTCATCAAAGGCTATTATGACCTTCTTAATGGCATGAGTTCGTCTTGAGGGCAAATGGGCGCATTTTCAAATTTAAACGAGTCACAAGCAGGAAAACCCATATTTTACAAATATTCGTGTGCTATAGTCCATGTTATTTTGGTGATAGGATTTTAGATTTTTTTTCCTAACAATTTTTTGCCTAACTTATTAATGACGTTAGTTGGTCCTAAGGGGAAAACATGTGCATTTTCAAGTTCAAATGAACCCCAAAGTAGGAAAAATAGATTTTTCTTATTTTCGTGTGATATAGTCAATGTAATTTTGGTGATATAATTTAAGAATTTTTTTGCCAAAATTTTCATGTACATTAGTTACGACTTTATTAATGCTGTCACTTTGTCCTGAAAAATAAACGGGCGCATTTTCGGGTTCAAATAAATCAAAAGTACGAAAAAAACTCAATTTTTTTTGTTCCATCGATTTTGGATATAGGATTCAAAAATTGATTTTTGCTGAAATTTTTCATGTACGTCTACTACGAACTTATTAATGACGTCAATTGGTTTTGAGTGAAAAACGGACCCATTTTCAAGTTCAAACTATGTCTAGATCAGGAAAAATGAGATTTCACCAATTTTTTGTCCGCTATAGTCAATGGATTTCTGTGATAGGATTCCAAATTTTTTTACCAAAACTTTTCATGGATGTCGCTTATAACTTTAAGAATGGTGTGAATTGGTTCCAAGAGGCAAACAGATTTATTTTCAAGTTCAAACGATACCCAAAACATGAAAATTTAAACTTTATCAATTTTCATTTGCTTTTGTCGATGGATTTTTGGTGATAGGAATCTAGATTTTTTTCGCCGAATATTTACAAAAACATACCTTATAATGGCGTCAATTTTTCTGGAGGCACTAATGTATTTTCAAGTTAAAACAAACCCAATGAATGAAAAACTAAATTTTAGGTTTACTATTCTCTACGGATACTTGGTGATACAGGATTGCAGAATTTATTTTTCCAAAGTTTTTCTTAGAAATTTGTTACGACCATATTAATGGCTTCATTTGGTACCATGGGGAAAACATGTGCATTTTCAAGTCTAAACAAGCCCCAAAGAAGGAAAAAGAAGATTTTACCTATTTGGGATGGATATTAGTTATGATCTTATTAATGACATCAGTTTGTTCCAAAGAATGAGTACATATCAAATTCAAACGAGTTCCATAGAAGGATAAACTATATTTTACTAATTTTCTTGTGCTACACTCCACGAATTTTTAGTAATATATGATTACAACATTTTTTGGGCCGAAATTCGCATGTACGTCTATTACGACCTTATAAATAGTGTTAGCTCCATGTATTTTCGGTGATAGGATTACAAAATATATTTGCCAAAATTTTGATGGACCTGAGTTATAACCTTATTGATGGCATCAGTTGGTTCCAAACGAAAAATGGATGCATTTCAAAATCCAACGAACTCCGCAGCAAGAAAAACTAGATTTTACGAATTTTCTTGTGATAGAGTCCATGAATTTTTGGTGATAGAGGAATACAAATTTTTTTATGGACGTCTATTATGACCTTAATAATAGTGTTAGCTGGTCTCGAGGGACAAACATGTGCATTTTAATTTTAATTAGACATAAGGTAGGAAAAATAAGATTTTATCGAGTTTTGTTTACTATATAGGTCATGTATTTTTTGTGATAAAAGATTCTAGATATTTTTTGTCCAATTTTAAATAGACGTCAATAACAACCATATTGATATGTCAGTTGGTACTAAGGACCAAACATGTGCATTTTTAAATTTATACGAGCCCCAAAGTACGAAAAACTAGATTTTATCAATTTTCGTGTGATGTATAGTCCATGGATTTGGTAATAGAAATCCAGGTTTTTTTAAAAAATATTTTCATGAACGTCCATTTCGACCTTGTTATTGGCGTCAGTTTGTCTTGAGGGGCAAACATGTGCATTTTTTAAGTTCAAATGAGCCCAAAGCAAGAGAAACCACATTTTACTAATTTTTGTGTGTTATAGTCCATGAACTTTTAGTGCTTAAATTCCAGAATTTTTTCGCCAAAATCATGGACATCACTATGATTTTATTAAATGCATTAGTTGGTCCCGTAGGTAAAATAGGTGCATTTTAAAGTCCAAAACCCTAAAGGATGAAAAACAAGATCGATATTCGTGAAATATAGTATAAAGATTATTTGTGATACAAGATTCCAAATGTTTTTTGGGGAAATATTTTATGAACATTTTTTACAACCTTATCAATGGTGATTATCGTTTCAGGGGCAAAGGGGCTCCTTTTTAAGTTTAAACGTGTCTCAATGTTTGAAAAGCCAAATTTTACTAATTTTCGTGTTACTATAGTTAGTGGATTTTTGGTGACAGAATTCTTGAATTTCTTATAAAAAATATTTCATGGACGTTTGTTACGAACTTATTAAAGGCGTTAGTTGATCTTAGGGGAAAACTTTGTCCTAGGGGAATACACGGGCCTAATAAAGTTTGAGCGAGCCCCAAAACAGAAAAAAATTGATTTTATCGATTTCGTGTGCCCATGGAACTTTGGTGATAAAGGATTTCAGTTTTTTTTGTCTGAAATTTTCATAGACGTCCCTTACAACCTTATTTATGGCATCAATTGGTCACGAGGGACAACTAAATGATTTTTTAAGTTCAAGCGAGCTTTAAAGCATGAAAAATAAAATTTATCAATTTTCGTGTATAGTACATGGTTTTTTGTTGATATAGAATTCTAGATATTTTAATCAAAATTCTTCATGGACGTCCACTGCAACCTCATTAATTGTGTCAATTTGTCTCGAGGGGTAAACATGGGCATTTTAAAGTTCAAAGAAGCCCTAAAACAAAATAAAATAAAATTTATCAATTTTTTGTGCTATTGTCCACTAATTTTTGGTGATATAAGATTTATAAAATTTTCATGGACGTGCATTATGACTTTATTAGTGGAGTTAGTTTGTTTAAAAGGGAAAACATGCCCATTTTAAAGTTGGAAGAAGATCAAAAGAACGAAAAACTAGATTTTATTAGTTTTCGTGTGCTATAAGTCCATGGATCTTTTTGTGATACATGATTCCATAATTTTTTTTGAAATGTTTTTCGTGGAGGTGCATTATGAATTTATTAATGTCGTTAGTTTGTTCCGAGGGGAAACAATTGTATTATCAAGTTCAAATGATCACTCAAGTTGGAAAAACCAGATTTATCGTTTTTTGTGCTATAATCCATAGATTTTTGGTGAAACTGGATTCTGGATTTTCTTGCTGAAATTTTACATGGATGGCTATTACAACCTAATTATGGTGCAAGTTGGTCTCAAGGTTAAAAAATGCGCATTTTCAATTTTAAACGAGCCATAAATTAGGAAAAACAAAATTTTATTTATTTTTGTGCACTATATAGTCCATTAATTTTTTGTGATACAAGATTGTAGATATTTTTATGACAAATATTTTCATGAACATCCATTACAATCTTATTGATGGAGTAAGTTTTTCCCGAGGAGCAAACGAACGCATTTTCAAGATTAAACAAGCTCCAAAGCAGAAAAAGATGATTTTTTTACCTATTTTCATGTGCTATAGTGCATAGATTTTTTTTTATAGGGAATCCTAATTTTTTCCCCAAAACCTATAATAGACATTCGTTACGACCCTATTAATGACGTTTGTTCATCTTGAGGGGAAAACATACATAATTTTAAGTTCAAACGATCCAAAACATGAAAAAGCAGATTTTATCAATTTTCGTGTGCTTTAGTTCATGGATTTTCGGTGATATAGGATTCAAAAATATTGTTTTGCTGAAGTTATCCTTGAACATTCGTTACAAACTTATAATGTCGTTAGTTTTTCTCGAGGGGAAAATGAGAATATTTTCAAGTTTAAAGGAGCTCCAAAATGGGAAAATTCTGATTTGACCAATTCTTATGTGCTATAGTCCTAGGATTTTCGGTGATATATGATTTCGAAATTGTCTTTGCACATTTTTTTCATGAACATCTATTACGACCTTTTTAATGGCGTCATTTGTTACCGAGGAGCAAACAAGCATATTTTCAAGTTCAAACGAGCTCCACAGCAGAAAAATCAAGATATTTTTTTTATTTTCATGTGCTATAGTCCATTAATTTTTGGTGATACTAGATTCAAATTAATTTTGTCATAATATTTCATGGTTGACCATTACAACCTTATTAATGGCGTTAGTTGGTCGCGAGGGTCAGACATGAGCATTTTCAAATTGAAACAAACTCTAGAAAAGGAAAAACCAAATTTTATCGATTTTCATATGGTATAGTCGATGGATGTATGGTCAAAGGATTAAAGAATTTTTTTGGCCAAAATATTTTATGGACATCCATTACAACCTTATTAATGACATCAATTGGTCCGAAACAGAAAATGGTGTAATGACGTGAGAGGTAATTATTGGAAAATTTGAATTATTGGTTTAACTTGAGTTAACTAATTGAGAAATAATTGTAGATAATTGAATTAAGGGATAGCTAGTGGGCTAAAGTGATCATTTATTTAACACCCTATACATGTATTAAAAGAAAAAGTTCGTGGATTTTGTTAGTTTTAATATACTATTAATTGAGAAGAAGAAAAAGAATAGAAAAAGTCGTGTAGAACGAAGTAGACGAATCTGTTCAGGTAACAATTAGTCGTGACAATTTTTTGTATTATATAATTGATTGTGTCATAAAAGGGAGTCTTTAATGAATTTGAGAATTTGGGTTTAAGGGAATAGTTAATATTCTTTTCAGATTTAGTGTGTCATTCGTAATTGGGTAAATTTGGAGGCTCGGTGAGGACAAAATTTATGATTGGAATTAGAGAGAGAAATGATAGATAAAAGAACAAAAATTATGTAATATTAAAAAATATTGGATGGGAATTATGGTTTATTGTTGTATGTTTGATAAAGTTGAAAGTGAGGCTATTCTGGAAATTTAAGGCATGTAGGTTAATTAAGTATATGATGGTGGGCTAATGAATGACAATAATGAGACAATAATTGGATTAGAATAAAGTATGAGAACGGGATAGTTGTTAGTACATTGTTGGGGTTTTACAGAAGGGGGATTTGAAGTGAAAATATGGTGGGTGTGAGTGTTATTAATGGCATTATGCAATTATTATCGGAAATGGATAATTTGTTGGAAGCTCGGGAGTTTTTCTTTTGCATGACCTGTTATATTTCATAGTTAGAGTGTTTATTTCAAGTATCACATTATAACTAAATATTTAATGTTTGAGATAGGTAATTAAATATCAGGTTAAGGAATTGAATAAATATCATTTCAGTTATTATATTGGAGAAGTTGAAGTTTAACCCTAGGCTTGAAACTTGGAAAATATGATAGTTGAAATGTTAATTGGCATCAAGAATGACAAACTTAATTATAAATTTGGGTAAGCTTTTGGGTCTATGCTAAACCTGTAGCGACATGAGTGTTGTTAGTTTTGGAATCTCATTGTGGATATGTACTCGAATAGATTGCATTGAATTGGAAGCTCAACGAAATGAGAAACCTCAAGTCTCGGAGTGATTGTGTGATTGGTATAAGGCAAGTAGATTTTTGAACCCTTGTTAAGCTTATGAAATTTGTATATTTCCTTGTGTGACGTTTGAGAACAATTTGGAGGCTTATTGCTTATTTGTTGATGTTATATTACTGTTGCATTGTTGTGAATTTTTCCTTGTTATCATAATGGTTATTTTCCTATTGCTTATTTTAACATGTCATTTGGAATGCATCTGATACATGGTTGTGATAAGTATTATATGATAAGAGGATGTACCATTTTGAGGGTCGTATCACGCGCTGCAATGAATATTATATTCAAGCGACGTATCACGTTCCACGAGGATTACTATTATCGAGGATTGTAACACATGTAGCGATGGATGCATGGAGTAGGTCCCCCATGGGTCTTAGACTAAGCGACAACGGGTGTGTATAATTAAGGCAGACATGCATCACTATACTTGATATTGCATTTCATGGCATTGCACAATTTATCATTGTTGAACTTGAATTTGTGTTTTTGTGATCTTGTGAGTGCTTTTCTGTGAAACTTGTCACTGTTGAATATTGAGTTGTTATTGAGAATATGTAACATGTTAGAGTGTTGTTGTTGGGATATGCTTTTTTAAAACTGTGAACTGTTAGGTTGGACTGATTTTATGCAGGTGGTAGTATGGAGGTTTGGATGGGGTGTAAGGAGTACCCATATTTTGTCCACTAATCTTGTGTTTAGAGGTTTGCTTGTTGGTTACCGTGTGGTTTTGTAACACTTCGAAAATCCAAGACGTTTTCTAATGCCTAAAATAAATGTCACAAGGTTTAGATATTGTTCCTTAGGAAGTCTAGAAATCAAAATGTCCAAGAACGTCAATGATGTCCAGAAACTAGTTCAAAGAGGTACCAGCGTGCCTTAGCATATTTGACTAACTTTTAGGAGTTGGAAATTAATGAAAATTTGTGGAAGGGTGTCTTACATGTGTTAAAGTCGATTAATGTTCGAAACCTCTGGGTACGACTACCCAAGGACCAACCAAGGGCCCTTGAGGAGAACCATTGCATTTTGGGGTCAAGGACTGCCTGGGCAGTGTGCACCCACGAAAGGGAAATGACGGGGAGTGTGTGGATCTGCGGGGTGCCTATTCCATCTATCCACCAACACTTAGAAAAATCATGGAAGGGACTCTTTTGCACAGTCTCTGAATCAAAACAGGGATGTGGAACATGGAAGGGGGTTTAGCCGTCGATTGACCCACGATCCATCGATCATGATGTCATTTGTGAAGGTCGAATTTTCTGCATTTTTTAAGTTAGCTTCAATTAATTAATTAAGGTTTTATTTAATTAGTTGGGAATTGGGGAGGTCTAATTAACTTAGTTAGCACCGTATATAAAGTCATAACCTATTTAAGAGTAACTATAAATCTCATAACTCACAATCCCAATACTCTCTTCTTTCTCTCTCTATGAAAGAACTCCATTAAATATCAGTCTAGGGGAGGGTTTAAGGGCTGAAAAGATTAAACTTTCATTAACAATCTTCATCATTTATTTAGGAATGTGATCTAATTTACCTTTTAGACCTCTTTCCTCAAAAGGTTCCATCAACGTGATTTCAAAAGTTGAGTTTTCAAGTTGGTTTCATCCAATCTAGAAATTGATGTTATGAATTAATTTGTTTATGATTTATTTTATATATTATGAATAGATTAACATATATCTAACTTAATTATGATATATCTTGATAATTTTATGTAGGTTGTAGAAGATGACATTCACCCCTTAAGACTAGGTTATGAACTTGAAATAAATTGTGTAATGTTGGTTTAATTGACTTGGTTATTGATTGAACTAATACAAGATTATGTTATTGCATCAATCATGAATAGATTAGGATGAATTATAATCCTATCGTTCTAGTTCTTTAGAAGTTGATATAAGGTATGAAGTATGTAGTGAATTGACCTAACTACCTTGTCTCTAACTATGAAATAGTGATAAATTTTAATGTAGTGATTCAATTAGCCTTGGAATTATTTTGGTTATTGGTTGATGATGAAACTATAACCTAATTGGGTTGAGTTAAGGGCTGATGGTAAGACCTTGATGATGGATTATGAATGAGACTTGATAAGCCTTATGATCCCTATTCTTTACTTCAAATTACGGTTAATTATGATTAAGTCATGATGTTGGGTTGGAGTTTGACTTGTATTAGGACTGATAGGGTGGTATGATGTTGAATTGAAATTTCTTTACAATGGTAGTGAGGTTGATAAGATATAAATGTTATAAGGATGGTGATGACTACCAATGTGCCTTATCATGAATGAATATGTGAATGTGCTAACCTCACTTAAATGAATTGCAATGAAAGTACTATACTCATGCAATTCTCATTCAGCTATGATGATGATTATTATACAAGGATGAGACCCTATGATCTACAATAATTTATGATTATTAATAAAGACATTTCAAAAAAAAAAAAACTTAGCTTAGCACCGAGTTAACTTAACAATGGAAGGTGATGACTTCCCGTAGAGGAATATTCACCCTATAGTTCAACATGTCATGTTGACTTCCCAATGAGGGATACCCATCCAATGAATTCTCATGAAAGGAGGCCCCAATTTCCAAGTAGTATGTAGAGGGATTAACCTATCTCTTAGTTCTTGAACTATGTTGCCCCCATAGGAAGACTAGCTAGTTGATTCACCTAGAATGCTACGTTATGTTTGGTGCTAGACCACCTTTCATTGGTAAGGATTTATAACACCGAATTTCACACTAGCTCTTGTGGTCTATGTCAGTTAAGACATGTATTCCCTAAACTAAAATGAAGTAATGAAGTATAAACAACATCTGGTACTTAAGATGTTTGACTTAGCCTAGATAGGGGTATGAGACTCTTATTATGCCTTGCACTAGTTTGCCTTGAATGGAGCCTAAGAGGTTGATATTATGTATGTATATGATAATGAAAGAAAAAGATGATAATACGATGACTTTACTTTTAAATGATATTATGTGGTAATTGATATTCTTATGAACTTGTATTTTGTCTATATTTGTAAGATATAATGTTATTTATCCTTGAAGGTTTTGGTATGTGAAGTTGGATATTGTAATGGTTCTTGTTAGGTCAATTTCTTAAGTAAGGTTATGGAGCTTTTGTTTGTCGTGACAATTGTTGACTTTATGAGGATTCATGAGTAGTTGTCTTGCTTTATTATGATATAATGAACTCCTACTTATGCTTGTGATGTTATTACTTGATGATAGGGTTGTATTAGATTATGGGTTCAAGTAGGTTAATATGTATGTGACTTGATTTCACTTAATGAACATGTCTTGTTGATTGATGTGGCTTGCTTTATTTTGCATAAGGATTTAAAAAGGTAATATAGCACGTTTTAAGGTAAATGTCCCTTTTTAGCATAATTTGATCTTACATGTGCATATGGTCTAATACTTAGTACAAATGGTGTATTAACCCCATTTTATTGCTTTTCCCCAACATATTAGGCTCGGGTCATTGAAGGCTCTCTGAGACGACTTTGAAGAAGACTTGGACTTTGTCAGTCATCCAAGTGGGTAGGTCCTTACTTTTCGACGGCGATGCCAATATAGAGCTTATGAAGTTGTTTTTTACTTTTAAGGCTCTTATGTTCTTTCTCTATAATTTGAGTACGGATTCTATAACCTATATGTGTCTCTTTTACATTGATATATGGGCTGTGCCACAGTTTCTATAATCTTGTTAGATGGTTTGAGATGTGACACTCTTTAAAGACTATGTTCTATCGTTATATATATATATATATATATATATATATATATACACTTATGCGTAATTAAAGTAGAAGACTCTGTAATCTTCCTATACGATGGATCTATGTATACTCGATATGAATATATATTATGTGTATGTAGAGGTCGATGTAAACCTTAATGTAAATGTAATGAAAAGTTTTGAATTTTTCCATATCTTTAACGTATTAATGTAATGATGTACGCTAAGAGGCTAGCCTTAGTCCTCAAAGAGGACGACCACGCCGGTTACGTGTAAGAGGTGCTTCCCTGATATGACAAACTTGGTATCAAAGCATGAGGTTCAATATCTTTGACATCGATGTCTCTCTAAACCACGTCGATGTAGATTCTTACTTAAAATTTTAAAGCGTGCCATTCTTATGAATAGAAATCTATGTGATGCCTAGAAAACCCTCTCTTTTTTTAAAATACAATATCGTGCATCTAGAGTATAATTATTGTGTGCTTTCATATAAATTTTGTATTTTGGTTATGGGGAATGAATACTTGAAGGAATGCAGTTCGAATACTTGAGGAAGATATTAAAAATGCGGGAGTTCCTCGTTGTGGTGATCAAGTTTCTCCTCTTGAAGAAGATGCTAATGTTGACCAAGATCCTTCCATTCCTCAACCTTAAACGGATGGTGAGATAAGGGATGCCCATTTCCAAATGTCCCAAGACATCACTTCACTAGACTAGGACGTCACTTCTCTAGCCCAAGCCATGACGGCCCAAGCTAACTACGAGGTTGTACCCCGACCAAATCAACAAGTTGATACCCTAGCCTCCCGTCTTAGGGATTTCACTAGGATGAATCCTCCCACATTCTATGGGTCCAAGGTTTAAGAAGACCCCCAAGAGTTCATTGATGAAGTCCACAAGATCCTTTATTTTATGGGGTTGACTACTAGTGAGAATGCCGAGTTAGCCACTAAACAACTCAAAGATGTGGCTCAAACTTGGTACATCGAAATGAAGGACTATAGGCCTCTAAGGGGTTCACCTTATGATCTGGGAGATCTTCAAAAAGTATTATCTTGATCAGTTCTTTCGTAGAGAGATGGGGGAAGCCAAAGTGGTGGAGTTCATCAACCTTTGTCAAGGAGGTATGACTGTGCTTGAATACTTTTTGAAATTCACTAAATTGTCCAAGTATTCTCCTTCGTTGGTTTTTGATCCTAGGGATGAAATGAGTCGCTTTGTGAAGGAGGTGTTGAAGGACATGCAAGAGCAGTGTTATTCGTCTATGCTACATGACAATATGAAGTTTTCTCGTCTCATAGTTTATGCTGGACAAGTGGAGGAGGCAAGCGCTAAGAGAAAGATTGGAGATACTACGAGGGCGAGATTTTTTAATAGTTGTTCTTCAAAGGGTAGGATTAATATCCAAGATAAGCCTAGGTTTAAGAAGAGGTTATCTAATCAAGTTCCATCCAAGTTCTATAAGGCTCATGATGACAAGGTGCCTAAATCTAGAACCCAAAAGAGAAGGAGTGGAAACCCATCAAATGAGAAACATACATGTGCCAAGTGTGGAAAGGGTCATCTTGGTGAATGCTTTGTTGGAACGGGCAACTTTTTGGGTTGTGTCTACAGCGACCACAAGGTTAGGGATTGCCTTAATATGAATTGCAAAGACAAGTGTGGTCAAGCTCAAGCAATTGGTTGTAGTGATGCTCCTAAGAAGAACAACTTTTATGCTCTCCGCTCTAGGGGTTAGGAAGAGACTTCTCCTGATGTGGTGATGGGTATGTTGAAAGTGTTTTCTATTGATGTATGTGCTTTACTTGATCCCGGTTCTACCTTATAATTTGTTACACCTATTGTAGCTAAAATGTTTGGCATTTTACACAATATCTTGCATGAACCTTTTATAGTGTCTACCCCAGTTGGGTGAGTCAGTTGTTGCAAAAAGGGTGTATAAAAGTTGTCCGATAAACTTGCCTAATAGAGTTTCTCATGTTGAACTAGTAGAACTTTATATGCTCGATTTTGATATCATTTTGGGAATGGATTGGTTGCATGCTTGCTTTGCCTTTCTTGAATGTACAACGAGGGTGGTGAAGATTAACTTTTCAAATAAACCCGTTTAACTCTTCTTGAAGAATCTTTTAAAAGGCATGATACATGGTTTCTAACAAAACGTCCTCTTTAAATGCATGTTTTTGCATAATTTCCATACTTAGTGCATTTTTGTATTAACACAATTCTTCTTCACCTTTTTATACAAAGTTTAGGTTATGGAAGTTTAAAGGATGTCTCTAAGGTAAACGGTTTGATATGTGTTTCCCAAATTCAAGTAAAGGGATCTTTAAGTTCAAGGATTCCTAAGTTATGTCTTATTCAAAGTTATGTAACAGCTTATTTTCCGCTAAATTTACTATAAAAATGCGATAAATGATAACTATGATCTTGTATAAGACCTCTGAGAGGTCAAGTACACCATGATACTTCTAGGGGTTGCTCCTCGGACATGACTATTTATGACTTATTTGATAATCTACAAGGATAATCATTGTTCTCTAAGATAGATTTGAGGTCCGGGTATCATCATTTCAAGATTAGGGCATTAAATATCCCTAAGACAACTTTTCAGACACAGTATGGACATTATAAGTTCCTAGTGATGTCCTTCGAGTTGACTAATGCCCCTGCAACATTAATGAAGTCGATGAATGGGGTGTTTAAACCATACCTTGATTCTTTTGTGAATGTTTTCATCGATGACATATTGGTTTACTCCATGACTGAGGAGGACCATGAATGACACTTGAGCATAATACTTCAATTATTGAGCGAAGAGATGTTGTATGCCAAGTTCTCAAGGTTTGAGTTCTGGTATAGTTCTGTGGCCTTCATGGGACACGTGGTATCCAAGGAGGGTATTAGAGTAGATCCAGCCAGGATTGATGCAGTTAGAGGGTGGAAGCTACCTACTTCTCCTAACGAATACATACCCAGTTCAACATGAACATGCAACAACATCCAATTTAGGCGTTCACCATCATTTCAAAATTTCTTTGGCAAGACAGATAGTCTTGCGGATAAATTCCTCTCAAATGTGGTCGAAATGACTTGATTGTGTCTTGGCTCCCAAGTAGAAATAGTCTGAATAAAAAATTGAACAACGTTAATTAGATAGTAAAAAAATGTAAAGTATACTAAACTTAACTAAAAAATGTGTACCTTAAAGTTATTAAACATTGCCTGGCCTATACCACTTGGGATCTCCCCCAGGAGTGATAAGCCTATTATCTAGTGTCTTAATACTTTGTTTTAAATCCTAACAACATTCGTTGCCGGATGTCACCTGCAAAATAGATAATAAATATGTTAGTTCATGAACAATATATTAAAGTATAAAAAACAAATAAAATAATCTAACAAGTAGATTAAAAAACAAATTTACGATGAAACATTTGGCTCAATCATGACTCTACCAATTGTGTCATTCTACCATGGAACTAGAGTAGACATCCCATCAAATTGGTAGCACTACGTGTAGTTGTAGTTGTATTTGTATTTGAGGCTGATAGAGGGTCACAACGCTAAGTCAATACAGGCGTACCAGTCATAGCATCTTACTGCTCGCTACTAGAATCTCCAATCCTCATGGTAGATAACTTATGAGATGTACGTTTGGGAGATGTAGTAATTTCCGATAAGGTTCGTCGTCAATAAATAGCATGTAGAGGTAGTTCCTCGTAGCACACTAAAGGCAATGCTTGTGAAGTAGAGGAAGTACCGAGTGGTTGACAGAAATTAGGATAATATTTTTAGGGATCCACCGTAACAAAAAGAACAACAAGTAGATTTATGTCATTGCTGATGCGCTCTTTGGAAGAAGAAATACATCTTGCATTATCCTCAGGATCTATGTCTCTCCTAGTGTTTTTCTTTTTAGCCTACTTAGTCTGGCTAACTCAAAGATGCTCCCAATGTCTATCATTGTCACTGTCCTTCTTTTACATGCAATATATATACATACATACATACATACATACATACATACATACATATATATATATATATATATATATATATATATATATATATATATATATATATATATATATATATATATATATATATATATATATATATATATATATATATATATATATATATCATTAATTCAATAAAATTTGAAAAATATATTAACTTACATATATATACTAGCTAGCTTTATTCTACACTATTCCTCATCGCTTGTTTTTATTTCATCATCATCCCATTCCACCTCCTCAGTTCTTTCATTTACATTATCGTCCCATTCTTCGTCATCGAATGATTCATTTTCCACATTCTCAAACATTTCTTCCTCCAAAATCAGTATCTCATCGTTAGATACATCTTCTAATATGTGTTGAGGATTTTGTACTGTGATTTCCAATTCAACATTAACTTTTTGTTGGAAAATGGAAATATCATTTTTTATGCCACATCTAAGACATTGTAAATTTCAATTCTTTCCACATGCCTACTTTTTATAACGATCTACAAATCAACTTTGTCTCTACGCAATGGATATGAAGTGTAACACACTTGTTTAACATTTTTTGCGATGATGGAAGGATCATAACTTGTGTATAACCTGGTATGCTTAACTTCAATTATATTGTGTTGATGGTCCACCTTTGTGCATCTATGTGATGGGTCAAACCACTCACACTGAAACAATAAAATCTTCTTTTTAGGCCAACCTCAATACACCACTTCAATAATCTAATGAATGAAACCTTAATATTCAATAGTTTGACCAGTACCATCAACATCACCTTATATGTTCACATAGTTAATATTTGTTTTCTTATAACTAGAAACTTCTTATGTTTGTGTAGGAAAAAGTATGTACTAGTACAAAAATGCCCTAAAAAGGATAACTTGTATAAACATCAACATAGGTAGAAGAGGTAACAACATAATTCATAAACCACGATCAATGCAAGTGAATATCATCTTAAGACATACTCACGGTACATTCTTGAAGTAATCTGTTTCATTATAACTTTGATAACTTGATGTGAGAATTTTTTAATTCTTAGTGTTTGTCATTATCTATAGAAGGCAACATACTTTGCCAATCCAAGGTAGTTATTGTCCACGGAAGAGAACATAATCATGGCTTTCAATGTACCACAAAATGGTATCATTTAACCAATAAAATCTACAATGATAAGGTATCATCTCCTTAACAATCAAAAATACCATGAAGAGGTATATGTCCTTACCAATTCAAGCTACCATGAACATGTATCATCTTCTTACAAATTACAGATACCATGAAAAGGTATCATTTTCTTACCAAATCAAGTTACCATGAAGAGGTATCTCATTAAAAATAAAATTTATCCCTCGAAACGTAACACAATACCAATCCAAGCATCCATTAAAAGACATTAACTTACCAATTCAGACAATCCAGGGAAAGGTTTTACATTACAAATCAAAGCTTGGTATTATCACCATAACATATAATTCTTAAATTAATTTAAGGTGATCAAGCCTTTCAACCTAGAATAATACAATGTGAGAAAATCATTCACATTCATACATAAGCAATTTATATGAGAATTATCCCTTCCAAAACAATTACATCTAAATCATTAATTCATAATAGAATTTTTAATTTCAAGCCCTACATCTCATAATCATAACATATCCTTCACTCTGAAGCAATCAATATCACATTATCTGATAAGCCTCTATGTAAAGGCAATTATAGTCATAATCCATCATTTCTATAAGGATACATCTAAGCCCACAGTTCATCCTTTCATGGAATCTAACATAATCATATGAAATTCTTCTTTTTAGACATGGGTAAGGACTTGGTAAATGTAAATTCTTCCTAAGAACATGTATTCCTATTAATTAAATCATAATAAAACATAATCCAATAAATTCGACCAACATTCATCAATGCCCACAACTATAGAAAAAAAAACCTAACTCAAATGGGAGAATTTCCTCTTATCAATTGGGGAATCTTGGGGACTTAATGTATGAAAGAATTCGATGGACAAAAAGTCATAATACCATGATATCAAAGCACACAAAATTCTTGAGGATCTGATAAATTTCTTTGATCTATTTCCAACTCTTTCTTATTCTTCATGTTGTAGAGAGAGAAATATTTGAGAGAAAGACTTTGGGATTTATTTTGGGTTTCATAAATAATGACTTGAGTGGGTTAGTTATTGGGTTAACTCAACTTAGATATGGATACTAGTCTTGATTAAAATGACATATCTTTAATTTAGTTAAAATGGAAAAGACCTTAAAATCGTTGAACTAAAATCTATCAAACCATCGCAATGAAGGGAACCCCAACTTGTCAAGGTTAACACAACTTGTACCGGAGCTCGTCGTCCCTTGACCAGTGGCTTGATTTGTCATCCTCTTCCATAAAAATGATTTGTTGATATTTGGTTCCACAACCATAGATACATACGCGGAAATGAACCTTCCCCACGTAAAAATTTCGACCAATATTCTTCGACCCAATTACACGTCAGAACCAGATATTAAATCCTCAAACTTAAAAACTAATTTCCCCCAAAAACATTCTAACCCAATGCTGGACGAGAAAACCCTAACTATCGTTCTTCTTTCAATGACATTTACAACTGAAATTGTAAACTTTAAAAGTGATTTTGAGTATTTTGTTGAAGTAATTATCAAAGATTGCAGATGATTTTGGAGTTCAATCTGAATTTTTGAGTTGACGAGTATGAGGTAAGTTCATTCCTTAATTTCTATGCAATTTCTATTGTTGTAGCGTGATATATACTGTGTTTTAGTATCAATGTGATGGTGTGTTGTGAATATCTGGAAAAAGCTAGGCTTCTCTTTGTCTTTGTTATGCATAACGTGTCAGAAAATTTTAGGGTTTTTGTCTTGTTTCGGGGAATCTTATGGACGCCATTATTATAGACCATTTTTATCATGGTGGTAAATTTATTCAGGGAAAAAAGAATTACTTATAAAGGGTAAAGTGAGGTGGAGTATGTTAATTTCGACAAGGACCACATCTCAATAATCGAATTATTTTTTTACATTAAACAATTGAGGTATATTACTGTTAGTGGGTTTTGTTTTGAAGACCCCATAGTTAATGGATTTATTTAGCTGGACACTAATTTCACTTTACTAAATCTTATCAAAGCCTACAAATTTTTTACTTTTTAGACCTTTATGTGAAGCATGTGGTGGACAATGTAGAAGTAGTCGCAACCGGTTTGCTTTGTGGGTTAGTAGTAGAAGAAGAATTATGAGATATGCAAGTAACTGCAAGTGAAGGGTTGAATCATGAGGCTGAATCTGAAAATGTTAATGTAGAAGTTTGAGCCAGGGGATATATCAGATCTAGAAGAGGAATGGACTGAATCAAATGAAGAAAGCACTTATGACTCTCAAGAGGATGCTATTCCTGATGAGGATGACTCTGAGGTTGACAAAGAAATAAGAGCTCTTAGAATTTAAAGGAAAAACTAAGTGAAAAAGGAAAAAACCTACTCAAATAGAGGAAATAGAGCTTGGAACAAGGCTACTAGATAAACTTAAAGAATAGGGGGTGATGAGCAATATATAGATAGCTCAAAATTGGATAGTGATAACAATAGGGATGAGTTGGATCTTGATTTTGTGAAGGATGTTAATTTACCAAGAAGAAGATAAAGTAAAAAGGTAAAATTTGATTCTGATTGTGTTCTATCTATTTTTGAGCTTGGTATGGTATTTAAAAGTGTTGAACAATTAAGAAAAGTTATTGAAGACTATTCTTGTTAATATAAAACTAGGTTAAAGTTTAAGACTAATGACAAAAAATTGTTAGAGTTAAGTGTGAAGACAAGAAATGTAAATGGTTGTTGTTTGCTAGTATAGATAAGGATTCTGGTGAATTTATAGTCAAAAATTATTATTGTGTTCATGTATGTACTCAATCAACCAAGAATAAGTTGTGTACATCTAAGTTTGTTGTAGAAAATTTCAACGATGAAATTACACGTCAACCATATATAAGATTGTGAGAAATTCAGGAATTGGTGACAAAAAAAGTTGGGTTGTATGTTGGAAGAATTATTTGTCATATGACAAAAAGAAGATTATCACGGACGTCTTTGTTGATTGGAAGATGGAATTTTCAATATTTTGTGGTTATGCAGACATGATTAAACATACTAATCCTGGTTCTTCCTATTACGTGAGGACATATATAGAGTCTCAGGCAGGAAAAACTTTGTTTGTTACTTCTATGTTTAATTTGATGCATTTGAAGAAGGGTTGGTTCGAAGTATGAAGAAAAATTATTGGTTTTGATGGATACTTTCTAAAGTTTTTTGCAAGGGTTAATTGTTGGTTGTTAAGTAGAAATGGAAATCAACATATGTTTCTAATTGCATGGGTTGTTGTTGACATAGAGACAAAACACAGTTGGAGTTTTTTATGCAACTATCTGATAGAAGATCTGAACTTAGGCACAAAACATGAACTGACTGTTATGTCACATATGCAGAAGGTTAGACGTTCTTTGTATTGTAGCTTGATTTTTTTTAATTTCTTGTGTTCCCAATACTTTTTAATGTTTGCCCTACAACTGTTTACATAGGGGACTTGTACCAGCTTTATGTGAGTTGCTACCTGATAGTGCGCAGAGAAGGTGTGCTAGACATATCTGGTCCAACTGGCATCAAATATGGAGTGTTGATGAAAGAATGAACCAGTTCTGCTGATGTGCTAAGTCATGTTTTGAAGTGAAATTTGAAGATGAGATGGATAAACTTCAACAAATTATGTAGTAAAATGTGTGAAGACTTGATGTATTATGAAAAACTACTTGGTGCAAAGAGTATTTTAAAGACCATTCTAAGTGTGACATTTTTAAAAACAATATGTGCGAAACATTTAATTCTTGGATATTAGCTTCAAGACATAAGGCTATCATAACTATATTAGAGGAGATTGAGCAGAAGATAATAGACAGAAATATTGGAATGAGTTAATTTTCTAAAACTTGGATCTCAAATATCTTTCCTATGGCTCGACTAGTACTTGAAGAGAACAAAGATCTTGCTAGATTTTGTGAAGTTAAATTCAATGGTTATATTGGGCATGAAATCTTAGATGGTCATTTAGGCATATTGTTAATATAATGAAGAAGACATGTACATGTAAAAAATGGAAATTGAGGGGAATACAATGTCATGATGTGGTTGCATATCATCACAAAGGCATAGAACCTGAATATTAATTGCTATATTGGTATAGGAAAGAGACTTTCTTGAAGGCTTATAACAACTTTCAACAGCCAATACCAAGCATGAAAATGTGGCCTCTAGTGGTATAGTGATTGAACCTCCTGAACGAAAAGTCATGCCTGGTCAGCCACCAAAGTGCAGAAGAAAGGCAAAGAATGAGTTTAGGAAAAATTATGGAAAGTTGTTCAAAAGATGAGTAAACAGGACTTGCTCCTTGTCTCATCTAGTAGGCCACAACAAAAAATCTTGTCCAACCATGGTGGGTTATTATTCTCTTCTAATACATCTAAAATAAGCTTCAATTATTTACAATAATCAATTATTATTATTATTGTATTAATAGGCTGGGATGGTACAACCTGGAGGTAACCAAGATAAAGCCAGCCACCAATGTTTAGCTAAGTATCAAGCTCACGCCAGCCACCATTGTTTTGACAAACATCAAGCTCAAGCCACCCACCACTTTTTAGTAGACCATCAAGCTCAAGTCATACACCTGTATTTCATTATCAAGAAAATTCTATGTGTTTTAATTTTTCATCTCTTAGAAGAGAGCAACAACCTGCTAAAAGCAGAGGTATAGGGAGAGGCAATGGAAGAGGCACTGACAGAGGAAGTGGAGAGCCACTGGTAGAGGCATTGGAGGTGTATCAAGTCAGCAACCAGATCAACCAAGGGTTGTAGAAGATCCAATATCAGCAGTTCGTTAAAAGAGGACCAAGACTGTAGGATTTGACATCTATACAAACACAAGTTATAGTCAAATTTTTAATAAAAATGTACAGATAATTTTGTTCATTTATTGCTCTACTATACAAAGTCTCATTTTAATACATTTCTATGCAGCCAGGTACTTCAGGATAAATAGTTATTACTCGGGGAGTTTATAAGGATGCAACTCCAACAAATATTGATATTTTTTATAAGCCCTGAGAACTCAATTTGAATAGTTGAGATGGTGTCATAAGTTCACAGTTGTTACAAATAAGTCGACCAAGGAAAAATAAACGTGGAACATCTAGTGCACCAAGGAATGCCTAATTTCTCTGGAAAAGTCACTTTTTGATTGTGTAATTAGCAGCAAAAACTTGTATTGAGTGCTTTGAAATGTCTTTTTGTGTCTTTTAAGTACATTAACTTATTTATGGTACTACTTTTAATAAGTTGTCATGGATTGGTATGTTTGGTTTGAGCTCACTAGAGCAAATTAATGGGATGAATTATCAACTTTTACTGCTTTTAACACACAGATTGTATTCATTCCATATATAAAATCATTACAATCAATACAAAAGGCATTTACAACAGAAAATCCGATCAAAATTTCCTTCGTAAAGAATAGTAAAATCTACCATACAGACTTTTATGATAGAATCTAGTAGAAGACAAATGAACCAACTAAGATCATCTTGTTGCACAAATCCAAGTAGTCAATATCACCCCTACGACAATGCATATCATCCATACTTTTATTGATCGATAACTATCAAATTCATATGTTTTGACTCTTTTCAATAAGCCCCATATCACCCTCCTAGTTTGAGCTGGCATTTCATCATCATACCATCGAAAATATCTAGATCCACATCGTGCCTACAAAGTTAAAGAAAATATTGAATTACATATAAGGTGATTCTTTATTGAATTGGACAATACAAATGAATTTGAATCACCTTTGAAGTTTTGCAACAAAGGGACCTATGTCGAAGGTTTGATTGCGTCCATGAGTTCTTAATTTCCACAACGTCCCCACATTGACATATCACATTTGTAGTTGAAGAAGAAATAGCGATGAAGACGATAACTTTGACATTGGAACTTGATGATAAGAAGAAATCAATGAAAAATAATATAATTTAATGAGCTAAAGAGGAGATATAAATATGAAGAGAAACAACAAAGGAGAAATAAGAGAAGAATGAGAGAAATTTGGGTTAACAAGGGGAAGAAGACCGTTGGTGGGTAGTTAGAGATCCACATCAGCGCCTTTAAAGCGTATGAACACACTCACGGGACATGCGATCATGTTTGGCTCCACATAAGTCAAGAATATTTAAAAGGAATAAATTATTGATGTTTCAAATATTCAATAGGAAAATGGCTTAGTTGAGGTACTTGAGAAAAACCTCAACAAGTTTAGCGATCTGCTTAAGTATTTGGAACATTTGAATACATACATAAATACATATATATACGGCCAAACCCATCGGTAAATACCTAAAGTTGGTACCATGTTTTAGATAGACACCTCAACTGGACGATGTCTATTTTAGATACTTTAAGTAGGGTCCTATTATGTATTCTTACAATTTTTGCTTAGTTGAAATATTATGTGTGCTACACTTACTTTGATTGTGTGAATGGCGTAATTTTTATGATTTTTTGAATTTTTTTAATTTCTTCTTCTTCTTCTTCATTCTCTCTCCATCCCACGCTTTCTCCACCATATACAACCACCTTGACACCATTTTATATTCCACTTTCTCCTCTCTTTGTCATTTCTTGATCTGAAGAATTAAATTAATAATATAATTAAAGAAAAATAATTTATGATAGGACCAAATTATGTCTAGAGCATACATCTTCTTCATGATATCAAATTTCTCCATCTAATTTTTTTCCATAGTTCCCTTGTCAGAAGTTAGCCTAATCCTTCAAAGGTTCATTGGTCTATTTTCACCTCTCTATTTAAGGTTTTTTTTGCATATTCAATTTTTGAAATACTTATTTTCTACTTCTCAAAGCTTTTAACTTTTTCTATTTTCATGATCCCATTTCAAGTTATAACATAGATAGATTGATCTAAATCATATAATACCATGTAGGAGGTATAACTGATCTAAGATCATTATACATATACTAAATTTCGTACAAACATAGTACTAAATAATATCATATATAATATATGCACAATTTGTTTCAATGCGGCCTACCAAATGACCCCTAAAGGCAGACATAATGGTTTAAACACAAATTTAGAAAAAATACAAAATTTTAAAAGAAATTATAAATATAAAATAAACTAGTAGGAAATTGTTCTTCACCTTGGTTTTCATCATACTTTTCGAAATCTTCTACACCCAATTTTTTAATTATTTATTGATAGTGTTTTTGCATGACATTGCTGTCCTGAACTTATATGTGGATAGAATCATCAAGAAAGTTAGATCTCCTCTTTTGAGCCATTTTAACCGCAGAGCCTATATTTTTGGAATAAAAATCTACAAAAAAGTTGCTTTGAAATGTATTCAAACTTGAATAAAAATTGAGAATAATGACGGAACATCCGTAATATGAATAATGAGAAATATAAAAAGCAACACTGAAAACAAATCACAAGAAATATAAAAATATAACTGAAATTACCTTAATCAAATTCAGAATTTGATGAAATAATGTATACCTCATAGCTAATCGACCAACAAAATCCTTGACATAATGCATAAATTTTTTTGAAGAATCAAATTTTGAACAACTTTTATTTGAAGAATGAAGAAAATATGGGAACTTGAAAGGTGGGATTTTTTTAGAGAATAATGTGTAAAGGGTAGAAACGTGCAAGATGTAGGGAGGATAGTGTATTTGTTTTTTATTTTAACTTTGTTATTGGTTAGAGTTTTGTCGAATTGTGGACTCTTTTAATTCATAAAAGGAAATCTAAAAAGTTATAAAATGTGAATACAAATTATTTTCGAAAATATTGTCATGATGTTTTAAACAAATAGCTTAAAGTGTTGTAATTTTGACTAAATATGTTATATATTATAACTATATACCTAACAAAAAGTGTATCATCCCGTGACATAGAAAATTATTTAAACCGCTCTTTGGCCAAGAAATACAATGCAATATGTTTTTTAGACTTCTTCTATTTTTTAGTTAATATGATATATTAAAAAATATTAATAATATCACTCAATTTACTCTTTTAACTGTACTAAATATGCAATACAAGAAGTAAGAGAATCCTTTTAAATTCTCTAATATAAAAATCAGTGCTCTTTATTTTTATTATTTCCACAATGTTGTATTATCATAATGTAACATCTCGTAACTCGAATAGCTAAGAATATGCTAAAAAACTAAAAACAATCGCTAAAGTGAGTTTTGGAAATTTTCTAACCACCATAACTTCTAGCTCATGATGAGTTAGATGTAGTTCTTTTTATGGTTGGAAAGCCCTTGGAGAGATCTTTTAAACTCCGCCAAGTTTGAAAAGGAGATATGCCTATCATAATTTGGGTTGTTGGAATGAAAAAATCTCTCAACTCCAATTTAAGAAAGAACATACTAGTCTTTTCACCAATTAATTTCCTATTTACTTTTAGGGATTTATTTGGGGTAAAAACAAGTTCTAGTTCAGATTATAAAACTAACTTTGCATTTATGTCTTGGAGAAGATAAAAGAGAAGAAGAAAAAGAGAGAACGACCAAGGTTTCACCGAGAATGCCAACAAATTTCGAGTGCAATTCGTCAGGGTGATCCATATAAAGGTATGTGATATCTTTCTTATTGTGTTAATTCTTATGAACACCAATTTTGTTTCAATTTAGTGGTTTTAGAACTATTTAGATGATTAAAAGTGAATTCTTAATGAATCTTGTCCAATCTCTATTTGACTGAGTTGTTTAAATGGCCATTGATGTTGGTTTGTAGTTTCCAATGTTATTTTTGATTTTGATCTGTTGGGTGTTAATGGTATTGATGATCCAAAGGGTTTGGGAAACGAATTAGGGAGGTTTAAGGGATTTAGCGATGAAAGACGAAGAGAGAAGTTTGTCAGCCACACCTAAGGAGCATCGCACTTTGTCACATCCAGAGAGCACACCCTAGAAGTTAGGGCTATGTTGGAGTGCAACCGGCGTACTCGACCTCTCAAAGGTCTTATGCAATCCCTTTCATATCATTCATCACATATACATAGTGAAAAGTAGCGTGGAATTAAAACTTTTCACAAAATATTTCATAGTCTTTAAGAACTCTTACATATAAAACTCCTAGAAAATACTAAGTCTCAATCACATCAAACTTATACACAAGAATACTTGGGACATGGCCCATAAAATACGAATATAGAAATACTTAAGTCTATTACAATACCTCAATTAGATAAGTAAAAGACATCTATGCCCTCGATGGAAATGAGGACATACTTCAACTTCACTTGAATGATGCTAAGAGCCAAGTCTTACTTCCAAAATGTGCCTCACCTACCAACCACTATAGAGATAGATAAAAACATAGAATTTGTACAACAACATGTACTAAGTACGACATAATGCATAAACATAATGAAAACAGACGTTTATTGGAAATATGCATCTTTTCATTTAAATATAATAATATAATCATAAGAACAAAATTTAAAAACTTAGAAACACATAAGAGATCACTTTGAACAATTATCACATTTTTAAGAGACATATTAAAGTAACCTCAACTCGCTGTAGAGTGAATTCCTTCCCTGTTACAGTAAAGTTGCCTACTTCTTCCTTAGGCACTTTATAGCATGTAATCATCCCACTAAAAGCTATCCTAAGACTCACTTAAGTCATACAAAGAGAGACCACACAAACACCCTCTCTAAGCATGCATAAACGATCCTTAAGCCTACTTATAATGAGACACATACACACTTAAAATACAGAAAACACATAACATGCATTACATGACATTCTCTTTAACAAGGCTATTTAAAGACTTACTAAAGTACTCCTAGAAGAGAACACCCATACCCTCTCTTTAAGGTTACCTAAATAATCCTTGTGACTACCTATGATTAGATCATGCCTAAAGAAGCAACCAACTTCCCTAACTAGAGTCATTCTCATGACATCCCTTGATAAGAAATGAAGAGATAATCCCTTATGCCCTCTTCACACTTTAACTAAGAAATCCATCAGTCTCTCTAGATTAGGTATTCATTCATTTACATGCTTTCTAACATAAGTCATTAATTTATTGGTTCTTTAAGAGACATCAACCACATATAGGACATTTAAGTAATGGTCTTGGAAAAGACCTAGAGATTCTCAGTAACATCTTCAAAGCCAGTTATGCGATGTCAAAATAACATCCTATACCACAACCTAAACTTCATTGATCTTATCAAATGCTAATAGGTATCCACATGATGTGAATAGGCAATAACCGACATAGACCATGGTAGGAAAACATGGAATCCCGAGTTCTAACCTACTCCAATGAGAGTGTTCTTCTTGCCAATGGTAGAACTTGGACACATCTCGTGTAGTCCCATGGTTAAGGAATATGAAGGACTGCCTTTGAATTCTAGCCTTACCCTTAACTAGAACTACTTCCGTTGCCATACTCACTCGGTGCTAACCTTTGTTCTCAGAGAGTAATTTACATTAAGGTTCATACAAAGGGCTTCCATATCAAGTTTATAACCTAATTACATTTACCCTACCAAACAGGTCCCCTAGGGATTCCTTACAACGGCGACAAGAAACTCATCATGACTTTCCTAAGGATTCATATGATCCCATTCCAGCCAATCAACCTTAAGTCTATCATTCATTACAAGAAGAATACCATTACGTCTTTCTACTTGAAGATTCATAACCTTATCACTAGGTTCAAGGTTTCACATAAAGGACCCCCTTTTCATCATTCAAGAAGGTCTCATATATCATTTATACTTTCAAGAATAAGAGCTGTAGCATCCTATTTCAAGACATCACATATTTACTTTAATACATGCATCAAGTAAGGGACACAAGTCTATCAAACCAAGACACAACATACTTTTCTTTATCACATATAGCATATCATTCTTGAAATACATAGGAAAAAAAATTATCATCTTTAAGTCATCCTATCACTACAATATCATTTTTAATATAACCATCACAGACTCATATAGCCAAGTAAGAACAATCACGCATCAACTCTAACACATAGTCATATTCTAACATGATCACCTAAATACCATCAATAGAAGAAACTACATACTTTCACATTACTTCACATATAGGTAAATATGATCATACTTCACATAATCAACTACACAAATCATCATATAACTTCAAGTAGTTATCGACAAGGACATAATGATCATATTACATAAAGTAACGCCGACAAGGCCACATCTATTAATAGCGCCACCATAAGTGGACCGTATCAATCAAAATATAATTGAAATCTAATTAAAATAAAATAAATGTCAATAGGGAAGCGTACCACCACTCCATCCTCAACACTTCAATCCAACGCTAAATCATCCAATTCAATATCATAAGGCCCTTACCCATGGCCATGAACATCAATTCAATGCATAAATCATATTACTCAATAAATTTAAGTCAATTCAATATATATTTATTAATATAAGAACCAATAAGACATCAATTGAAGACAATTCTTATATCATCAGATAGCCATAGAAAACTACACCACAATTCATAAGCATTAAGTCAATATGATGTAACCCATAAAGTAGTAAAAAACTAGGGTTAATCAATTACATGGGTTCATAGGTTATTTCATTTAAAATCATATAATTAACAAAAGTTCAATAACTATTAAATTATTAAAATTCTTTAATGCAAGAATCCATAGATAGATCATGAAGTTGGACAATTCATCTATGAAAAATTTAGAAAAATTCATTGAATTTTTGCTCCTTGATGAATAGAGTTTCAAGGATCAAAACCCATACCTCAATTATGTTAATCCTACAATTTGATAAATAATCACGACTCTAATCTCCAATCCAAGCCCTTTCTTGAGTTTTATCTTTAATTGAGTCTGAAGGAATCTCTAAGGGATTTTAGGGTTTTGATTTGGAAGAATGAATTCTTTTAAGTGTTAAAGAATTATATACATGTCTAAAATACCCAATAA